>MU224065.1:6982-24569 GCA_018584345.1 Thuja plicata
GAACTACTAAAGTTTATTTTTAAAAGATAAGATTAAGAGGGTCAAATCCTTTGCACACGAAAAATTGTTCTTGATTTTTTTAGAAATATAACATAGTGTCTGATGTGCACAGAAAAAAAAAATCATATTTAGATTTAGTATTTTGAAAAATCCTTTGGTAGAAAGATAGTTAAGAGTGAGAGCTACAAGTTGTCTATTTTTTGTTTAGTACTTTTTATGATTTTTTAAGTGAGCACATCCTAAAAATCAGGTGCATGTTCGTGTGCGAAACATAACTTGCATCAAAATAATAATAAAAAATACAATATTTTTTTAGTGTAAAGTGATGACATTAATTTTCCATTAGTATGCAAACAACACTTTTGGTAAGCATACACCAAAAGATAGGACAAAGAGAAAACTGAAAATTAGATATAAAGAGATCACCGAAAATGGCTAAGTACAAAGAGAACTGATGACACAACTTTGTGTGTACACCAAAAATGCAAAGTTAGAAGGATAAAGAGGAACCCGACAGAGGAACCCAACGTGCAGGATAAAGTGCAAACCGAGAGACAATTAAAGAGAAAATCAAGAGAACAAACTCGAGAGATAGTCAACTGAGTTCAGAGCATAACCGACCTTCAGAAACTGAGAGTCAGTTGTAGCCTGCAAAAAGTGGATCTGACTTCCACGTCAGATAAAACAATTTTATTCTATTTATAGAATCTTGATTTATTTTTAAAATGATTTCTTTTGGGACAAGAACACTGAATGTAAGTGCTTTAATCAGTTTAACTGATTTAAAACACATAGACTAGGAGATCAAGGTAAAAGTTGTAAACCTAATCTTAGAGTTAACATTTTTTTTCGTGAAACTTGATGATGTCAATCCATCTTATAAATAGATGATGCAATCATTCATTATACATGTGTGAATATAGAAGAGAGGATGAATGAAGCCTACAAGCACATCTACGGATCAGATTGAAAGTTTCAAGAACCAGGACAGTAAAAGGTGAATTTGGTTAGCAAGAACCAAGAACAAATGCTACCGAGAATCAGAGGTATTACTCAATCACATTAGGTGATAATCTTATTCATGTAAACTTAAATGGATATGTATCAGCAATAGGAGATTACATTTACCAGGTCAAATTGTAATTTGCTATCATTCTAACAAGTGGAACAAAGTGTAAAAATCCTTTCAAGGAAGGTGGATTAATAAGGTGGCGTATAACTTTGATGATGTATTTAGATACAGCTGTTTCAAACAAACAATCTAACCTAAAAAGGTCTATTGAGCTCATCTTATAACTTTCTTTCCTTTCTTCATTTTTCTCCTTCACCTTTTGTGCCTTTTAATAATGGTAAATTTACTTTTTTAAAAGTATGATGTTTTCTTGAGCATAGAGATACTACAGGCAAATTTACGTAAAAAAATTCTCCTAGTTCTCATTAATCTTACATCTTACTTCATATAAGCCACAAAATTAATGAATATCTCCTAGTTCTCATTCATCTTACATCTTACTTCATATAAGCCACAAAATTAATGACTAATCTCCTATTCTAATCATAAAGTATTGTTTCTTATTATTAGGTATTGTTTCTTAGTAATTTTTTTGTTTATAACATTAATTTTGTTTTGAATATGAACATATGCATTAGAGAGACTTTTTATTCTCTAGTTTATAGTGATTGGAGTGTCATTTTGGTCAAGAATATTTTTCAATCATTTTACCATTTTAAATATTTTTTTTCTAAATATGATTGATTTTTATTGATCAGCATATAAAATTTATCATTTAAGATACTCAAAAGTATTATTCTTTACAAACAAATAGAGGAGAATAGGATTTTAAGTTATTCATTAAAAAGTAGACTCTTTGAACTCTTAAATAACTCATGAATCTTAATTCTTTATATAAACTCAAACGTGAAAATGGCTGCACGTTATGAATCAATAAGAAGTCTAATAACTCATTGATCTTAGTTCTTCATATAAACCACAAAATTCTATATGAAGAACTAACTCATATAAACCAAAAAAAAATTATATGAATCAATAGAGGTGAAGATGACTTCACATTATGTATTAATAAGTAGTCTCTTCATACCCTTAAATAACTCATTAATCTTAGCTCTTTGTGTACATGTGAATGTGAAAATGACTTCACGTTATGAATCAATAAACAATATTCTAACTCATTGATCTTAGTTCATATAAACCACATAATAGATGACCACGTTGTTACTCTGATCATTAGTACTATTTATTAGTAATTTTAAATTCATAATATTAAATTCATTTATAATATGAGCATCTCCCTTAGATAGATACTTTATTCTATAGTTTATACTATTTGATCTTGGAAAAATTTCAAAGATGTCACACTTTTTAATATTTTTTTCTAAATATGATCAATTTTTTCATTTATCAATCTATAAAATTTATCATTTGAGATACCCAAAAGTATTATAACTTGCAAACAGAGGAGAAAATGACTTCACATTATGTATTAATAAGAGGTCTCTTAATTCCATTAAATAACTCATTAATCTTAGTTACTTATATACACTCAAATGTAAAAATGTCTTCACATTATGAATCAATAAGTAGTCTCCTAGCTTATTGATCTTAGTTCTCCATATAAACCACAAAATTTTATATGAAAAAAAAAATATGTAACAAATAAAGTTTGAAAAAATGATACTATTTACTTTAATTATCAATATGAACTAACAAAATATCAACCCATTCAATAGAATAAATCATAGCTAATTGTCACATATAATTAGAAAGACAGACCAAACACCTTTATACTAAAATAAAATTAAAAAAATTAAGAAAAGGTTGAAAATGAATTCCTTCAACAATTCAAAGAGAACAATCAAGCACATAATATCTAAGGGATTTATTAGAAAAAAGTCACAACTAGTTTATTTAGGAGAAACAAACATCATAAATAAGAATTTTTTAGCTCTACCTAAGGACAAAAAGTGTTTCATTTAGATTCTCAAAATTTGGATAAAAATAATGCACATTTGATGATAAGGTATATAAAGGTTCGTGTGTGTGTGTGTGTGAGTGTGAGCATGAGAGAACAAGCTCTAAAAAGAGAAATGAGTTAAAATCTCAAATGGAACCAACCCTTCTGATAACAATTACATACTATGAGAGAAAATATTTGATAGATTCTTAAGCTCTCTAGATGGTTGAAAGATAATTGACATTGCTAAATATTTATGGATAATTTCCCAAAAAATAATCATTAGGGTAAATATATTTCTAGTTAATTCCATTTCAAGGAAAAATTTAAGTATCTTCTTAACTATAAAGGTTATCTTTTATGTTTTTTAATCTATAAGACCTATAATTCTATATGTCATATATATTTTGACATGGATATCCATTTCAAACAAACTACATATAATTTCATGATGCTTTTTCATTGAACTAGAGGATTCTAAAAAAAAATTATGTATCTTTTAAATCTAAGAGCCCCCCAAAATCTATGTAGAGGCACAATATATACTAAATTATGACCTCAAGTGACTATTTTTGACAAATAAAAAAATTTGTACCAATGAGAGATAATAAGTGTCCTTGTAATCTAGTGACTATTTATATCAACCATTTGGAAGACTCAATTCCACAAACCACTAAGGCTCGTTTCGTTCCTGGTATTAACCTGGAATAGTCATTATTTAATGCAAGAATAAAGTAATTCACCGTTTGTGGCCATTTTTTGAATTCCTGAATTAGAAATTAATCCCCATTTTTGGGCCAATGCTTGGATTAATTAATTCCAAAAAAAACCTAGAATTCATTTCTTATTCCAAAATAAGCTATTCATGGATTCGAAATTACAACAAATTGTATAAGTCATCGCGTCCGTGCGTGAATGGTTCTTTAGGTTTTGTGGAAAAATTATTTTTATTATTATTATTATTGTTATTTTATTATTTTATTTTATTTATTTATTAATTTTTTATTTTTCTTTATTTTTAAATTTTAAATTTTTTTTTAATCTTTTTTTTTTTAAGTTAATAATTCAAAAATTAAAATTTGATCCGATAAAAAAATGATAAGTTCAAAAATTAAAATTCGTAATTTTTTTTTTATAATTATAATTTTTTAATAAATTAAAAATATTCAAATTAATTTAAAAAATGAAAAATAATCCTTATTCCAATTCCACATTATGGGATCCAAACGCAGAATAGCTTATTCCAGTTTTCATTTTCAGGATTAATTAATCTGAGAATAGGTCCTTATTCTAGAATAGGCCTATTCTTGATAAATTAATTTCATGCACCAAACGCGTCGTAAAGGAAGGGGATATGGAAAAAAGAATTCCTAGGTATAGGTAAGTGCACCTAGATGGTGTGCAAAAAAGGGGGTATAAGTGGCCACTTTTGTTTTCTAAAAATAGGTAAACCTGAACTTGGAAGAGAAATCTGATCTAGTCATGCACTCAAAATTAGAAAATGCCAAAAGAATAAGAAATGTACACCTATATCATAATCTAGTTTTTGAACTACTAAAGTTTATTTTTAAAAGATAAGATTAAGAGGGTCAAATCCTTTGCACACGAAAAATTGTTCTTGATTTTTTTAGAAATATAAAATAGTGTCTGATGTGCATAGAAAAAAAATCATAGTTAGATTTAGTATTTTGAAAAATCCTTTGGTAGAAAGATAGTTAAGAGTGAGAGCTAGAAGTTTTCTATTTTTTGTAATTTTTTGTTGAGTATTTTTTTATGATTTTTTAAGTGAGCATATCCTAAAAATCAGGTGCATGTTTGTATGCAAAACATAACTTGCATCAAAATAATAAAAAAATGCAATATTTTTTTAGTGTAAATTGATGACATTAATTTACCATTAGTATGCAAACAACACTTTTGGTAAGCATAGACCAAAAGGCGGGACAAAGAGCAAACCAAAAATCAGATATAGAGAGATCACCAAAAATGGCTAAGTACAAAGAGAACCGATGACACAACTTTGTGTGTACACCAAAAATTCAAAGTCAGAAGGATAAACAGGAACCTGACATGCAAGATAAAGTGCAAACCAAGAGACAGTTAAAGAGAAAATTGAGAGAACAAACCTGAGAGATAGTCAACTGATTTCATAGCATAACCGACTGTTAGAAACTAAGAGTCAGTTGCAGCCCACAAAAAGTGGATCTGACTTCCACGTCAGATAAAACAGTTTTATTATATTTATAGAATCTTGATTTGTTTTTAAAACCATTTCTTTAGGGACAAGAAACATGAATGTAAGTGCTTTAATCCTGGTCTAACTGATTTAAAACACATGGACTAGGAGATCAAGGTAAAAGTTGTAAACCTGATCTTAGAGTTAACATTGTTTTTCATGAAACTTGATGATGTCAATCCATCTTATAAATAGATGATGCAAGCATTCATTATACATGTGTGAATATAGAAGAGAGGATGAATAAAGCCTACAAGCACATCTATGGATCAGATTGAAAGTTTCAAGAACTAGGACAGCAAAAGGTGAATTTGGCTAGCAAGAACCAAGAACAAAGGCTACCGAGAATCAGAGGTATTACTCAATCACATTAGGTGATAATCTTATTCATGTAAACTTAAATGGATCTGTATCAACAATAGGAGATTACATTTACCAGGTCAAATTGTAATTTTCTATCATTCTAACAAGTGGAACAAAGTGTAAAAGTCCTTTCAAGGAAGGTGGATTTAATAGTCCAACTATAAATCTCTTAACCGAGTGCACACTCAATAGTGTTGCTAAAGCTCTTAACCGAGTAGATTTTAACAGATCTCCACAGATACTCTTAATAGGGTAGATCATCAGAAGTGATCAAATTGTAAGCCTTAATCTATCATTTCCAATATGCAGATAGTGAATATTTTTTGGGTGTCATCCCCACCGCAGTTTTTACTTCCTAACAGGATTTTTTTGCAATATCATATCTTGTGTTATGTGTCAATTACTTTCAAGAATGTTTCTATGAATTTTTATATGTATGTTAAGTATATGAATTGATATAAATCACATCAAGATAGTATAGATTAGATGAATGGATATAAAATTGATTGCACAAAGGTTAACTGATTAAAGGATACAAAAGTTTTAGAGGTACTGATTCACCCCTCCCCTCTCAGTACACACTTCCCATTAATTCCAACAATTGGTATCAAAGCTAAGTCTCTTCTTTGGAAAATCTTAAAGGCTTAAGAGAAAAGATCATATAATGGAGAAGTACAGACTCGACAAGAATATTGAAAATAAGAAGCTATAAATTCAGATGTTCTATGAACAGTATAAAGAAGCTAGAATCAACATGAGACAACTGTTAGATGAAAGAATGATTATGGAATCTTTCTTTAATGAGATAGATTATCATGAGGAAGAGATAACAGATTTGTTTGAGTCCTCAGGATCAACAACAAGCAAAGCATCAGATACATCAGAAGAAAGCATCACAAGCCTAACTGAAATCAATCAATAGCTGGTTGGACAAGTTAAATATCTGCAAATTAGTTAATAGACACAGATGGAAAGGATGATTGATGTCATGAACAATGCTATACAAGTTGAGAAAGAAAGGAAACTAGTTATTGATGACATGAGAAAGATTACAGAAAAGCTACAAGAGAAAGAGTCTAAAATACAAAGACTTACAGAGCATCACCATGAGATTACAAATCAGATTATTCTTATGAGTAAAGAGGAAAAAAAAATAAACGTTGAACTCATTGAAAGAATAGAATATATCGGTGAGCTAAGGGATGAGAATTAAAAGTTGAAACATGAAATAAGAATTCAGCAGCAGCATATTGAAATTATCAAAAAAGATATTGAAGAAAGCAATAAAAGAATGGATGATTTTCTTGAAGGACAGCGAAGAGTCAACAACAACACCGGTCTAGGTTTTACTGAGAATGGAGAATCATCAAATCAAAATGATCCAAAGAATGTCTATGAAAATTCAAGACCAAGAAAGCTGACATGCAATCACTGTGGAAAGCAAGGCCACACATCAAAAGTATGCAGAGGCAAAATGAAAGGTATTCCTAAATCTACATCTTCATTCATAAGATTATGTTATAAATTTAACAAGAAAGGACATAAAGCTTATGAATGTAAGTCTGGGATGAAACAACCAAAGAAGGAAACCTACATGGACAAATATTGTCCTACTTGGAAAATGAATGGGCACACAACTCTTGAATGCTGGAAAAAGAAAAGGCAAGCATGGAAGCCTAAAGGTCAAGAAACTCCCTATCAATTGAAAAGAGTCGGTAACCAGTATGTATGGGATTACAACACTTGGACAAATTGTACAGCATGTGGAAGATTTGGTCACATTGCTACAAACTGTATGAGACAGTGGACTAGAAATTCTAGAGGCTGGACTAACCCCGGAATGGCATGCTTACACTGTCATAATGTTGGTCATCTCAAGAAAGACTATAGAGGCTGAATGGCAGAGACCAGCACATATCCCAATGGAAATGCCATTGAAGACATCTAGAGAGAAAGAGACAAAATTTGGAGAAAAGATTCAAACAATGATGAAGATGGACCAAGCAATGCAAATGGTGACACCACATCCAACGGATCCAGTGACATCACCACCCCCACCTAAGAAGAACAAATAAGTATGGAACTACATTACCCCATGTTATTATTTTACATCAGTTCCATAATATGTTGATAAAATGCCAAATTGGCATAAGTAAAGATGCATAATGGTATTACTTGTTTAAATCTGTGATAAACTATGCTATCAGGCAT
Source organism: Thuja plicata (assembly GCA_018584345.1). Lineage (NCBI taxonomy): Eukaryota > Viridiplantae > Streptophyta > Pinopsida > Cupressales > Cupressaceae > Thuja > Thuja plicata. The sequence continues at coordinate 14,765 of MU224065.1, forward strand.
ACATACCAAAATCTATTGGTATGCACTCAAAGATGAGACTGCCTACACTTACTGAGAAGCATCAGTTAAAAGCAAATTTGCTGGTGTAAACTAAGCCTCGTCGATAACCAAGCAAAGTGAACAAGTTGTTTGCAACATGGAAACCTGTCGGTAAAAATAAGAGGTATAACGACCACCCTGAAATGTCATGTTGTCACTGAAGGGAAGTTGAAGTCTTAACCGACGAACTCTATCTTCACACACCAAGGAGTTGGTAAGCATTAATGACACACTTTTTAGGTAAAATAGCTATAAAAGGGAAACAAAACAGACTCATTGTTCACCACGACCAGAGCAGAGCGACGAGAGTGATTTTTGAGCAGAAAGTGATAGGATCATAGAGCGACCAAAAATCAACCACCAGCACTCCAAAGAAGATTAGAAATAACAACTGGTGTATACAGTAAGTTCTACAACAACCAACAACTCTATTTTGAGTATTTCACATAAAGCCCTAAATCTAAAAATGGCCACAACTTCAAGACCTGTGAAATTAAAGAGCACCAAGAAGGATGAGTTTAAGCTCATCAAGAATTTGGCATGTGAGGAACCACACTATAAGATTCACCCTAAGGTTTCCTCACAACCTGATGATGCTGGAGCATTCTCACAAATACCAGCTAGGGTTTTTCTCGTTGAAGACATTCGAGCATTTATACATTGCAAAATTGCAGAAATAGGTGATTTAGAGGTTGAACAAGCTTATAAGAAGCTATGCAATGAAGATGGAACTTTGAAAGATGAGCATAAACATATAGAAGTGAGAGGGCTCACAATTTCCCTATTATTCCCAAAGTTCTTCAAAATTGAGTGGATTCGATTAGTACTGAGTCGAATGCACAATCATAAACTTTGGCTGGATGAACCGAAGATGATAACCCAAGATGTTATCCATGCAGTCACTGGTTACCCTATAACCAAGAAGGTAAAATCATTAAAGCACCCACCAAAGGCTAAGACTAAAAAGATCACAAGAGCCAAATAGGATGGCAGAAGATTGAAGGTTTCCACCATTACCGATGATGAGATGAAATTCAGTGCATGCGTTCTAGGATACAAATTCTTTCAAGCCAGCAAGATGAAAAACATAGCATCTGATGTAGTAGACATAGCTTACAAGATTGTGAAGAAGGGAACTCATTTGGACTAGTCCAAACTTCTACTGAACTAGCTAGAAGAAAATTTGAAGACTATAAGGAATGAAAAGTCAAACACATGTAAGTTTGGCTCACCTATTATGTGCATTTTCTTCTACTTTCAAGAAAAATTCCCATCGGTAGGAGATGTGAAATGGGATAGCACAAAACTGGTCACCATGCAGATCAGTGAACACATAACCTCATTGGGATATAATTTTGAGATATTCATGGATGAATACTTTAATGTATTCAAGACCAAATGTAGAAGAGGGTAAGGATCCCCGAGCAACTCATTGAGAAGTATAAAGATAAATTATGTTTCATGGTTGATACAGACCACACTTATATCAAACATGTTGCACCGAAGACAACATGGCTTCAACCATTAGAATATGAGATAAATATAGATCAAGCATCTAAAGCAATCGATGCCTTGTTAAATGAACTATTAGATAAGAAACAACCTAATTTTGGAAATTATGAGGACACCAAAACAAGAATAAAATTTGGCCTGGTTGTAAAGAAAATTGTTAGGAAAAAGGACAAGATGGTCAAGAACCTTAAGAAGATATTGTTGGCAATAGAGGAAGAAACCGAGCAGGAAGAAGAAGCTAAAAAGGAGGAAGAAACCAAAGGACAACTACCTATCAATGAAGCTTAAGAAAAGAATGACTCCAAGGCCACAGAGTCAGATTCACCACCTCCTCCACCAACCAAGAAGCCAAGGACAACAACTACTTCTAGAACAAGAAGTTAAACATCTAAGGATTCAGGTCCTTCACCTTTGAAGAAAGGAAAAGTAAGAACATACAAGAGTAAAGCGGCCACATCGAAAAGAGGGCCAAACAAAAGAATAAGGAATCTCATCAAAACCTGAGAAGATATTGAAGACACCAAGCAAGATGAAGCTGTAGAGGCAGAAAATGTCAAGGTTAAAGCTCCAGAAAGCATTGATGACATATGCAAATCTATTGCAAATTCAGGATCTATTACAGATTCTAAGATTAGAAGATGGTTGAAACTAGATCTAGAAGATCAAAACAAAGTTGAAGACGCCATCATAGCAAAGATGTACAAGTTCAAATATGTATCGATTCAGTTTGAAGGCAATAATGTACCAAGGGAACTCTTAGAAAGACTATATTCTAGATGGACATTTTATTTGAAGAATTAGAAGGAAATAAGAGAAAGAGTACTTGTTACTCTTATGCCTTCTGAATCCAAGAAGGAAGAAATTGATGAAATGATGGAGAACCACAAAAAGGAATTCTCACCGAAGTTGAGAGCCTAAAAATTTCTTGAAGGGAAGCTTATAGAGCTTGAACAAGAGAGCCACAAGAAATGGTGTAAAATTCTAAATAGACCTATCGAGGAAGAAATCCTCGAGAAAGACCTACAACAAAAAGATGTTGATAAGGCAACTCAAGAATAGATATTAATCAAAGATACAGAAGATGATACATCAGTTGAGTTAGACAAGGAAGAACAAGACACAACCGGCAACAAAAATATGGATGTTGCAGATGAAACATGGCCTGACACCACAAAGGACAACATTGTGGATAATACTATCATTGAAATTACCGATGATCCAGTAGAAGAAGTAAACAAAGATGAAGATGTCAATGTTATAAAGGACATAACCGATGAGTAGGACACTAGAATTGATAATGCACAGGTGAACATACCAGGCAACATGCCAGTATTGATACAAGATATCAATATTCTACAAGAAAAAGGCAAGTCACCTGAAAAAGATACTCCTGAGGATGTAGGGGAAGAGGAAAAGAAAGACAACATCGATGATCAGAAGGACATCGGAGACACTCACACAATAAATGATACTGATAAGGTTACAAGAGGATATTCAAAGCAGATAGATGGAGACACAACAGAGAAGGATGCACAAGCAAAGAAAGATGAAGTGCATAAGGACATTGATGAAGGAGATAAACCTAAAGATGGCACTCTTGAGGAAACCGACAAAGTTGCTACCGACAATGTGAAGGTTAATGTGGAGACGTCTACAGAAAACTGAGAAGCTAAAACCGAATCAAAGCAGAAAAAAGAAGCACAACAAGTAACTTCATCAAGCACAATGGAGAAAGCTGAGAAATTGGCACTGGTACTGCATTCAAGTGAAACACAAAAAAACAAGAAGAAATCCAAGAAGACTAAGTTTGAAGTCACTTTGGATGAAATCATTGAGATACCAAAATGTGACCCAACTCGACTTGATTATGAAACATTAAAAGAATATGGTGAAATATGCCAAAGGAAGGAATTATAGGAGAAGCTAAGGAAATAACATAGAGACTCAATGGTATTGGAAACAACAAGGGACATATTGCACCAGATTGTTCCTGATATTGATATTGATCAAAATAAGATAATTCTTGATCAACTAGCCACTCTCACTGAAGAAATTACCACTCAGAACATTGATGCAGAGAAGGCAATAAAAGAGAGAGCAGAGAAGAAGTACCAACATAATCTCATTGAGAATATCAGCCAAGAAATGGCAGTCAACAAGGTAAAGCTTTTAGAATTCATTACTAAATTAGAACCAATTATAACTGAAGATATTTCCTTGATTCAACAACTAAGCACACTGGAAAAGTTCACTAAAGAGAATAGTAAAAATATAGCAAAGTTAGATTTAGATCTAGCTAATAGTGCAAACAGCTTAACCACCGATGGAGACAATGCTCTAAAGCTGCATTATGACAAAATCATTGAAATAAAAAGGTTAAGGCAGGAACTATGGGAAGCACAGACACACTTCAGGGAAGAAGTCACCGAGCTCCAAGCTCAACTTCTACCGAATCTAACACTGCTTCAACAGAACATCAGTTCAACAAGGCAACTGATAGCAACCCCCAAGATGTCTATAGCAGATAGCATCTATGATATGCATTCCAAGATCACACTCGAGCACATGGCTCTACAGAACTTGAAGGAACAATGGGAGAAATTGATGGAAGACATGAAGTCTTCACACTCCCACATTTTTGATAAGCTCTAAGGTATAGACCTTTGCCCTTAATATAAAAAAAGGGGAAAAATGATATGTATTCAGATGGGAAAATGATATGTATATGTATTTTACAGAGGGAAAGATATGATATGTACAGATATACCAGCATATACATAGGGGGAGTCATGAAATGACTAAGGATTATATATGTTGTACATACTTAACATTTTGTTAGTATTTTGCACATATCAGTTTTTGATACTAATGTCAAAGGGCGAGATTGATGACATTAATTTGTCATTAGTATGCAAAAAACACTTTAGGTAAGCATACACCGAAAGATAGGACAAAGAGCAAACCAAAAATTAAATATAAAGAGATCACCAAAAATGGCTAAGTACAAAGAGAACTGATGGCACAACTTTGTGTGTACACCAAAAATGCAAAGTCAGAAGGATAAAGAGGAACCCGATAGAGGAACTTGACATGTAGGATAATGTGCAAACCAAGAGACAGTTAAAGAGAAAATTGAGAGAACAAACCCGAGAGACAGTCAACTGATTTTAGAGCATAACTAACTGTCAGAAACTGAGAGTCAGTTGTAGCCCGCAAAAAGTGGATCTGACTTCCACATCAGATAAAATAGTCTTATTCTATTTATAAAATCTTGATTTTTCTTTAAAACCATTTCTTTATGGAAAATAAACGTGAATGTAAGTGATTTTATCAATCTAACTGGTTTAAAACACATAGACTAGGAGATCAAGGTAAAAGTTGTAAACCTGATCTTAGAGTTAACATTGTTTTTTGTGAAACTTGATGATGTCAATCCATCTTATAAATAGATGATGTAATCATTAATTATGCATGTGTGAATATAGAAGAGAGGATGAATTATTCCTACAAGCACATCTATGGATCATATTGAAAGTTTCAAGAACTAGGACAGGAAAAGGTGAATTTGGAACTTAGCAAGAACCAAGAACAGACGCTACCGAGAATCAGAGGTATTACTCAATCACATTAGGTGATAATATTATTCATGTAAACTTAAATGGATCTATAATTTTCTATCATTCTAAAAAGTGGAGCAAAGTGTAAAAATCCTTTCAAGAAAGGTGGATTTAACAGTCCAACTATAAATCTTTTAACTGAGTGCACACTCAATAGTGTTTCTAAAGCTCTTAACCGAGTAGACTTTAACAGGTCTCCACAGATACTCTTAACTAGGTATATCATCAGAAGTGATCAAATTGTAAGCCTTAACCGGCCCCTTCCAATCTATAGATAGTGAAGATTTTGTGGGTGTCATCCCCACTGTAGTTTTTACTTCCTAACAGGAGTTTTCTGTGATATCATATCTTGTGTTATGTGTCAATTACTTTCATGAATATTTCTATGAATGTTCACATGTATGTTAAGTATATGAATTGATATAACTCACATCAAGATAGTATAGATCATATGAATGGATATACAATTGATTGCACAAAGGTTAATTGATTAAAGGATACAAAAGTTTTAGAGGTACTAATTTACCCCTCCCCTCTCAGTTACACTTCCCATTAATTCCAACATAAAGAATCAAGTGCAAAACAATAATATATAATTTATTATAAATTTGGTCAAGTATATCAAAAGTTATTAAAAAATTGGTACCCGTATGTCTCGAAGAAATATGGACACACATGTAAAATATTAAACTTTAATATGTTAATGTTGTCCAAAAATAGAAAAAAATATGATGGTAATTTTACAAATACCTAATTGATGATGTGTAAACCTAATGACGAGGAAGTTGAGAAACCAGTTTGGAAGAACAAAAGACATGAAAAAGGAGGGAAATGGAGGGAAATGAAGCTCCCAAGCCTCAGCCTTGTTATCCAAGCCTATTACCTAGGCATAACATGATCAAATTCTTAAACATAAAAAAGTCTGATTAGATTTTTAAACATTAAAAAGCCCGATTAGATTTTGAAACATTAAAAACATAAAGCCACACACATATTAAGTATTACACATATATGTATATGTATATGTATATGCATGTGTGTACATACATACGTATGTACATATATGTGTGTGTGTGTATACATACATATATATATGTATATGTATATGTATATATATAGATATGTATATATATTTATATTTTTATATGTATACCTATGTATATATGCATGTATATATGTATATGTATATGTGTGTGTGTGTGTGTTACACTTTTTTGCCTGAACAGACACTGAACTCTACATTTTGAAAACAACTTTCACTTTCGGATGCATATTGTTGTTAAATCATTACAAATCAGAAGATGAAGTAAATTAGAGTCTTTTAGGATTTTCTGTCTAGATTCTAAATATATTTTAATTTTTTTTTGGAATTGATTTGAATCAATTTTTATTTCTCCCATAAAAACTCGTATGTTGTTGAAAATATCATTTTCATAGAGTGACATTGTTTTGGTAAACAATAACTTTTTCCTAAAATATATATCAATGTGGTTCTTTCAAAAAAATATTTTTAACATCCATATCTAGAACCTGTAATTTGTTTCATGAATTTATCACTAGTATTTCATATTTTATTAACATTTGATGTTGACTAAATTGTAATTTTGACATACGTTGTTTCTGTAACTTGTCCCGTATTTGTCCAATTTCATTTTTTTATAGGAAGAAGACTTCAATACCATGGGCATTGTTATTTTTTAGAAATTTTTTTATCTTTTTTACTATTTTTCATTGAACGTCGAACACAGAGGTTTATATTTGGTAAGAAACCTATATTTTATTGACGTCAAAAAACATGTACATAATAAACTCAAAATTTATCAAATTTATAACCATTAGAAAGCTCATTATGAGTACTTGTGTCATGCAAAAGGGTGTGTCCTTACTATTCCATTTGAGTCATGTAATTGAGCCCCAAAGCCATGAAATCTTCATAAATTTGTTGGCCTTTGCAAAATGGACCTAATCTAGAGGTTTCGATAGAAAGTAATTTCGATCGAAAATAATAGATTTCGATTGAAAGTAATTAAGCATTTTTGTGTGGATAAAGTTTTAACTCTGATGATTTTGACTGAAAGTAATAATTGACTTTTGATAGAAACCTTGGTCGGCCAATTTAGTGTTTTTTAGGCTAGTAACGATCTCATATAAATAAACATTTTTTTCCTTATTTTGTAAATTCAAAAGTTGCAATATAATTTGCATTTTGGAGAAGGAATACATTTGGAAGTGTATTTTTATGAGCTTTGTCAAATTTTAGTAGAGCAATTTTTCAAAGGAAAGCGATGGGAAATAAAAAGAGAAGGGTAAATAAGACCGCACAAAATTATTCACCTGAGACCGAACAAAGACTACATGAAGAATCAGTAGAAAGATATTATCATAAGAAATAAGCTATGTCTCTTTCTACTTCTCTCCCTCTCTCTTTTTATTTCTTAAGTGGATGGTTAGGACTTATCTCAATGAAACATGTATGTGTGCTATTTCAATACTAAATAAGACCTAACATGAGTTATAAGACCTAATAGGACTCCTTAAGACCTAAAATGAGTATTAAGACCTAATAAGAGCTATTAAGACCTACATTATTAATAAGACCTAATAAGAATCTTAACACCTAATAGAACCACTTAAGACCCCTTAAGACCTAATAGGACTAATAGGACCTAATAGGGCCTATTAAGACCAATTAAGGCCTAACATGTCTTAAGACCTAATAAGACCTCTTAAGACCTAACATGAGTAATAAGACCTAATAGGACCCCTTAATTGACCTAATAAGACCTAATAGGACCTAATATGACTAATAAGAGGTCTAATAGGACCTATTAGGACCTAACATGATTAATAAGACCTAATACCTACTAATAAGACCTAATAGGAACCTTAAGACCTAATATGACCCCTTAATCTACTTAATAGGAGTAATAGGACGTATTAAGACCAATTAACACTAATTAAAACCAATTATGATCTATTTAGATGAATTAAGACTAATTAAGCCCTCATAAGACCTAATAAACCCCGAAGACCTAATAGGACCCCTTAAGAGTTAATAGGACTAATAGGACTTATTAAGACCAATTAAGACCTAACATGTGACTAATAAGACCAATTAGGACCTATTACTTGACCAATTAAGACCTAATAGTACCTATTAGGACCAATTAAGACCAATTAAGACCTAATAGGACCCTTAAGACCCAATAGGACCACTTAAGACCTAATACGACCTCGTAAGACCAATTAAGACATAACATGTGACTAATAATCTACCTAATAGGACCAATAAGACCTAATAGGACCTATAAGACCTAATAGGAACTAATAGGAAGTTAATAAGACCTAATAAGACCTAATAGGACTTATTAAGATCAATTAGGACCAATTAAGGCCGAATAGTCCCCTAATTTAATACCTAATAAGATGTAATATGACCACTTAAGACCTAATAGGATCCCTTTGTGTGCAATGAAACCTAACCTGTTGGGAGCACGCTCAGACATGCAAACGTTAGAGATAAACATTAAACAACAACATTTATGCATATCAAAAGCATACTACTAAAAACAAGAAGACTTCCATTACAACCTCCAATGAGCTGAACAAGGGCACCCAAGACCTTGTTGATTTGCTCTTAGAGAGGTTTGTGGGTGTGGTCTCCCAACACAATATGTAAATCCCACTATTGATTGATAAATGCAACTAGAATGCGATCTAAGTGATTGAAATGAGTGAAGAACTCAAGAAACAAGTATTGAAAACTTGTCTCAAGCCTTCACTATGAATGCAAATGCAAGAATATACTATGATGAAGATTCAAAATACTATGCTAAGATGATATGCAAGATTAAATGAAACTAGAAACTAGATTCATTCACCATTACCCTAGCATGTGATTTCTAGATTATAAACTAAAAGCATGAAAACATGAATATGCACTAAGAATTCTAGAGCTATTTTAGCATGATAACAATGCATAAAATGAAGATGGTTTGCTTTTGGCAAGAGCCTCTATTTATAGAGTTTTAGAGGGAAAGAATGGATTTTAACGAGGTGCATCATATGTGGCATCCACATAGATGCCACATAGAGGACACAAGGGCAAAAGGACAAGCCATGCAAAAGTCAACTCTAGCCTTTAAGGTTTGAGAGGCTCAAGGTTTGCTCACACGTGTGAGCAACACTTGGGGAATGGAGTGGGGGACAAAAGAGTGGTTGTATTTAAGGAAGTTGGTGGCTTCCTTTTTGAGGAGTTGCTCACACATGTGGGAGCATTCCATTAGTGCTAAAAAGAGTAGGAATCACACTTTAAGTGTGATTAGTGTGTGTTTAAGTGAGAAAGTAGGTTTATTAAGAGAAATAGGTAGGGTAGGGTAGGAATAGAGTAGGTTTCTAGATAGGATTAATAGGTCTCATTAAATTTAATCCAAATTAATTTGAATTAATTATGGTTTAGAAGAATATTAGAAATGTGAAGGAATAAATAAATTTAAAATTTATTTAAAAGGGGATTTATGGAGGGTAATGTATTAAATAAGATTTAATACATTAAAAGGGATAGTATTTAAATTAAATTCAAATACTTAGGATCATGAATCGTATTTAATTAAATAAATTTAATTAAATAGATAGAA
>MU224065.1:38102-50636 GCA_018584345.1 Thuja plicata
TGATACTATTTACTTTAATTATCAATATGAACTAACAAAATATCAACCCATTCAATAGAATAAATCATAGCTAATTGTCACATATAATTAGAAAGATAGACCAAACACCTTTATACTAAAATAAAATTAAAAAAAATTAAGAAAAGGTTGAAAATGAATTCCTTCAACAATTCAAACAGAACAATCAAGCACATAATATCTAAGGGATTTATTAGAAAAAAATTCACAACTAGTTTATTTAAGAGAAACAAGCATCATAAATAAGAATTTTTTAGCTCTACTTAAGGACAAAAAGTGTTTCATTTAGATTCTCAAAATTTGGATAAAAATAATGCACATTTGATGATAAGGTATATAAAGGTTCGTGTGTGTGTGTGTGTGTGTGTGTGTGTGTGTGTGTGTGTGTGTGTGTGTGTGCGCGCGCACGCCCATGTGGAACTATGTGCATGTGTGTGAGAGAGAGTATGTGTGTGTGTATGTGTGTACACACATGAGCATGAGAGAACAACCTCTAAAAAGAGAAATGAGTTAAAATCTCAAATGAAACCAATCCTTCTGATAACAATTACATACTATGAGAGAAAATATTTGATAGATTCTTAAGCTCTCTAGATGGTTGAAAGATAATTGACATTGCTAAATATTTATGGACAATTTCCCAAGCAATAATCATTAGGGTAAATATATTTCTAGTTAATTTCATTTCAAGGAAAACTTTAAATATCTTCTTAACTATAAAGGTTATCTTTTATGTTTTTTTTTATCTATAAGACCTATAATTCTATATGTCACATATATTTTGACATGGATATCCATTTCAAACAACCTACATATAATTTCATGATGCTTTTTTCATTGAGCTAGAGGATTCTCAGAAAAAATTATGTATCTTTTAAATCTAAGAGCCCCCCAAAATCTATGTAGAGGCACAATATATACTAAATTATGACCTTAGGTGACTATTTTTGACAAATAAAAATTTTTACCAATGAGAGATAATAAGTGTCCTTGCAATCTAGTGACTATTTATATCAACCATTTGGAAGATCCAATTCCACAAATCACTAAGGCCCGTTTGGTTCCTGGTATTAACCTGGAATAGTCATTATTTAATGCAAGAATAAAGTAATTCGTCATTTGTGGCCATTTTTTTAATTCCCGAATTAGAAATTAATCCTCATTTTTGAGCCAATGCTTGGATTAATTAATTCCAAAAAAACCTGGAATTCATTTCTTATTCCAGAATAAGCTATTCATGGATTCAAAATTACAACAAATTGTATAAGTCGTCGAGTCTGTGCGTGAATAGTTCTTTAGATTTTGTGGGAAAATTATTATTATTATTATTTTATTATATTTTTTTTGATTAATTATTTTTTTATATTTTTTAATTTTTTTTTAATTTTTTAATTTTTTTAATCTTTTTTTTTTAAGTTAATAATTCAAAAATTAAAATTTGAACCGATAAAAAAAATGATAAGTTCAAAATTTAAAATTCATAATTTTTTTTTTATAATTTTATTCAAATTAATTAAAAAATGAAAAATAACCCTTATTCCAATTCCATATTATGGGATCCAAACGCAAAATAGCTTATTCCAGCTTTCGTTTTCAGGATTAATTAATTCGAGAATAGGTCCTTATTCTAGAATAGGCCTATTCTAGGTAAATTAATTCCATGCACCAAACGGGCCGTAAGGGAAGGGGATATGGAAAAAAGAATTCCTAGGTATGTGTAAGTGCAGCTAGATGGTGTGCAAAAAAGGGGGTAGAAGTGGCCACTTTTGTTTTCTAAAAATAGGTAAACCTGAACTTGGAAGGAAAATCTGAGAGTCATGCACTCAAAATTAGAAGATGCCAAAAGAACAAGAAATGTATGTACTTGTATCATAATCTAGTTTTTGAACTACTAAAGTTTATTTTAAAAGGTAAGATTAAGAGGGTCAAATCCTTTGCACACGAAAAATTGTTCTTGATTTTTTTAGAAATATAACATAGTGTCTGATGTGCACAGAAAAAAAAAATCATAGTTAGATTTAGTATTTTGAAAAATCCTTTGGTAGAAAGATAGTTAAGAGTGAGAGCTGCAAGTTCTCTATTTTTTGTAATTTTTTGTTGAGTATTTTTGTATAATTTTTTAAGTGAGCACATCCTGAAAATCAGGTGCATGTTCGTGTGTGAAACATAACTTGCATCAAAATAATAAAAAAATGCAATATTTTTTTAGTGTAAAGTGATGACATTAATTTGTCATTAGTATGCAAACAACACTTTCGGTAAGCATACACCAAAAGACAGGACAAAGAGAAAACCAAAAATTAGATATAAAGAGATCACCGAAAATGGCTAAGTACAAAGAGAACTGACGACACAACTTTGTGTGTACACCAAAAATGCAAAGTTAGAAGGATAAAGAGGAACCCGACGTGCAGGATAAAGTGCAAACCGAGAGACAATTAAAGAGAAAATTGAGAGAACAAACCTGAGAGATAGTCAACTGATTTCAGAGCATAACCGACCGTCAGAAACTGAGAGTCAATTGCAGCCTGCAAAAAGTGGATCTGACTTCCACGTCAGATAAAAAAAATTTATTCTATTTATAGAATCTTGGTTTATTTTTAAAATGATTTCTTTTGGGACAAGAAACATGAATGTAAGTGCTTTAATCAGTCTAACTAATTTAAAACGCATAGACTAGGAGATCAAGGTAAAAGTTGTAAACCTGATCTTAGAGTTAACATTGTTTTTCGTGAAACTTGATGATGTCAATCCATCTTATAAATAGATGGTGCAATCATTCATTATACATGTGTGAATATAGAAGAGAGGATGAATGAAGCCTAAAAGAACATCTATGGATCAGATTGAAAGTTTCAAGAACTAGGATAGCAAAAGGTGAATTTGGTTAGCAAGAATCAAGAACAAAGGCTACCAAGAATCAAAGGTATTACTCAATCACATTAGGTGATAATATTATTCGTGTAAAATTAAATGGATCTGTATTAGCAATAGGAGATTACATTTACCAGGTCAAATTGTAATTTGCTATCATTCTAACAAGTGGAACAAAGTGTAAAAATCCTTTCAAGGAAGGTGGATTTAACAGTCCAACTATAAATCTCTTAACCGAGTGCACACTCAATAGTGTTGTTAAAGCTCTTAACCGAGTAGAGTTTAACAGGTCTCCACAGATACTCTTAAGCAGGTAAATCATCAGAAGTGATCAAATTGTAAGCCTTAATCGGTCATTTCCAATCTGCAGATAGTGAATATTTTGTGGGTGCCATCCCCACCGCAGTTTTTACTTCCTAATAGGATTTTTTTGCGATATCATATCTTGTGTTATGTGTCAATTACTTTCATGAATGTTTCTATGAATTTTCACATGTATGTTAAGTGTATGAATTGATATAAGGGTGATACCACAATAGTGGGTTACACTTTTTTGCCTAAACGAACATTGAAGTCTACATTTTGAGAAAAACTTTCACATTCGGATGCATATTGTCATTAAACTATTTGAAATCGGAAGATGAAGTAAACTAGAGACTTTTAGGATTTTCTGTCCAGATTCTAAATATATTTTTTAATTTTTTTTTGAATTGATTTTAATGGGTTTTTTTTTCTCCCACTAAAACTGCTATGTTGCTGAAAATGTCATTTTCAAAAAGGTACAATGACTTCGTACAACATAACATTTTTTTGTAAAATAGATATCAATGCGCTTCTTTCAAATTTGGTTTTGTAACATCCATACAGAGGGCATGCAATTGGTTTGATTAAATTATTGTGATTATTGCATATTTTATGAACGTTTGAAGTAGAGTCAACCATAATTTCTACATACCTTGACTGCGTAGCTGATAACTTGTTGTGTATTTATTGAAATTCAAATTTTGTTTTTTTGATAGAAAGAAGACTCGAAGACGAAGGGAACTGTTATTTTTCAATTTTTTTTCTTCTATTTTCTACTATTTTTCATTGAACGTCAAACCTAGAAGTTTATATTCAATAAAAAACCTACATCCCACGCACGTCAAAATACATAGACCTAATTAATTCAAAATTTGTCAAATCTACATTCATTAGAAAGCTCGTTCAGAGTACTTATGTGATGCAAAAGGATGTCTCCCCATTCTTCCATTTGAGCCCCGCGCTTGAGCCCCAAAGCCATGAAAACTGTAGATTTTTGTTAGCATCTGCAAATGGCCTCTATTTAGAGGGTTTTGATAGAAAGTAGTTTCGATAGAAACTAATTAGTTTCGATCGAAACTACTTTCTATCAAAAGTACTTTCTTAGTTGAACATTCATATGGGTAAAAACCATAGAAAAATTTTGACTAGTTAGTTTCGATTGAAACTGAGTTAGTTTCGATCGAAACTAAGTAAAAAAGGTAGTTTCACTCGAAACTAAGAATGTTTTGATCGAAACAATCAGGTACTTTCGATCGAAAGTACTTGACTAAATCCTTCCCCTCGCAGATTTCATGAGGAATTCCTTCCTCTAAAAAAGTGTAACCCACTATTGTGGGATCACCCATAGCTCACATCAAGATAGTATAGATTAGATGAATGGATATACAATTGATTACACAAAGGTTAATTGATTAAAGGATACAAAAGTTTTAGAGGTACTGATTCACCCCTCCCCTCTTAGTACACACTTCCCATTAATTCCAAGAATTCATATCAGAGCTAAGTCTCTTCTTTGGAAAAGCTTAAAGGCTTAAGAGAAAAGATCATATAATGGAGAAGTATAGACTCGACAAGAATATTGAAAATAAGAAGCTATAAATTCAGATATTCTATGAATAGTATAAAGAAGCTAGAATTAACATGAGACAACTGTTAGATGAAAGAAAGATTATGGCATCTTGCTGTAATGAGATAGATTATCATGAGGAAGAGATACCAGATTTCTTTGAGTCCTCAGGATCAACAACAAGAAAAGCATTAGATACATCAGAAGAAAGCATCACAAGCCTAACTGAAATCAATCAACAGCTAGTTAGACAAGTTAAATCTATGAAAATTGGTTAAGAGACACAAAAGGTAAGGATGATTGATGTCATGAACAATGCTATACAACTTGAGCAAGAAAGGACACTAGTTATTGATGACAAAAGAAAGATTACAGAAAAGCTACAAGAGAAAGAGTCTGAAATACAAAGACTTACAGAGCATCACCATGAGATTACAAATCAGATTATTCTTATGAGTAAAGAGGGAAAAAAGTAAATGTTGAACTCATTGAAAGAATAGAAGCTATCAGTGAGCTAAGGGATGATAATTAAAAGTTGAAACATGAAATAAGAGTTCAGCAGCAACATATTGAAATTATCAAAAAAGATGACAAAAGAAATAAAAGAATGGATGATTTTCTTGAAGGACAATGAAGAGTCAACAACAACACCGGTCTAGGTTTTACCGAGAATGGAGAATCATCAAATCAAAATGATCCAAAGAATGTCTATGAAAATTCAAGACCAAGAAATCTGACATGCAATCACTGTGAAAATCAAGGCCACACATCAAAAGTATGCAGAGGAAAAATGAAAGGTATTCCTAAATCTACATCTTCATTCATAAAATTATGTTATAAATGTAACAAGAAAGGACATAAAGCTTATAAATGTAAGTCTGAGATGAAACAACCAAAGAAGGAAACCTACATGGAAAAATATTGTCCTACTTGGAAAATGAATGGGCAAACAACTCTTGAATGCTGGAAAAAGAAAAGGCAAGCATGGAAGCCTAAAGGTCAAGAAACTCCCTATCAACTGAAAAGAGTCGGTAACCAGTATGTATGGGATTACAACACTTGGACAAATTGTAAAACATGTGGAAGATTTGGTCGCATTGTTGCAAACTGTATGAGACAATGGACTAGAAATTCTAGAGGTTGGACTAACCCCAAAATGGCATGCTTACACTGTCATAATGTTGGTCATCTCAAGAAAGACTGTAGAGACCGAATGACAGAGACCAACACATATCCCAATGGAAACACCATTGAAGACATCCAGAGAGAAAGAGACAAAATTTGGAGAAAAGCTTCAAAAAATGATGAAGCTGGACCAAGCAATGCAAATGGTGACACCCCATCCAATGGATCTGGTGACATCACCACCCCCACCTAAGAAGAACAAGTATGGAACTACATTACCCCAAGTTATTATTTTACATCAGTTCCATAATATGTTGATAAAATACCAAATTAGCATAAGTAAAGATGCATCATGGTATTACTTGTTAAAATCTATGATAAACTATGCTATCGGGCATACATACCAAAATCCGTTGGTATACACTCAAGGCTGAGACTTCCTACACTTACCAAGAAGCATTGGTTAAAAGAAAATTTGCTAGTGTAAACTGAGCCTCATCGATAACCAGGCAAAGTGAACAAGTTGTTTGCAACATTGAAACCCGTCGATAAAAGTAAGAGGTATAATGACCACCCTAAAACATCATGTTGTCACTAAAGGAAGGTTTAAGTCTTAGCCGACAAACTCTGTCTTCACACACCAAGGAGTTGGTAAGAATTAATGACACTTTTTAGGGAAAACAACTATAAAAGGGCAACAGAATGGACTCATTGTTCACCACGACCAGAGCAGAGCGACAAGAGTGATTTTTGAGCAGAAAGTGATAGGATCACAAAGCGACCACAACTCAACCACCAACACTCCAAAGAAGATCAAAAATAACAACTGGTGTATACAGTAAGTTCTATGACAACTAACAACTCTATTTCACGTATTTCACAGAAAGCCCTAAATCTAAAAATTGCTACAACTTCAAGAATTATGAAATCGAAGAACACCAAGAAGAATGAGTTTAAGCTCATCAAGAATTTGGCATGTGAGGAACCACACTATAAGATTCACCCTGAGGTTTCCTCACAACCCAATGATGCTGGAGCATTCTTGTGAATACCAACTAGGGTTTTTCGCATCGAAGACGTTCGAGCATTTATACACTGCAAAATTGCATAAATAGGTGATTTAGAGGTTAAACAAGCTTATAAGAAGCTATGCAATGAAGATGGAACTTTGAAAGATGACCATAAACATATAGAAGTGAAAGGGCTCACAAATGCCCTGTTATTCCCGAAGGTCTTCAAAACTGAGTGGATTCGGTTAGTACTGAGCCGAATGCACAATCATATACTTTGGCTGGATGAACCGAAGATGATAACCTGAGATATTATCCATGCAGTCACTGGTTACCCTGTAACTGAGAAGGTAAAAGCATTAAAGCACCCACCAAAGGCTAAGACTAAAAATATCACAAGAGCCAAATGGGATGGAAGAAGATTAAAGGTTTCCACCATTACCGATGATGAGATGAAATTCAGTGCATGTGTTCTAGGATAAAAATTATTTCAAGCCAGCAAGATGAACAACATAGCATCCAGTGTAGTAGACACAGCTTACAAGATTGTGAAGAAGGGAACTTAGTTGGACTTATCCAAACTTCTACTAAACCAGCTAGAAGAAAATGTGAAGACTATAAGGAATGCAGAGTCAAACACATGTAAGTTTGGCTCACTTATTATGTGCATTTTCTTCTACTTTCAAGAAACATTCCCATCAGTATGAGATGTGAAATGGGATAGCACAAAACTGGTCACCATGCAGATGAGTGAACACATAACCTCACTGGGAGATAATTTTGAGATAGTCATTGATGAATTCTTTAATGTATTCAAAGACCGAATGTAGAAGAGGGTAAGGATCCCTGAGCAACTCATTGAGAAGTATAAAGATGAATTATGTTTCATGGTTGATATAGAACATGCTTATATCAAACCTATTGTATAGAGGACAACATGGCTTCAACCATTAGAATATGAGATAAATATAGATCAAGCATCTAAAGCAATCGATGCCTTGTTAAATGAACCATTAGATAAGAAACAACCTAATTTTGGAACTTATGAGGAGGCAAAAACAAGAATAAAATTTGGCCTGGTTGTAAAGAAAATTGTCAGGAAAAAGGAAAAAATGGTCAAGAAACTTAAGAAGATATTGTCAGCAACAGAGGAAGAAATAGAGCAGGAAGAAGAAGATAAAAAGGAGGAAGAAACCGAAGGACAACTATCTATTGGTGAAGCTGAAGAAAAGATTGACTCTAAGGCCAAAAATTCAGATTCACCACCTCCTCCACCAACCAAGAAGCCAAGGACAACAACTACTTCTAGAACAAGAAGTCAAACATCTAAGGATTCAAGTCCTTCACCTTTGAAGAAAGGAAAAGTAAGAACATACAAGAGAAAAGCGGCCACACCGAAAAGAGGGACAAAAAAAAGAATAAGGAATCTCATCAGAACTTGAGAAGATATTGAAGACACCGAGAAAGATGAAGCTGTAGAGGCAGAAAATGTCAAGGTTAAAGCTCTAGAAAGCATTGATGACATATGCAAATCTATTGCAAATTCAGGATCTATTACAGATTCTAAGATTAGAAGATGGTTGAAACTAGATCCAGAAGACCAGAAAAAAGTTGAAGATGCTATCATAGCAAAGATGTACAAGTTCAAATATGTATCGATTCAGTTTGAAGGCAATAATGTACCAAGGGAACTCTTAGATAGACTATACTCTAGATGGACATTTTCTTTGAAGAATGAAAAGGAAATAAGAGAAAGAGTACTTGTTACTCTTATGCCTTCTGAATCCAAGAATGAAGAAATTGATGAAATGATGGAGAACCACAAAAAGGAATTCTCACCGAAGTTGAGAGCCTACAAATTTCTTGAAGGGAAGCTTATAGAGCTTGAACAAGAAAGCCACAAGAAATGGTGTAAAATTCTAAACAGACCTACCGAGGAAGAAATCCCCGAGAAAGACCTACAATAGAAAGATGTTGATAAGGCAACTCAAGAACAGATATTAATCAAAGATACAAAAGATGATACATTAGTTGAGTTAGACAAGGAAGAACAAGACACAATCGGCAACAAAAATATGGATGTTGCAGACGAAACATGGCCTGACACCACAAAGGACAACATTGTGGATAATACTATCATTGACATTACCGATGATCCAAAAGAATAAGTAAACAAAGATGAAGATGTCAATGTTACAAAGGACACAACCGATGAGTAGGACACTGGAATTGATAATGCATAGGTGAACATACCAGGCAACATGCCAA
Organism: Thuja plicata; assembly: GCA_018584345.1. Taxonomy (NCBI): domain Eukaryota; kingdom Viridiplantae; phylum Streptophyta; class Pinopsida; order Cupressales; family Cupressaceae; genus Thuja; species Thuja plicata. The sequence goes on from MU224065.1 coordinate 47,268, forward strand.
TATTGATGCAAGCTATCAATATTCTACAAGAAAAAGACAAGTCACCTGAAAAAGATACTCGTGAGGATGCAGGGGAAGAGGAAAAGAAAGACACCACCGATGATCAGAAGGACATCGGAGACACTCACATAGTAACCGATACTGATAAGGTTACAGGTGGATATTCAAAGCAGACAGATGGAGACACAATAGAGAAGGGTGCACAAGCAAAGAAAGATGAAGTGCATAAGGACATTGATGAAGGAGATAAACCTAAAGATGGCACTCCTAAGGAAACCAAAAAAGTTGCTACTGACAATGCGAAGGTTAATGTGGAGACGTCTATAAAAAACTGAGAAGTTGAAACTGAATCAAAGCAGCAAAAAGAAGCAAAACAAGTAACTTCATCAAGCACAATGGAGAAAGCCAAGAAATTGGCACTGGTACTCCATTCAAGTGAAACACAAAAAAAATAAGAAGAAATCCAAGAAGAATAAGTTTGAAATCACTTTGGATGAAATCATTGAGATACCAAAATGTGACCCAACTATACTTGATTATGAAACATTAAAAGAATACAGTGAAATATGCCAAAGGAAGGAATTACATGAGAAGCTGAGGAAACAACACAGAGACTCAATGGTACTGGAAACAACAAGGGACGTATTACACCAGATTGTTCCCGATGTTGATATTGATCAAAATAAGCTAATTCTTTTTCAATTAGCCACTCTCACTGAAGAAATTACCACTCAGAACATTGATGCAGAGAAGGCAATAAAAGAGAGAGCAGAGAAGAAGTACCAACAGAATCTCATTGAGAATATCAGCCAAGAAGTGGCAGTTAACAAGGTAAAGCTTTCGTAATTTATTACTCAATTAGATCCAATTATAACTGAAGCTATTTCCTTGATTCAACAACTAAGCACACTAGAAAAGTTCACTATAGAGAATATTGAAAATATAGCAAAGTTAGATTTAGATCTAGCTAATAGTGCAAATAGCTTAACCACCAATGGAGACAATGCACTAAAGCTGCATTATGAGAAAATCATTGAAATAAAAAAGTTAAGGCAGGAACTGTGGGAAGCAAAGACACACTTCAAGGAAGAAGTCACATAGCTCCAAGCTCAACTTCTACCAAATCTAACACTGCTTCAACAACACATCAGTTCAGCAAGGCAACTGATAGCAACCCCCGAGATGTCTGTAGTAGACAAAAACTATGATATGCATTCCAAGATCACACTCAAGCACATGGCTCTAGAGAACTTGAAGGGAAAATGGGAGAAAATGATGGAAGACATGAAGTATTCACTCCCACATTTTTTATAATCTATAAGGTATAGACCTTTTCCCTTAATATAAAAAAGGGGGAAAATGATATGTATTCAGATGGGAAAATGATATATATATATATATATATATATATATATATATATATATGTATTTTACAGAGGGAAAGATATGATATGTACAGATATACTGGCATATACATAGGAGGTGTCATGAAATGACTAAGGATTATATATATTGTACATAACATTTTCTTAGTATTTTGCACATATCAGTTTTTGATACTAATGTCAAAGGGTGAGATTGATGACATTAATTTTTCATTAGTATGCAAACAACACTTTCGGTAAGCATGCACCGAAAGACAGGACAAAGAGAAAACCAAAAATCAAATATAAAGAGATCACCGAAAATGGCTAAGTACAAAGAGAACCGATGACACAACTTTGTGTGTACACCGAAAATGTAAAGTAAGAAGGATAAAGAGGAACCCGACGTGCAGGATAAAGTGCAAACCAAGAGACAGTTAAAGAGAAAACCAAGAGAACAAACCCAAGAGACAGTCAACTGATTTCAGAGCATAACCAACCATCAGAAAATGAGAGTCAATTGTAGTCTGCAAAAAGTGGATCTAACTTCCACGTCAGATAAAATAGTCTTATTCTATTTATAGAATCTTGATTTTTTTTTAAAACCATTTCTTTAGGGACAAGAAACATGAATGTAAGTGCTTTAATCAATCTAACTAATTTAAAACACATAGACTAGGAGATCAAGGTAAAAGTTGTAAACCTGATCTTAAAGTTAACATTGTTTTTCGTGAAACTTGATGATGTCAATACATCTTATAAATAGATGATGCAATCATTCATTATACATGTGTGAATATAGAAGAGAGGATGAATGAATCCTACAAGCACATCTATGGATCAGATTGAAAGTTTCAAGAACCAGGATAGCAAAAGGTGAATTTGGAACTTAGCAAGAACCAAGAACAAAGGCTACCGAGAATCAGAGGTATTAATCAATCACATTAGGTGATAATATTATTCATGTAAAATTAAATGGATCTGAAATTTTCTATCATTCTAACAAGTGGAGAAAAGTGTGAAAATCCTTTCAAGGAAGGTGGATTTAACAGTCCAACTATAAATCTCTTAACCAAGTGCACACTCAACAGTGTTTCTAAAGCTCTTAACCGAGTAGACTTTAACAGGTCTCCATAGATACTCTTAACTGGGTAGATCATCAGAAGTGATCAAATTGTAAGCTTTAACCAGCCCCTTCCAATCTGCAGATAGTGAAGATTTTGTGGGTGTCATCCCCACCGCAATTTTTACTTCCTAACAGGAGTTTTCTGTGATATCATATCTTGTGTTATGTGTCAATTACTTTCATGAATGTTTCTATGAATGTTCACATGTATGTTAAGTATATGAATTGATATAACTCACATCAAGATATTATAGGTCATATGAATGGATATTCAATTGATTACACAAAGGTTAATTGATTAAAGGATACAAAATTTTTAGAGGTACTGATTCACCCCTCCCCTCTCGGTACACACTTCCCATTAATTCGAACATAAAGAATCAAGTGCACAACAATAATATATAATTTATTATAAATTTGGTCAAGTGTATCAAAAGTTATTAAAAAAATGGTACCCGTATGTCTCGAAGAAATATGGAGACACTTGTAAAATATTAAACTTTAATATGTTAATGTTATCCAAAAATAGAAAAAATATGATGGTAATTTTACAAATACCTAATTGATGATGTGTAAACCTAATGACGAGGAAGTTGAGAAACTGGCTTGGAAGAACAAAAGACGTGAAAAAGGAGGGAAATGGAGGGAAATGAAGCTCCCAAGCCTCAACCTTGTTATCCAAGCCTATTACCTAGGCATAACATGATCAAATTTTTAAACATAAAAAAGTCTGATTAGATTTTTAAACATTAAAAAGCCCGATTAGATTTTGAAACATTAAAAACATAAAGTCACACACATATTAAGTATTACACACACACACACAGATATATATATATGTGTGTGTGTGTGTGTGATATATATATATATATATATATA
>MU224065.1:50944-76161 GCA_018584345.1 Thuja plicata
ATCTATGTATATATGCATGTATATATGTATATGTATATATATGTGTGTGTGTGTGTGTGTGTGTGTGTGTGTGTGTGTGTATGTGTGTGTGTGTGTGTGTTACACTTTTTTGCTTGAACAGACACTAAACTCTACATTTTGAAAACAAATTTCACTTTCAGATGCATATTGCTGCTAAACCATTACAAATCAGAAGATGAAGTAAATTACAGTCTTTTAGGATTTTTTGTCTAGATTCTAAATATATTATAATTTTTTTTTGGAATTGATTTGAATCAATTTTTATTTCTCCGACAAAAACTGGTATGTTGTTCAAAATATCATTTTCATAGAGTGACATTGTTTTGGTAAATAATAACTTTTTCCTAAAATATATATCAATGTGGTTCTTTTAAAAAAATATTTTTAACATCCATATCTAGAACATGTAATTTGTTTCATGAACTTATAACTAGTATTTCATATTTTATTAACATTTGAAGTTGACTAAACCATAATTTTGACATACGTCATTTCTGCAACTTGTCATGTATTTGTCCAGTTTCATTTTTTATAGGAAGAAGACTTCAATACCATGGGCATTGTTATTTTTTAGAAAAAAAAATCTCTTTCTTACTTTTATATTTGGTAAGAAACCTATATTTTATTGACGTCAAAAAACATGTACATGATAAACTCAAAATTTATCAAATTTATAACCATTAGAAAGCTCATTCTGAGTACTTGTGTCATGAAAAAGGGTGTGTCCTTACTATTCCATTTGAGTCATGTAATTGAGCCCCAAAGCCATGAAATCTTCATAAATTTGTTGGCCTTTGCAAAATGGGCCTAATCTGGAGGTTTCGATAGAAAGTAATTTCAATCGAAAATAATAGATTTCGATCGAAAATAATCAAGCACTTTTGTGTGGATAAAGTCTTAACTCAAATGATTTTGACCAAAAGTAATAATTGACTTTTGATAGAAACCTTGGTCAGCCAATTTAGTGTTTTTAAGGCTAGTAACGATCTCATATAAATAAACATTTTTTTTTCCTTATTTTGTAAATTCAAAAGTTGCAGTATAATTCGCATTTTGGAGAAGGAATACATTTGGAAGTGTATTTTTATGAGCTTTGTCAATTTTAGTAGAGCAATTTTTCAAAGGAAAGCGATGGGAAATAAAAAGAGAAGGGTAAATAAGACTACACAAAATTATTCACCTGAGACCGAACAAAGACTACATGAAGAATCACTAGAAAGATATTATCATAAGAAACAAGCTATGTCTCTTTCTACTTCTCTCCCTCTCTCTCTTTACTTCTTAAGTGGATGGTTAGGACTTATCTCAATGAAACATGTATGTGTGATATTGCAATACTAAATAAGACCAATTAAGACCTAACATAAGTAATAAGACCTAATAGGACCCCTTAAGAAATAACATGAGTATTAAGACCTAATAAGAGCTATTAAGACCTACATTATTAATAAGATCTAATAAGACTCTTAACACCTAATAGGACCACTTAAGACCCCTTAAGACCTAATAGGACCTAATAGGGCCTATTAAGACCAATTAAGACCTAGCATGTCTTAAGACCTAATAAGATCTCTTAAGATCTAACATGAGTAATAAGACCTAATAGGACCCCTTACTTGACCTAATAAGACCTAATAGGACCTAATATGACTAATAAGAGGTCTAATATGACCTAGTAGGACCTAACATGATTAATAAGACCTAATACCTACTAATAAGACCTAATAGGAACCTTAAGACCTAATATGACCCCTTAATCTACTTAATAGGAGTAATAGGATGTATTAAGACCAGCTAACACTAATTAAGACCAATTAGGATCTATTTAGATGAATTAAGACTAATTAAGCCCTAATAAGACCTGATAAACCCCTAATACCTAATAGGACCCCTTAAGACTTAATAAGACTAATAGGACTTATTAAGACCAATTAAGACCTAACATGTGACTAATAAGACCAATTAAGACCTAACATGTGACTAATAAGACCTAATAGGACCTATAAGACCTATAAGACCTAATAGGAACTAATAAGAAGTTAATAAGACCTAATAAGACTAATAAGACCTAATAGGACTTATTAAGATCAATTAGGACCAATTAAGGCCTAATAGTCCCCTAATAATACCTAGTAAGATGTAATACAACCACTTAAGACCTAATAGGATCTCTTAAGACCAAATGTGACTAATAGGACCTATTAAGACCAATTAAGACAAAATAAGACCAAATTAGATCAATTAAGACCTTTTAGAACCTATTAAGACCAATTAAGACCTAATAGGACCTAATAAGACCAATTAAGACCTAACATGAGTAATAAGATCTAATAGGACCTACTAAGACCTATTAAAACCAATTAAGACCCAATAGGACCACTTAAGACCAATTAGGACCAATTAGGACCAATTAAGACCAATTTAAGCCAATTAAGACCTAATAAGACTAATTAAGACCAATTAAGACTATTTAGGACCAATTACCTGACCACTTTTAAGACAAATTATATGTTGGAATTATATTGGAATGATGTACTGAGAGGGGAGGGGTGAATCAGTACCTGTAAAAACTTTTCTTGGTTAGCCCATTAACCCTTAATCATCAGTTTGTAAATTATCTTATCTAATTGTTCATCTTTCTTTATGTATATGCAATCATATCATAAGTTCTTTAATATGTAATCATAAAAGAAACATTCATGAAAATAGATAACACATGACACAAGATATGATATCGCAGAAAACTCCTGTTAGGAAGTAAAAACTGTGGTGGGGATTATTACCCACAAGACTTCACTATCGGCATATAAGAAGGGGTCGGTTAAGGCTTACAATTGGTTACTTCTGATGACCTACCCTATTAAGAGTATTACAGTGGAGACCTATTAAGATCTACTTCATTTGAAGCTTTAGCAACACTGTTAAGTGTGCACTCTGTTAAGAGATTTGTAAAGAGCGGTTAAGTCCACCTTCTACAAAGGATTTTAGATGTGATGCACTTGTTAGAATGCAACTACATAAGTCTTTGATCTGATGATGTATGAAATCTCTAATTGCTGATAACAAATCCAATAAAGCTTCTTATGTATGAGTAATCATCTTTCCATGATTGAATAATACCTTTGTTTGCTTGTCGGTAGCCTCTGTGTGTTCTTGACAACTGATATCATCTATTTCTGAAATTTGCATGAATTCTACCTTCTTCTCCTTAGATGCTCATCGTGGCTATCAACAACAATGAATTCATAACTCACAATTGATTTGAACATTTATTTATACTAGATTTTGGCTCAATTCTTGATTCACGCTTCGCAAGTTAACTCTAGATCAAAGGTTTACAACTTGACCTTGATCTTTAGTTAGATATGTTTTAGATCCATTAGGATGCCTTAAAACATTTACATAAAGCTTGCTTGACCCTCAAGTTATGATTTAAAACAAATTAAAACTCTATAAATAGAATTACATTGCTTTATCTGACATGTAAAACTTAGATCCACTATTTGCGGGTTCTCTAACTGACTATCGGTTCTGACGGTCGGTTTTCTTTGTCGTCGATGTTCCTTTCTTGAAATGGTCATCAGGTATGCCTTTTTTGTTCCATCAGTTTTGTTCTCAAAACTGTGTCATCGGTGATGATCTCAATGTTATGTTATTGACCTGTCGGTGATGTCCTGTTCACTTCATCGGTGCAACACTTGTCAGTGTTCTTCAGTCAATTCCATACTTAGCATTTTCTCTTGACCTTTGTGTTCTATCAGGTATGCTCATTCTTCACTAGTAATGCTTGTAGTCTGTCGGTAATGCTTCTACCAATGGTCTTTGTCAATGTTTTTAACTAAGTGTACTAATGGCAAAATTAATGTCATCAATCTCCCCCTTTGACATTAGTATCAAAAACATGATATGTGCAACATACTGAGTTTATTAGTATGTACACACGTGTATACTCCTTCCTTAGTCATTTGAATGACTCCCCCTATGTATATGTTGGGTAAGTGTAAGTATATATATACATATCCTTATGTACTTTTCTTTTCCCCTATTTTTTTGATATATACTATACATAACTATCTTTATATATTTGTTCCTTCTGTACATACAATATACATTTCCTTTCTATTCCTCCTTTTTTGATTCTAAAGGCAAAGGTACTTACAGCTTGTTAAAAAGGTGGGAATGTGAGGACTTGATCTCCTCCATCATCTTTTTCCCATTTATCTTTAAGCATTTCTAGAGTCATGTGCTCCAGTGATATCCTTACATGTATATCATAGATTTTATCTACTACAGACATCTCTGGGGTTGCAATAAGGTTTTTTGCTTTAGAAATATGCTACTATAGAATTGTAAGATTAGGCAGAATGTGTGCCTAAAGTTCTATAATCTCACCTCTTAGTTGTGTTTCAGCATCCCATATTTCTTGCCTTAGCCTGTTTGCCCCAATGACCTTGTCATGATGTGCCTTGATACTATCTACATTTGAGGTTAGGCTTTGTGCACTTGTTGTGACATTAGAGTCTATCTCTGCTAGCTTGTCACTATTTTCCTTTGTAAAATTCTCAAGTGTGCACATCTTTTGAACTAAGGTAATCGCTTCAGCAATCATTGGCTCTAATTGATCAGTTAGTTCAAAGAGCTTTACCTTGTTTAGTGCCACTTCTTGGATGATTTTATCAATTAACTTGTATTGATACTAATTTTCTACTTGTTCTTCCATAGCTTGTTTTGCATCTATATTCTGCTCTGTGATTGCATCCGTAAGAACAACAATTTGTTCCTTAACTGTAGTATTTGGTTCAAGTTTTACCTCAGGAACAAGTTGTTGGAGTATGTCTCTTTCCTTTTTAAGTGCCATTTTTTCTCTATGTTCTTGTATCATCTTCTTTTGAATGTCTTTCCTTTGACATAGCACTCCAAACTCTTGAAGTTTATCACTAGCCAATGTAGTAATATCCCAGTTTGGAACTTCTATTACTTCATCTAGTGTAACAGCCAAGATGTCTTTCTTTACTATTTTCTTCTTCTTCTTCTTTGGCTGGGTGGCAGATTGATGTACTACCATTTGTAAAGCTTGAGATTGGGTAGACTTAGTAGGTGAGGGTCGAGAAGATGAGGCATCCTTTTGTATCTATTATGAGTCCACTGGCTGGTTTGGTGAAGGCGTCTCCTCATTTTCCTTAGGTGTATCAACAGATGAATCTTCTTTAAGTTTTATACCTTCATCTAGCTTGACTCCTTCACTTTTATCCTATTCTTCACCCTTTCTAAGTGTGTCCTCTATTTTATTATCAGCTTCTTTGTTTTGTTCATTTGGCACTTCTTGCTGAGTGTCGGTTGCATCCTTCATTTCTGTATCTATATCCTTTTGAGTGTTGGATGCAACTTTGTTTTCATCTATATCCATATCCTTGGGTATATTTTCATCTTTGTTAGATGATTTGTCCTGACTTGACTAAATATCAATAGCATCTATTAATATATTCATGTTTGTAGGTATATTGACTATTGCAGTGTCAATAGTTGTATCCTGTCCATCGGTATTGCCCTTTGCAATATTTATGTCTTCATTTTTTTGAACTTTTGCTGCAGGTTCTTGTCCTATAGTGGAATTGACAATGTTTTCTAACCATGATTCATCATTTATGTCATCATCTAAGTTACCATTTATTGACAATTCTTCTTTGGTAACTTCTTCATCCTCTAAACTGATGTGAATTGGACTTGTTGCTGCCTGATTTTCCTCAATGTTGTCAGGCCATTCTTCATCTATAATATCCACCTATTTCTGGCCACTTATTTGTACTCCTTCACTATCTAACTCATCTATTGAGTCATCACTCTGATTGACAGTTTCCTTCTCATAACTTCTCTTCTCATTAGGATTGAGTATCTTGCTCCATGTATCATGGGTTTCTTGTTCTAGCTCTATAAGCTTCTCTTCAAGAAATTTATAAGCTCTCATTTTGGGTGAGAAACTTTTTGCATATTTCTCCATGATTTGATTAATTTCTTCTCTTTTTGATTCAGGAGGCATAAGAGAAACCAGTACTCTTTCTCTTATCATTTTCTCCTCATGGAGTGCAAAAGTGAATCTAGAAGATATTCTAATTAACAATTCTTGTGGTACATCACGTGTAGTGAATTGTAGTGGGATATAATAGTGTCTACACATCTTAGCTATAAGTGCATATTCAATCTTATTCTATTCTATAGAATCCCATCTTAACCATTTCCTAATCTTAGAATGTCCAAGAGATGTAGTTTCAGAAATGTACTTACATATTTCATCAATATCTTCAGTGGGTGATGTAACCTTTGCTATTTCCTTTGCTTGTTTTGTAGTGTCAGGTTCATCCATAGCTGAGTCCTCTAAATCCTCATTTGTTTGAACAATTTTTATCCTTTTGGTAGGTTCCCTAACTGGTTGTTTTTCCTTTGGTGTGTCACGTTTCCTCTTATACACCTTTCCTTTTACCCTGGGAGAAGGAGTTGTATCTTTTGTTGTTTGACTCCTTGTTCTTGACTTCTTTGGTGGAGGAGGAGGTGGTGAATCAGATTTCTCTTCCTCTGATTCATTTTTCTTTGCTGTATCACTGATAGGTAGCTGGTCCTCGGTGATTTCCTCCTTACGCTCTTGTTCCTCTTCACCTTCTCTTTCTTCTTTTCCTTCAGAAGATATATTCAAGTTATTTTTCAAATTCTTCACCATTCTTTTTGACTATTTTATAGCCTTCTTGACAACAAGATTTATTTTAATCTTTTTTTTAGCCTCTTCATAGGTACCAAATCTTAGTTGCTTGTTGTCCAATGGTTCATTTAGTAGTGCCTTAACGCACTCATTGGCTAATCTTGCTTTGATTTCATATTCTAATTTATAAATCCATGATTTCCTAGGTACTACTACTTGGATGTACATTAAATCAGTATCTACCATGAAACATGTCTTCTCAGTGTTCCTCTATCAGACTTTTAGGAATTCTTGTTCTGGCTTGTAGCATTTCCTTAATGGTTTTGAAATACTCATGCATAACATTATCAAAATCTGTTCCTAGTGATTCTATGAATTCACCTATCTGAATGGTTATGGGTCTTCTTGTGTCCCATACAACTTTTCCTATGGAAGGAAAGTATTCTTCAAAGTAAAAGAATATGCACATTATGAGGGAACCAAACTTACAAGTGTTTGTCCTTGAAGACCTTATTGTGCACATTTTCTCCTCCAATTGATGTAATAGGATCTCTGCAAGATCCATCTTTTTTCTGTGTTTGATGTTCTTGTATGCTATGCTCATAGCTGTACTTAATATGCTATTCATTTGGCTTGCTTGGAAGATCTTATATCCAACAACACATGCTCCAAATTTCAACTCTACGTCGGTAATGGTGTTGACCTTTAGTGCTCTTTTATCTGATTTAGCACCAGTCAATTTTTCCACTTTTGCCAGAGATGGGTGCTTGTGAGCCTATGGTTTATCGGTTGTAGGATAACCTGTGATGGCATGAATAACATCCTTTGTTATTTCCTTTGGCTTGTTTAGCAATAGAGTCTTATTGTGAACTCTGCTAAGAACAATCTTTATCCATTCTATTTTGAAGACCTTGGGAAAATGCAGTGCATTTGTGAGTCCCTTTACTTCCAAGTGTTTGTGCTCATCTTTGAGCTTTCCAGCATCATCACATAGTGCCCTATAGGCATTATCTAGGTCTAGATCTCCTATTTCTAAGATCTTGCAATGAATATAGGACCTTACATCCTCTACTAGTAAAACCCTAGGAAGAATTCTGGAGAATGCTCCAGAATCGTTGGGTTGTGATGATATTTCAGGGTGTAGCTTGTATTTGGGCTCAGCACACAAGCCTCTGCTGACAAGCTTGAAGGATTTCTTCTTATCTTCCTTAATTTTCTCAACTCTAGAAGTCGATGCCATCGTATTGCAGAACTTTAGGGCTTATCGCAAATAAAATAGTGTGGTCGGTGAGTGTGATTACTTATGGATTCTTTGTGAATGCCTGTGAATGTGAATGCTTCATGTCAAATTGATTTCTGCTGGGTCACTCTCCAAATTACTCTAAAATCACTTTGCTCTGCTCTACTCTGCTCAAAAATTGCGGGTGCGAAAATGAGTTTACCCGACGGGATTTTATAACCTTTTTGCACCCTAAGTTGTCATTAATGCTTACCAACTCGTCAGTATATGAAGATTGATTTTGTCGGTAGAGAAATTCATAACATATTCGGTGTCTGTGCAAAGCGTCAGTGTCACTAGCGGTTTTGGAGACTTCGCCGATGATTGTTGGTGAGGTTGCGATGACAGCTTTTGTTGATTCAACGTTCACTGTTATCCGTCGATTTAAACTTAGCTTGTGTAATGACTGATACATTCTGGTAAGTAGTACTAAATTTTCTATGTTTGTTCACTGATACAAAGTGTGCCCAATAACTGATGGTTTCTTTTCAATAGTTTAGCAAATAACAATATTTTGCATCTTTATTCATGCTAATATTACAATATGAACTATATGTAATGGAACGGATGCATAGTATAACTTGTCATAATGCAGTTCCATACTTGTGTAATTTAGTTGGATGTAGTGATGTCACCAGATCCATTGGATGAGGTGTCACCATTTTCATTGCAAGTTCTAGCACCTTCAGTGTTTGTGGCTTTTACCCACATCTTGTTTCTCAATCTCTTGATGTCATCAATGGTATTATCATTGGGATGTGTACTTATGTCTATCAGTTGGTCTTTGCAATCTTTTATCACATGTGCAACCTTATGAAAATGCAAACATGCCATACCTAGATTGGTCCAACCTCTTGACCTTCTGGTCCACTTTCTCATACAGTTGGCAGCAATATGACCATACCTTCCACATGTTGTGTAGTTTACCCATGTGTTATAGTCTCAAACATATGAGTTACCTACTGTTGTTGGTTTGTAGCTTTTATCAGTTTCCTTTGGTGTCCAAGCCTTGTTGTTCTTTTTCCAACACTCTTTATGTGTATGCCCATTCATCTTGTAGGTAGGACAATACTTGTCCATATAGGTTTTTCTCTTTGGATTTGTCACTTTGGATCTACACTCATGTGCCTTGTGTCCTTTCTTTTGACATTTATAACAATTACCAATAAAAGTAGATTGTGCTTGAGAAATACCTTTCATTTTTCTTTTGCAGATGTTTGAGATGTGGCCTGGTTTTCCACAGTGATTGCATGATAGCTTCTTGGATCTTGGGGTAGTGAAAGCATTTCTCTGATCTGGTTGATTAGAAGATTCACCATTCTCATTGTACCCTAATCCTGTGTAGTAATTGACTCTTCTCTGTCCATCAAGAAAATCATCCATCCTTTTGTTGCTATCTTTAGCCTTTTTGATCAATTCGTTGTGTTGATTATGGACTTTGATTTCATGCTTCAATTTTTCATTCTCTTCTCTTAGGTCTCCAATGATCTGTATTCTTTCAATGAGTTTTGTATTTAATCTGTTTGCTTCTTGACTCATAAGAATAATCTGGTTGGTAACCTCATGGTGATGCTTAGTAAGTCTTTGAAACTCTGATTCTTTCTCTTGTAGCTTCTTTGTAATTTTCCTCCTATCATCAATCGCTAGTGTTCTTTCATTTTTAGCTTTTCTTGCATCATTCATGACATCAATCATTTTTACCATTTGAATCTCTTGACCGATTTGTAGCATCTTGATTTGATCTGTCAAATGTAGATTAACCTCTTGTAGATTTTTAATTTCTTCTACTGATGCATCTAAAGCTTTTCTCGTTGATGATTCTATTGTATCAAAGTAATCTTGTATTTCCAATTCTTTGTAGTCTTTCTCATTCAGTCTGATTGCCATAATCTTTCTTTCATCAAGAAGTTTTCTCAATTTGATTCTTGCCTCTTTATACTGCTCATAGTTTATTTTCATCTGTAACTACTCATTCTCAATAGTCATATCCAGTCTATACTTTTCCATTGCTCTGATCTTTTCTCTTAATTCTTTAAGCTTTTCAAGAAAGATACTTAGCTCTGATACCAATTGTTGGAATTATATTGGAATTATGTACTGAGAGGGGAGGGGTGAATCAGTACCTCTAAAAAAATTTCTTGGTTAGCCCATTAACCCTTAATCATCAGTTTGTAAATTATCTTATCTAACTGTTCATCTTTCTTTATGTATATGCAATCATATCATAATTTCTTTAATGTGTAATCATAAAAGAAACATTCATGAAAATAGATAACACATGACACAAGATATGATATCGCAGAAAACTCCTATTAGAAAGTAAAAAATGCGGTGGGGATTGCTACCCACAAGACTTCACTATCTGTAGATAAGAAGGGGTCGGTTAAGGCTTACAATTGGTCACTTCTGATGACCTACCCTGTTAAGAGTATTATAGTGGAGACCTGTTAAGATCTACTTCATTTGAAGCATTAGCAACACTATTAAGTGTGCACTCTGTTAAGACATTTGTAAAGAACAGTTAAGTCCACCTTCTACAAAAGGATTTTAGATGTGATGCACTTGTTAGAATGCAACTACATAAGTCTTTGATCTGATGATGTATGCAATCTCTAATTTCTGATAATAGGTCAAATAAAGCTTCCTATGTATGAGTAATCATCCTTCCATGATTGAATAATACCTTTTTCTGCTCTTCGGTAGCCTCTATGTGTTCCTGACAACTGATATGATCTATTTCTAAACTTTGCATGAATTCTACCTTCTGCTCCTTAGATGCTCATCGTGGCTATCAACAACAATGAATTCATAACTCACAATTGATTTGAACATCTATTTATACTATATTTTGGCTCAATTCTTGATTCATGCTTCGCAAGTTAACTCTAGATCCAAGGTTTACACTTGACCTTGATCTTTAGTTAGATATGTTTTAGATCCATTAGGGTGCTTTAAAACATTTACATAAAGCTTGCTTGAACCTCAAGTTATGATTTAAAACAAATTAAAACTCTATAAATAGAATTGCATTGCTTTGTCTGACATGTAAAACTCAGATCCACTATTTGTGGGTTCTCTAACTGACTGTCGGTTCTGACAGTCAATTTTCTTTGTCGTCAGTGTTCCTTTCTTGAATAGGTCGTCGGGTATGCCTTTTCTATTCTGTCAGTTTTGTTCTCAAAACTATGTCATCAGTGATGATCTCAATGTTATGTTATTGACCCGTCGGTGATGTCCTATTCACTTTGTCAGTACAACACTTGTTAGTGTTCATCGGTCAATTCCATACTTATCATTTTCTCTTGACCTTTGTGTTCTGTCAGGTATGCTCGTTGTTCACCAGTAATGCTTGTAGTCCACCGGTAATGCTTCTACTAATGATCTTTGTCAATGTTTTTCACTAAGTTTACTAATGGAAAAATTAATGTCATCATTATGATCTCTCTCTCTCTCTCTCTCTCTCTCTCTCTCTCTCTCTCTTTCTCTCTCTCCTTACTGGGACATTTTTATAATTTTATCTTTGTATGTAGGTGTTGCCCCACTTTTGGTCCACATACCTTTCAGACAAAAGTGAGTATTTAATGTATAGTGGTGGTCTTTCTAGCCTCTTGTTAATCCTGAGTCTAAGTCTAGAAATCTATCTTTTAGGCTAGGGAGCCTTTACCAGATTTTTCCCAATTGCCTTCTCTTTTGTAAGCTGGAGGGAATTTGTATATGAGTTCATGTATTATTTGGGTAGGTTAAGTTCCCAATCCAGTAAAGGCTGTGATTCGAAGATTTATAAAATTAGTATTACACACAATGGAAGTATGTAACCGTAATTCTTCATTTTGCAGCTTGGCAGAGAATTGCGTTCGAGCTTCTCCACTGGCGGAAAAGTATCAACAGAGTGCATCTTCCGCCGATGACTACTAAGTGATGTCTCAGCAAGAAGTATAGTGCTAAAATGGATCCTTTAGGCTTAAGAAGGGTTGTTGTGTCTGGATTACACCTCTACAAGCCAAAGGGAATGATTGAATAGAAAGAAATCGAGGAAATAAGCCAAAGGCGGAAAAGTGGAAAATGACTTCTCCTCTACTCCTACAGGCGGGTTTTGACCCACGGGGTAAGTTTTCTGCCAAATCATTTAGATAAAGCAATTTCAAGGAAGAACTTGTCTCATAAAGTATCTAAGATATAAAGAAGGTGGATGAAATCGACACATGCCATTTTGGAATCCTGATAGGCTAAAAGTGAAAAGACAGTTCTTAACGGCCCATAAAAGCAAGGTAATTAATTCAAATAAAGCCATTTTACTTCTTAACGGGATTTTCATTCATGAGGCGCGGGAAGTCGACCGTTAAATGGTAAGATTTCAAAAGTGATAAAATCAGTTGAAAGTTGGGAACAAGAGCTACCATTTGTTCGCCAAACTGTTTTGAATTCAAAGTCTCATATTTTAGCTATTCCTTGCTCCCACATCCCTAAGAGATATTTCCAATTTCTAAATACGAATCATCAGAAGCATGGCTTCCAGATTCATGGGATTCGATGGGATGAATGGCATTACTTCTGAATGACATAAGATTTCAGATACATCTCTGAAGTTCTTCGACATGCAAGACTTCCAGAATAGATTAAAAGTGAACCAGATACATCCTATTATAGAGAAGTTGAAGGAGAGAAGATTAGTTGAGGCCGCTAGTTTCCCCATGGTTGTTCAAGCTCCAGAACTGATCTAGGAATGCATCACTCGATACAACCCAGATACGAGGAAAATTATCTTTCCTAATGATATGGTGTTGTTATCTATTGATAGGGAATCAGTCCAGAACTCACTTTGCATCCCAAAGCAATCTGAATATAAGGAAATGACATACAGTCGAGTGGTGACTGAGTATATTGCCAAAAATTTAGTTTGGAAGAAGGAGATAATGAAAGCATTGTTTCAAGAACCCAAGAGTGCCAAAGGGAAGTTGTCGAAGACATTATATGGCACTAATCTAAATCTGAAGATCATTTACATTCTGGTGTTACTCCACAGGATCAGAGGTGAGAGTGAGGCACTCAATTTTGTTGATCATCACTTCTTCCTGGTTCAAGTAATTTGTTCCCAGCATCACTTCATAGATTGGGTGCTTATGGTAAGTGAAAATCTCTTGGAGGCCCTAGATAGAGCTAAGCATTAGAATGAATTTTACTTGTCTTTGGTCCTCTTATACATTCTAGCTACACTCCAAATTTTCCCAGGTCTTCCTAGATTAGAGTAATTTCCTGATGATGTCAAGAGTTATGAATTTTTCCCCTCTCTACAATTACATAATAGTTATGTTGAGTATCTTTGGGTTAATGATGCATTCACTATGAGATTGTGAAAGGAGTTACAAGGTTTTCCAGAAAGGAGATTCTCCCCTGAATCCATGGCTTTCATCAGACAATTTGGATGTTATTTCATTCAATTTACAGGTTTCTCATATCTTCATCTTGCAGGTTTTGATGATTTCCCTTTGAAGCTGCCCAGGTATCCTATTGATATGATCATGTTGATTGAAGTAATGAGACAAGCACTCTAGGTGAACTTACTCTGTGCAAAGGCTAATAAAAAGGGATATGATTTCCCCATGACCATTGGAGCTTACAGCTGTGCATCCCGGTCAGAGGCGAAGAATGTTCTCAAGATATTCTCAAAGAAGTTTTCTTTGGAAACCTACAATGTCTTGAGACCGCAATATGATCCAGTGAACTATGCCAGGGATGTATTGCACATGAGTCATGAAATTAATCATGTACATGATATTGAAGACTCCTGGGCTAATTGTAAAGATGATTTGGAAAGCAGAGAGAGATTTTATGCCTGGTTAACTATTGAACAAGTCAAAAATTTCAATGTTAACATTGCAGTAGAGGGGTTAGAAGATGGTGGAAATCATATGTATGATGACACATATCTAGAGGAAATAAAGCTCACCCTTGTCAGTTCTGAACACATACTAGACCAAGCCATTAGCGATTTGTCAACTCTAATGGGGGGTATCTACAAAAGAACAGAAAAGTGGGTCGAATGGACTGCAGGCTGAACTAAGAGATCAGAAAGGAAGCCTCCTACTCAGAAAACCCTGGAAAAGGATACTGTTGGTACTTCAACCACTTCATCGGTGACAATTCCAACCATTGCTTAAAAATCAACCCAACTGGTGGGAGGAGGTGATGAGCCTCCTGAGAAAACAATCACATTAGAGAAGACTTGTGGAGAAGGTCCACTCCCAAATATTGGAACAACAAAAGAGATAACCAAGGATGCAGAACCAGAGCGGTCAGTAAAAGCAGTCATAGTAGATGTACTAGTCGACACCCTGACCCAAGATTCTCCCAAGAGAGGGTCTCCTGTCATAGTGGAAGTAGGTGAAGATACTCCTTCAACCATAGAATCAGAAGGAGAAGCTAGAAATAATTAGAGGGTCGCTTCAGTAGCCAATTTTCTATCCTCTTCTCCTACTTTAGTAAATCCATTTGCTTCGAGACCAAAGGCTACACCTCCAATCATCAAGAAATTGTTCGTTGAGGAGTTGGTTTCTTCCCACAAAGTTACTAGCACAGAGTCATGGATAGAACATACTCTGGAATGTAAGAGGAAGAGGGTGGAAGAAGGTACTGCCAGAAAAGATACTCTGTCGTGAGCTATTCATCCCAAGGCCGTCATGAGTAAATAGAATAAAGTGAAGAAAATTTCTACCCTAGGTCATGATCCTGAGACTGGGCACTTCACCATGGAAGTGGTCAAGCCAATTAAGGAAGGAAGATTTGAGGACATGATTACTTCAGAATTTCAACTACAATCATTTGAAATGGGGTTAGCCCGTCATGATACCAAGGTGGATTGGTGGAAATATACTAATGTAGTGATAGAAGAAGAGCTTGAGGAGCTCAAGACTGCTAAAGTTCAACTTAAGGTAGAAGTGGCTGAGCTGACCAAGTTCATCAGGCAGCTCCTCACTCCGATTGCAAGCATTCCCAGCACCCAAACCACCTTTGACCCCAGTGTTGCGGAGAACCAAGCCATTCTTTCTAAGTTGCAAGAAGACAGACATTATGGGTATATTGTTAAATGGTGGATTGAGAGGCTCAAGTCTGAGGGACTAGCAGTGGTTGAGAAACTAGGTAACACTCTTCTAAGGTTGGAGGTAAAGAGCAATAAAATTGCTATGAACCTATAGACTCTCACGTCAGAGAGGGTGAAATGCCAGGAATGTATAGTTATGCTACATGTGGCAATAAAGATGAAGGCCAAAGAAGCTCTAAAAGCTAAGATTTTACAAAAAGGAGATGAGCCTTTGATCGAATGGCTTCAGAGCCTAGAGTTTAAAATCAAAATGATCATCTAGGTCGAAGCAGGATTGCAACAGAAAGATGTCAAGATCAAAGAAGAGCAGAGCAAAGGTTTCAAACTCCTCTTAGGGCTTCATATAGAATCATAGACCAGTGGTAAGGGAAAAGAAATAATCAGAGTAGCCAATATGCAAAATTAATTTTCCAGTTATTTGCATAAACTAACAGAAGATTCTGCCTCTCATCTAGACAAAATATCAAAACTCCAGCAATTGAGTGGAGGAATCTTTAGAGCGACAGAGGAACTAAAAGATCAGACTGATGCCATCAATATTCTCACCAAAGAAAATTCCAGGTGGCTCATTCGATAAACTAACATCCACTTCAATAGGCATAAAGAACTTGTTCGAGTCATTACAACTGTTATAGTTTATAGGGCTAAATTAGACAAGGGGAAGGAAATTGAAACTTAAATAGATTCCCCCTTGTACTATTTTTTATACTATTGTAGTCGATAAATATTTCAGTTGTCATTTCCAGTTGGGGAAGTTGAACCGTTTCAGTTCTCCCCATTTCTTGTAACGGCCCAATCTGGGACCCTATATGTACTATTTCCAAAATCAATACAAAGGTCGGCTAAATTTTGGTGTGAAAGATAGAATTTTGCTAAGTCAAATTTGTATGTCTGAATTCCATTGTTTTAACTATTCCATTTGCATTGTACTAATATTTCTGTTGAATTTGGGTGTTTCTGTGAAGTTGGATTTATAATCTATGTTCAAACCAAAGCTTTGTTTTACGACTTGATACAATTAGCAAAATGGGAAACTCATTGTTATCTTAAATTTGGGAAACATTCTCATGATATAGATTGATTCATTTTTGTTTCATCTTTAGTTTTAGTCTTGCATCTACATTTTTAGTAGAAGTTCATGCATTACCAGTTTTTGGAGTTAATCCGATTGATGAAATCTCAGGGTTGGCTAGATTTAGAGTGGAATTTGTCCTACCTGAGCTATTTCCTACCTAGGATTAGCTTGGTTCACCTCTTCTATTCTTAGGTTAAGAACATACCCCTTTTAGATTAGAAAAGAAAAAAATTCACTGAAAATCATTCATATAAGGGAGTTGTACCTTTAAATTCAGAGGGAAATTAGTTTTTTCAATAACAATTTCCCAAATGTTATATTCGATTGTTCTTAAGCATTTTGGGTATTTTGGAGTTAAGTTGAAAAGAACAATCTATTTACTAACATATTTTCAGCGACTCTACTAGGGAGATGAACAGTCATTATGCCAGAAGCATATCATGAGGAAAGATGTTGCTTCCCCATGAAAATATATTTCCTGTACTCCAACCAAATCTTGGTTTTCAAGACGATCAAGAGGACTTTATTTCCTTGCTGAACACTTTTTCCTAGAGGAAAAGAAGAAGCACCGAACATTATAGAAATGTCAGTCAAGTGCTAGAGAAAGAAGAAGCTAAAGCAGAAGCACTTGAAAGAGCATTCCAAAGGAGAAATTAAAGAAGAGAATAGTGCCAAGTCGAGTGTGAAATTAGGCCACAGAATTAGTCAAAAATTAGGAGCCTAAAATATTTCTCAGGAGCACAAAGAAAGAAGGAAGTACATATCTAGTATTTGAGAGACTTGCGGATATTAATTTTTCTCTTCTTGAAGTACCTCACCAAAGAAACAGAACTGCAAAAAGCCAGAGCAGACCTTCTTCACCCCCTAAGCACTCTACTCTTCTATCTACCACTTGCCAAGTGTTAATGTTACATAGAGTGGTTGCTCCTCCTGTTATCAATCTAACCCCTTATTTACCTCAAATAATGATGGCACTCCCTTGGGCCACTACAGTCAGACCCCTACAATTAGTAGCTTATAATCCTCTTCCCTCATGGTTTAGAAATAATTTTCCCAAGTTTTCTAGAGATGGGAAAGTATCTATGGATGAACATATTGCTGCATTCTTTTCTTCTATCAATATTCTAGTAGTATGAGAAGAGGATGTGGCCATTAGATCATTTGTTGAGACCCTTGTTGAGGGTGCTGCTAATTGGTTTCACCACCTACCAAATTATTCTATTATAGACTGGGCCTCCATGAGAGCTGCTTTTGAAAGAAGGTTCAAAATTGCAGAAGATGACCATGCTCTCCTGACACAATTGACCTCTATCAAGAAAGAGCCTTCTATTAGTATGAGAGATTTCATAGCCAAATTCAATAAGCTTGTAAATCATATTCTAGCGGCTGACAGACCTACGACGGGAAATTTGAAAACATTCTTTATAAGTGTTATGCCACCAGACATCAATTATGATGTAAGAAGAGTGAACCCCACTAGTTTAGATGCTACACAGAGGACTATCGTGGAACTTGAAGACCACATGATTTCATTCAGTAAATGGAAGAGAGAGATACAGTCAAGAGCCAGTACTAGTGGTACTACATCATCTGATGAGATGATCCAAAAATTGTTAACCGAATTCATCGCCTTCAAAAGGCAACTTCCTAGATTCAATAACCCTTATCAATGGAATTATCAAGAGCAACTTGGAAGGAGAAATGATGGGAGTAATGCTGACAGTAAAGTAATGTAGTTAACTGGCCCACCACAAAGACTAGCTATTGAAGCCCCCCCTAAAAAAGGGAATATGTGCACCTTTCATCTAACTACAGATCACGATAGAGAAAGATGCCCTGATGTAGCCCATGCTTGGAAAATGCATCAGACTGATGAATGGAATGTTGGAGTCTCCAGAGCCAAACCAGATTCATACTCACATAGCGACTCTAAAAATTTATATTTAGAGTATGAGTCTGATTATGAACAAGGAGCAACATGTTATGCAACCATAGATGGGACTTCCTATACAGTCTTGACCAGGAGCCAGAAAGATAAAGGCCCTGCCCCTTCTCTCCCACCTAAAGGTAACGAAGCGTCTACCTCCAACTCTAAGGAAGAAAATCAAGGCATGAGAATTCTACAACTAGGTAAGGAGAAGAACTCTTTTGACATTATTCAATTCTGTAAAGACTCTCAAATTCAAATCTCTCCCATAGATTATCTCAAGTCCAATCCTATAGAATTGCAAAAATTAATAGATTACTATACTGAAGGGAATCAGAACCTAAACCAGGACGTCATGAATACTATAGAAAATGAGTCAATTTTTGCGAAACCAATTAAGCAAGGTGAATCATCTGTGTTGGCTACTTTCCTAGATCATAAGCCTGATCCATTTTATGTGTCTTTATATATTAATGGATGCAAGTTGAGAAATTGTATAATAGACTCCAGAGCCTCAAATAACGTGATGCCATCAACAGTAGCTAAAGCTTTGGGACTTACCCTTATTAAATCTCATGGTAGGTGATATTCTATGGACTCCAAGCAAGTACCTCTAGTTGGACAAATTAAGGATGCTCAAGTGGCTCTGGCAGTGCACCCTAAGAAGAAGATGTTGTTAACAATTCTAGTTGTTGATATACCTGCTAGCTATGGTTTCTTACTAAGTAGGAGTTTCTATAGAGATCTAGGAGGAGAAATAAAGTTATATTGGTCTCAATCTTTAATCCCGGTGGGTAATAAAAAAATTAAACTGGTCCTGGAAGAGAAAGCTAAGTTTACAGTGTTGTGATCCGAGAGCCCAAATTCTATATCAAGAACTGGAATTTGGCAACTATATGCTATTTACTGATGATCATGATGAGGAAGTGAAACCAAGAGAACCAGGAAAGGAATTTTCCACTGAAGAAGACTCTTCTCAAATCTGGACACTTAAATTTGATGGCAGTTGTGCTTCATCAGGATCTGGGTGCAAGTGTGGTCTTGATATCACCAGATGTGATATATGAGCCTTTGGATTATAAATTAGAATTTGGAAATACCAATAATATTGCTGAATATGAATCCCTTCTGTTAGGAATCATTTCTGCAAAAGGAAAAAGTTGTGAAGATTTTGAGAGCTCGTGTTGATGCAAAGCTTATTGTGTGCCAGGTTAAGAATCAATATTCTGTTAAAAGTCACAAATTCAAGAACTACAAGAATAGATTATGAGATGAGATAGAAACACTGGATGCATTCATTATTGAATCAGTGTTGAGAGAGTTGAATGCCAAAGTGGACTCCCTAGCTGTGTAAGCTTCACTACTCCTTACCCATCCGGAATTCAAAGACAAGAAGTACCAAGTGGAAGTCATATATCGACTGTCTGTACCCAGTAATGTTGAAAATTGGCAAGTATTCAAAGATGACAAGAATCTCCTTCTCTTTCTAGAGAGCGGTGGAAACTTCCACAAGGATGTCTGTGGTGATCATAAAGGAGATCATCTAGATAAGAAAAAGAAAGATAAGTCAGATATTATCCAATTGCAAGGTAATATCATCCTGCCCCATCTAGTTGCTCTTGAAAAACTCTTCAACAGGCACAACACATTTGTGAAGAAGAAAAGAATCGAAAGAGGTCCTACTACTGGAAAGTATGAAGGAATGAAAATTGAAACTAAGAAAGATCCCAAGATGATCAACATTGGGAAGTGTTGTATTGAAGAAGAAAGGAACGAGGCAAGGAAACTCTTCCTAGAATAATCGGACATCTTCGCCTGGAGCTATGAGGACCTGAAAAGTTTTATGGGTGGGAAATTCAAGCATCAAATCCCCTTAAAACTTGAAGCTAACCCATTTAGGCAAAAGCAAAGGAACTATAATCCCAAAGTTGCAGATGCAATATTCAAGGAAGTAGATAAAATGCTTAAAGAAAGGATCATCTATCCTATACACCACTCTACCTAGGTGGCAAGCATAGTTCCTGTGAGAAAGAAGAATGGGGAGATAATAATCTGTGTAGACTTCAAAAATATTAACCAATCTTCTTTGAAAGATAATTATGCTCTTCCCAATATGGATCACTTACTGCAGATTGTAGCCAGAGCTGAGATGATGTCTATGTTGGACATCTTTTCAGGATATAATCAGATAGAAGTTGATAAAGAGGACCAACATAAAATGACATTCACCACCCCGTGGGGCACTTTCACTTACTATAGGATGCCATTTTGGCTGATCAACTCTGGAGCTACTTTTCAGACAGGTATGGACCTTTCTTTCAGTGACATGAAATATAAAATCATTGGTATGTACTTGGATGATCTTACTATGTTCTCTAGGAAAAGAATAGATCATATAAGTGACTTAAGGAAAGTATTGCAAAGGTGTTGGGAGGATGGGATTTCATTAAATCCAAAGAATTCAGTCTTCTTTGTAATCGAGGGGAAATTTCTAGGTCACATTGTCTCCCAGGAAGGCCTAACAATTGATCCAAAAGGGGTCAGAGCTATTCAGCAATTGAGTTTACCTATGAATAAAACTGGAGTTAAATCTTTTTTTGGTTAGGTTAACTTTCTCAGAAGGTTCGTTCCAAATTTTTTAGAAATTACTAAATGTATAGTTGATATGATGAAGGGAAATGTGAATTTCAAGTGGAATGAACCCGGTAAGAAATCCTTCAAAAACATAAAGAATGCCATAGCCAATGCTTTGGTGTTATGTCACCCAAATTATAAGAAAGTCTTTGTAATCTATTTTTATTCTTCTGAACATACTCTATCAGCCATTCTCATGTAGGAAAATGAGGAGGGAGTCAAGGCTCCTATTTATTTTATGAGCACACCTCTGAAAAAACATGAGCTAAAATATTCCCAAATTGAAAAACATGCTTTCGCAGTCGTTAAGGCTTTAAAGAATTTTAGATTCTATATCTTACACTCACATTCTCTTGTGTATGTACCCAATATCGTAGTAAAGAGTATATTGACTCAAAAGGATGTAGGATGCAACAAAAGAGGAGCATGGGTAGCTAAAATGCAAGAATATGATGTAGAGATCAAGCCCACAAAGCTGGTAAGAGGCAATGCACTATTCAGGGCCATTGCAGAAAACCAAGTAGGTGAAGATCCAGAAGCTACACAATTGGTTTTGGCAGTAAGTATGCAAGACCCCTAGTTTGAAAACATCATATACTTCCTTACATATGGGGAATGCCCTAGAGGGCTGACTTCTAAGAAAAGAAGAGACCTGAAACTAAAGGCCTCTAAGTATGTTATTTGGGAGGATAGGTTATATAAGAGATCAATAGATGGGACCTTTCTCCGATGTGTCGACAGACAGCAACAAGAGAATTTGTTAAAAGTATTTAATGATGAAGCCTGTGGAGGAAATTTCTCCTTGTCAGTCACCAAATTCAAGATCCTAAGGCAGTGTTATTACTGGCCAGGAATGTTCAGAGATGCTTACCACTAGGTAGAAAAGTGTGAGAAATGCAAAATTTTTACTGGAAAGCCACAGTTAGCAGCGTTACCTTTGAGACCGGTGATAATTGAAGGTCCTTTTCAACAATTGGTCCTCAATTTTATTGGTCCTATAAACCCCACGTCTAGTACAAGTCATACCTACATAATCACTGCAACTAACTACTTCACAAAGTGGGTGGAGGCGAAAGCAACCAAGAGGACTACTTCAGAAGTAGTATGTGAGTTCATCAAAGAAAACATCCTGGTAAGGTTTGGTGTGCCTATTAAGTTAGTTATGGATAATGCAACATACTTTTCTTCTCAAGAAATTACTAAAAAAAATTTTGAGTACGACATCATGGTCAGTCATTCTTCTGACTATTTCCCTCAAGGGAATGGTCAAGCCGAATCCAGCAATAAAAACTTAGTGAATATCATGAAAAAGCTTGTAGCAGAAAACCAGAGAACCTGGCACAAGAAAATCTATGAAGCCCTTTGGGAAGATAGAGTGACTCCCAAAAGAGCCATAGGTGTATCCCCTTTTGAAATTGTTTACGCAGTAGAGGCCAGCCTTCCATTACCACTGGAGCTAGCAACCTACAAATTGAGAAGGACAGTAGAAGATGGCATATATGAAAATGGTTTAGAGAAGAGGATTCTGTACCTAAACAAACTGGAAGAAGAAAGAGAGAAAATTGTTGACCATATTACACAACATCAGATACAAGTAAAGAGTTTGTTTGAAAAAAAGAGAAGACCCTGGAAATTTATGATAGGAGACATGGTGCTATTGTGGGACAAGTGTAGAGCACCCAAGGGCATGCACAGAAAATTTGAAACACTATGGAAAAGACCTTTCAAGATTCATCAAGCATTCAAGAAAAATTCTTTCAAATTGACATAGCCAGATGGCGAAGCACTACCCTTGACGTATAATGGTCAAGATTTGAAGCTCTATCAGATTTAATTTGAAAATAGGTAACCCCTATATTGTACAATAGTCACATTTGGTTCCTTCTTTTGTTTTCCTAGTTAGGTTCCCTTCCTATTTTCCATTTTTGTGTCTTGCTTTAGTTTTATTATGAGCTTCCTTTTGTTGAGATTTGTGAAACCAGAGATTTGAGATTCCTTGCTTGGACATGTGAATGTCCAAGTCCCCAGATAGAGCTATCTATTGCCTCACTTTTGGTCCACATACATTTTGGACAAAAGTGAGTATTTAATGTATAGTGGTGGTCTTGCTAGCCTCTTGTTAGTCCCGAGTCTAAGTCTAGAAATATTTCCCTTAGGCTAGGGAGCCTTTACTAGATTTTTCCCAATTTCCTTCTCTTTTGTAAGCTGGAGGGAATCTATATCTGAGTTCATGTATTATTCAGGTAGGTTAAGTTCCCAATCCTGTAAAGGCTATGGTTCAAAGATTTCTAACATCAGTATTACACACAATGGAAGTATGTAGCCATAATTCTTCATTTTGTAGCTTGGCAGAGAATCAGGTTCGAGCTTCTCCACTGGTGAAAAAATATCAATAGAGTGCATCTTCCATCGATGACTACTAAGTGATGTCTCAGCAAGAAGTACAGTGCTAAAATGGATCCTTTAGGCTTAAGAAGGGTTGTTGTGTCTGGATTACACCTCTACAAATCAAAGGGAATGATGCAATAGAAAGAAATCGAGGAAATAAGCCAAAGGCAAAAAAGTGGAAAATGACTTCTCCTCTACTCCTACAAGCGGGTTTTGACCCATGAGGTAAGTTTTTCGCCAAATCATTTCGATAAAGAAATGTCAAGGAAGAACCTGTCTCATAAAGTATCTGAGATATAAAGAAGGTGGATGAAATTGACACATGCCATTTTGGCGTCTTGATAGGATAAATTTTTCCCTTGGTAGACTTCTGAACCAAGAGCACTCTAAAAGCACTTCTCCGCCAAAGGAGAAGTGAAAAAGTGATTTTTCGCTACCTCAAAAAAGTTACCATTGTGGTTACCAAAAGTGAAAAGAAACTTCTTAATGGCCCGTAAAAGAAAGGTAATTAATTCAAATAAAGCCATTTTACTTCTTAACAGGATTTTCATTAATGTTGAGGTCATTTCATTTGTGTGGCGCGTGAAGTCGGCCGTTAAATGGTATGATTTCAAAAGTGATAAAATCAGTTGAAAGTTATGAACGAGAGCTACCATTTGTTTGCCAAATTTTTTTGAATTTGAAGTCTCATATTTTAGCTATTCCTTGCTCCCACATCCCTAAGAGATATTTCCAATTTCCAAATATGAATCATCAGAAGCATGGCTTCCAGATTCATGGGATTCGATGGGATGAATGGCATTACTTCTGAATGGAAAAAGATTTTAGATACATCTCTGAAGTTCTTTGACATGTAGTACTTCCAAAATAGATTAAAAGTGAACCAGATACATCCTATTATGGAGAAGTTGAAGGAGAGTGGTTTAGTTGAGGCCGCTGGTTTCCCTGTGGCTATTCAAGCTCCAGAATTGATCTGGGAATGCATCGCTTGAAACAACCTAGATACCAGAAAAATTATCTTGCCTAATGATACGATGTTGTTATCTATTGATAGGGAATCAGTCTAGAACTCACTTCACATCCTAAAGCAAGCTAAGTATTTAGAAATGACATACAGCCGAGCGGTGACTGAGTATATTGCCAAAAAGTCAGTCTCAAAGAAGGAGATAATGAAA
Source organism: Thuja plicata (assembly GCA_018584345.1). NCBI lineage: Eukaryota > Viridiplantae > Streptophyta > Pinopsida > Cupressales > Cupressaceae > Thuja > Thuja plicata. Next base: position 75,234 of record MU224065.1, read on the forward strand.
GCATGGTTTCAAGAACCCAAGAGTGCCAAAGGGAAGCTGCCAAAGACATTATACGACACTAATCTAAAGCCAGAGATCATTGACATTCTGGTGTTACTCCATAGAATCAGAGGTGAGAGTGAGGCACTCAATTTTTTTGATCATCACTTCTTTCTGGTTAAAGGTAATATATTCCCAGCATCACTTCATCAATTGGGCACTTATGGTAAGTGAAAATCTCTCGAAGGCCCTACATAGAGATAAAAGCCAGAATGAATTTTACTTGTCTTCATTCCTCTTATACATTTTGGCTACACTCCAAATTTGGCTAGGTCTTCCCATATTAGAGGAATTTCTTGATAATGTCAAGAGTTATAACTTTTCCCCTCTGCAATTACATAATAGTTATGTTGAGTATCTTTGGGTTAATGATGCATTCACAATGAGATTGTGTAGGGAGTTATAAGGCTATCCAGGAAGGAGATTCTCCCCCAAAGCCATGTCTTTCATCATCCAATTTGGATGCTATTTCATTCAATTTAGATGTTTCTCATATCTTCATCTTGAAAGTTTTGATGATTTCAATTTGAAGCTGGCTAGGTATCCTGCTGATATGATAGTGATGATTGAAGTAATGAGACAAGCACTCTAGGTGAACTTACTTTATGCAGAGGCTAAGAAAAAGGGATACGATTTCCCAATGACCATCGGAGCTTACAGCTGAGCATCCCAGTCAGAGGCGAAGAATGTTCTCAAGACATTCTCAAAGAAGTTTTCTTTGGAAATGGTGCAGGAGCACCTTCTACATCAATTGAGCATCATAAGGACACAAAAAGCATGTAAGGATCATCAACAAGGTCCTAATAGCACATAGGTTGTTTAGGAATAAAGAGTTGCCCGTAGAATCCAACTGTGAGACTCCAGTACCAAGATTAGGCAGGATAAGCCC
>MU224065.1:83627-103670 GCA_018584345.1 Thuja plicata
TCATTTGGTGGTTAGATTGACTTGTAGGACACCTTAATCATCAGTGATTGGTGATATTTTAGGGAATTTACACAAACCTTTGCAGTGATTGCAAGAAGAAGGTTTTTGAAGAACAAATATCTTCGATATTGGGTCTACCACCACACCTCCATTGCATCAGGAAACCTACAATGTCTTGAGACCGCAATATGATCCAATGAACTATGCCAAGGATGTATTGCAAATGAGTCATTCAATTGATCATGTACATGATATTGAAGACTACTTAGCTAATTGTAAAGATGATTTGGAAAGAAGAGAGAGATTCTAGGCCCGGCTAACTTTGAACAAGTCAAAAAGTTCAATGTTAACATTGCAGTAGAGGGGTTAGAAGATGATGGAAATAATATGTATGATGGCACATATCTAGAGGAAATAAATCTCACCCCTGTCAGTTCTGAACCCATGCTAGACTAAGCCATTAGCGATTTGCCCACTCTAATGGGGGGTATCTACAAAAGAATAGAACAACAGGTCAAATGGATTGTAGGCTGAAGGAAGAGATCAGAAAGGAAAACTCCTACTCAATGAACCCTGGAAAAGGATACTGTTGGTACTTCAACCACTTCATCGGTGATAATTCCAACCATCCCTAAAAAATCAACCCAGCCGGCGGGAGGAGGTGATGAGCCTCCTGAGAAAACAATCACATTAGAGAAGAATTGTGGAGAAGGTCCACTCCCAAATATTGGAACAAAAAAATAGCTCACCAAGGATGCAGAACCAAAGTGGTTAGTAAAAGTAGTCACAGTAGATGTACCGACGACACCCTGACCCAGGATTCTTCTAGGAGAGGGTCTCCCGTCATAGTGGAAGTAGGTGAAGATACTCCTTCAACCACAGAATCAGAAGGAGAAGCCACAAAGAATCAGAGGATCACTTCGGTAGCCAAGTTGGTGTCCTCTTCTACTACTTTAGTAAATCCATTTGCTTCAAGACCAAAGGCTACACCTCCAGTCATCAGGAAATTGTTCATTGAGGAGTTGGTTTCTACCCACAAAGTTACTACCACAGAGTCATGGATAGAACATACTCTAGAATGCAAGAGGAAGAGGGAGGAAGAAGGTACTACCAACAAATATACTCTATCATGAGCTATTCATCCCAAGTCCACCATGAGAAAATAGAAGAAAGTGAAGACAATGTCTACCTTGTGTCGTGATCCTGAGACTGGGCACTTCACCATGGAAGTGGCCAAGCCAATTAAGGAAGGAAGATTCGAGGACATGACTCCTTTAGAATTTCAACTGCAATCATTTGACATTGGGTTGGCTCATCATGATACCAAGGTGGATTGGTAGAAATCTACCAATGTAATGATAGAAGAAGAGCTCGAGGAGCCCAAGACTGCTAAAGTTCAACTTAAGGCAGAAGTGGCTGAGTTGACCAACTTCATCAAGAAGCTCCTCACTCTGATTGCAAGTGTTCCTAGCACCCAAACCACCTTTGACCCCAATTCTATGGAGAACCAAGCCATTCTGGCTAATTTGCAAGAAGACCAGCATTATGGACAAATTTGTAAACGGTGAATTGAGAGGCTCAAGTCTGAGGGACTAGTAGTGGTTGAGCAACTAGGTAACACTCTTCTAAGGTTGGAGGTAGAGAGCAATAACATTGCTACGAACCAATAGACTCTCACATTGGAGAGAGTGAAATGCTAGGAATGTATATTTATGTTGCATGTGGTAGTAAAGATGAAGACCAAAGAAGCTCTAAAATCTAAGATTCTACAAAAAGGAGATGAGCCTTTGATCGAATGGCTTTAGAGCCTAGAGTTTAAAATTTAAATGATCATCCAAGTTGAAGCAAGATTGCAACAGATAGATGTCAAGCTCAAAGAAGAGAAGAGAAAAGATTTCAAACTCCTCTTAGGGCTTCATACAGAATCACAGACCAATGGTTAGGGAAAATCAATAATCAGAGTAGCCAATATGAAAAATTCATTTTTCGATTATTTGCATAAACTGACAGAGATTCTGCCTCTCATCTAGACAAAATACCAAAACTCCAGCAATTAAGTGGAGGCATCTTTAGAGTGACAGAGGAACTAAAATATCAGACTGATGCCATCAAGATTCTTTCCAAAGAACATTCTAGGTGGCTCATTTGATACACTAACATCCACTTCAACAGGCATGAGGAACTCGTTCAAGTCATTACAGCTGTTACAGCCTATAGGGCTATATTAGACAAGGGGATGGAAATTGAAACTTAAATAGATTCCCCCTTGTACTATTTTTGATACTATTGTAACTGATAAATCTTTCAGTTATCATTTCTAGTCGGGGAAGTTGAACCGTTTTAGTTCTCCCCCTTTCTTGTAACAGCCCAATCTGGGACCCTATATGTACTATTTCTGAAATTGCTAGACCTTGTTACAAAAGGAAACCTTGGTTAGTATGACTTCTCTCTCTCTCTCTCTCTCTCTCTCTCTCTCTCTCTCTCTCTCTCTCTCTCTCTATGTGTGTATTCTCTTTTTGGTGAATATTTATTTAGGGTCTTCCCCTTGAGTATTTTTTTTGAACTGTGTGTAGCCATTGATGAAGAAAATGTGGGACAAGGGGCAACCCAAGTTGAAGCAATGGACTTTGTAGAAGAGTTGTCTCAAGGTCCAACAAGTATATGTCTCTCTCTCTCTCTCTCTCTCTCTCTCTCTCACACACACACACACATTATTTTATTGATTATTCCCTCTAGCTTTAGCCTATTTGTAGTTATTTCATCTAGGTCCCCTTAAGACTCTATTAAGAGTTTTTTTAAAATTTTGTTTGCAACTCAAGTTCAAGAAATAGATTAGAATGTTATTATAGTTGAAGGGTTGAAGATAAAAATAAATCATAAAAACATAGATCATTTAATTGAAATTGATGTGGAAAAATTGAGATATTATGTTAAACAACCAAAAAATACTACGAAGAGGGTATTGAATAAAAAGTCTACATAAATAATTGCACAATTTGAGAATCTCGATACATTTGAAAAAACCCAAATCTTATCTAGTTCACTTCTTAAAGATGAGATAAAAGAGCCATTAAAATTATAGGGTGTAGGTGCAACTTTGAAAAAGATGAAATTGTCTAATGCACAAAAATATATTGTTGAAACTATTAAGGAAGGTTTGCATTCCATTGGGAAAACAACTAGATCTGCAGATAAGTCCATTTCAAGAAGAGTGATATTGACATCTATTTTAAATAAAAACATGCCCCAAAAAATACAAATCTCTTCACTTTCATCTCATATTGGGTACAGTAGGAAGACAATATCTCACTATTTGAAAAGGAGAATCAATTTGGATGATACTACATTGGAAGGTAATTGGGCACTAATGTGCACAGCTTCAAGCTTAGATTGGATTTATGAAACAATTAGGAACTTGATTAAGAACTTCTGAACTGATCATACTCGACCTTCATCAAATTTTAGAGATGTTATCAAGCATAGGAATGGGCCTAAGAAATATTTTTGGCACACAAAATAGTGGTTGGACACCACACGACATGAAATGTATCTCTTATTTTGTAATTCAAATCGTAACATAAAGATTGAACAAATAATGTTTGAAATATTAAATCCATATGATGTGAATATAAATAAATCTTTTGAAACTTGTTATTGTCGATATCATATTGAATTTGATCTCTACTATCAAGGGTTTTGAAAGATGATAGAAGAAAGTGATGGTTCTCAAAATTCTTTTCCTAAATGACCAATCCAATTCATAGCACCGATCTTATGTGACAAATCAATTGAATATACAATACGTAAAATAGATTGCATAAGAGGAATTTGTGAAATATGTGGGAATTTGGCTAAATTTCCTTTGAGAGTTGAAGATAGTGACATGACGAGGATGGTAAAATGTAAGAGTTATAAGTACACAAAGTTTAAAACAAAAGTTGGGAAAGAATCAACAAGGTTGGAATATGTAGAGGAGGAGATACCTATTGGAGAATTTATGGAGATTTTTTTGTAAATGATCCAACCATACATACATCATGGTTTTTTTTCTAAGTGGCAAGTAGAACAGTTCCAAAAACTAAGACAAACTTTCCCACTTGGAACAATTTTATTGGTCATTGACTTTGCAAAGAATTTATCTTTTATTTCTCAAAAACAACTTTAGGCATAATACTATTATACATAGTAGGTCACTATTATAGTCCACATGTGTTATAAACATGCACAATTAGATTTGGATAGTGTTGAAAGTACATATCAAGCATGGGTCATTAAGAAAGAATATCACTTTTACATTAGTGATGATAAAGAGCATGGCAAACATTTTGTCGAGCATTTCTTTAAGACATTTTTTCGATATTTGGAAAACAAAGGCACAAAAATTGAAAAGTATTTCATTTGTTTAGATGGATGTGCAACATAATTTAAATCATCAAGGCCATTTTATGCACTATGTAGATATCATCAATACCAAAAGATATCACATATTTGGAGTTTCTTTGATAGTGGACATGGAAAGGGTGAGCATGCTGGTGTAGGAACTTGTATTGAATGTGCTTTAAGAAAGTATCAACTAGACTATCAGGCATATCATATAAATAATTCTCATGATGTAGTTGAGTCATGCAAGATGCACTTTGTAGTTCCAAATGAGGCTAACACATCATCACGATTGGATTGAGTCATACCATTCAAAGTGTTTTGGGAGATATCAAGTATATATGCAACATATTTTCAAATTATTAAATCAAATTTGTATATATGTACTTTAAATATTGATTTGAACATGTACATACATGTTTAACTTGTTTTAAATTTTTGCACATCTTTCCCAAGTTTTCATAGAAGATCAATGCATGGATGCAAGAGTGTATTCAAAACAAGATCCTTGCATTTAGTTATGAGTACAAATAGTAACATGTGGTCATTGTACACTAGAGATTACTCATGATTTTGTCATGATTGAACTACTGAAAAATATAGTGAATGCATTAACCAACAATGTGGATATTTTAGTGAATGGAAATTGGTGCCAGTAGATGTTACTAATAAAAATGATAAGGTTTAGGATGAAATCTATGACAAAATTCTAATTATTTCTACCGATTATGACCATATTTCAGGTTTGAACAAAATTGGTAGGTATATATTTAGGTTTCATAATATCAATTTCCATAAATTTAGTGAGCATTTACATTCTTATTTACCATTCAATACACATGTATATATATTAAATTATACTTGAAGTCTCTTTAATTTAAATTTTTAGGTTGTTAAAAATATATTTTGCATGACATGTTTTTGCAGTAATAGTGGAGCCTGGAAATGTAGACGGTGTTACTTACTATTTATTATGTTGCACCAAGGAGAGTAAGAAGCTACCAAAGATTGAAAAAAGAGATGAAATTATGTTTCCCACAGGTTCTAGTAATGTATTTATGTTTATTTTATTAAAATTGAGACAAATTATGATGGAATTTTGTGTCTATGGTTAATTTATCTATGTTGTTTCTTGTCTATGTAGGTTTAGTTGTTGTGAAAGGAACCTATTTGAAGCAAATCAAAATACTTAAACATGGGATTCAATTTATTGATTATCAACCTAACAAAAAGGTTTATCAGTATAGTCACCTTGTAATTGCCACTACCCTATCTCTTCATCCAGTTGCAGGACGTGTCATTCGTAAGTGGAGACTTGATACTGATGATCATGAGACAATATTACGTGTTATCCCATAATGATATCAACCACTTGATGTGGCATAGAAATAATGTATATACATGTTTGCAACTTGTGTAAATTTTTGTTGAACAATTTGACATAGAGATAAATATGTCTTAAGTAAAATATTGCATTTATGATCTGGACTAAATCTATCCCTGACATGTCTTAAGGGGATGATTTAATACTTATCTCAATTTGAATGTATGTATGATATTGCAATGCTTTGTTTGTATAGTTCATTAATTAGGACACATCTTAAGGGGATGATTTAATACTTATCTCAATTTGAATGTATGTGTGATATTAATACTTATTTCAATTTGAATTTACATTGCATGTCTTAAGGGGATTATTTAATACGTATCTCAATTTGAATGTATGCATGATATTGAAATGGTTTATTTGTATAGTTTTTTAATAAGGATACATCTTAAGGGGATAATTTAATACTTATCTCAATTTTAATGTATGTATGATATTAATACTTATTAATGTGGGAAAGTGGCCAAGGATGTATAGCATATATGTTGTCATTTATGGAAACACTACTTATTAGTATGGTCGCTTGGAGTACAGTTCAATTTTGGGTATCCAGTCTTGGAAAAATGACTAAGTCCCCAGGCAATCTTCTGGACATAGTTGCATAGTTTTTCCTAGCAGGTATAATATATGGTGAATTAAGTCATGTACACTTAGGTGAAGGTAGTATGGAGTGTTGTATGGCTTCAGTTATGGTCTATTTTATTTTGGAGTTGTCTGGCGAGAGTTACAACGTGTTCTTGGCATGCGAAGATAGTATAGCAACAAAGCAGATGAAAGATCGCGATGATTGAAGGAGTAATGTGTGGATTCCAGCAGTGCTATTATGGATTTAGGTCAGTTCCTATCCCTTCTTGTTGGTTGTTTGATCGCCTATTGTATATTTACTCTTGGGTTATGTGTTGGACATGTTTGGTGATGCACTTGTGAGCCAACTGGACATATTATGAGATGGGGTACATAAGTAGAGATTTTTTTGGAATGTGAAGAAGAGGAGTTGTGTGTGAATGCATTATGATGTCATAATAATATAGAGGGTATTGAAATCTATAAATGTAACTACTTAAGCATAGAATATTCTTGTATAGTTAATCTTTTTTAATATTATATTGTAAAGAGATAATTTTGTACTATAAGAGCAGTGAGTTCCTTGTATCACCCCTAATAAGGTTTCATCATTTATCAAGGATTTGTACTAAATATAATATTCATCTCCTAATAGGGATAGGTCTCCTAATTGGGACATTATAGTCTTAGTGCATAATTTTTAGGTACCATCCCCACCAGGGTTTTCCCTTGGCCAGGGTTTCCTCGTGATCAAATCATGGTGTTATGATTATTTACTTTATGCATATGTTCTCTTCATTTCAATTATTACAAGGTTAAGTTTGATTTGCTTAAAGTTAATTAAAAGTTCCTAACAATTGGTATCAGAGTGTGTGGACCTTAGAGAGAAAGCCTAACAGGTTAAGGGAGATCCTGATCGATTCAAGTAATTTGAAAGAAATTTTGAGACAACACTTGAGGACTTGGACAACGATAATGTTGATAGTGAGAAATTAAAGTTACAATTGAAAAGAGTTGAAGGTTACATTAAGAAGCTTAAGGATTATCTTGAACTCTCTAGGAACCAAAGGAAAGAACTCGTGGAAAAGATACATGAGGAATATGAACATGAATCATTAAATCTGATTGAAAAACTTCAATAGGAAAACAAAGCATTGAAGCAGGAACATGAATCTACCACTATTTAGATAGCTAAAGAAATTCAATAGGTAAAAGACGAAAGGAGAAAAATTGATGTAGCTTTAAAAGGTACTAATTTTTAGATGGGAAAAATGCAGCTTGAACTGGATAGTTACATCATCAAGTATCAGGAATTGGAGAAATGTAACCACATCATTAAGGGAGAACTTGTTGAGGCAAAGAATCACATTGAGAAACTTCATGCGAGAAGCAAAAAGATTGATGAACAACTTGGAAATAGAAAGCCTAAAAGAGACATGAATGGAGTTGGTTTTATTGAATTTGAATGTTCTAAATCTCAAGAAAGATAAACTGAAGGCAAAATAGATGAGACACCTAATCAGCAAGGAAAACCTAATTAGGATGAGGAACCTAGAGAACATATCAAACCCTTCAGAGGAAGATGGTTTGGATGTAACAAATTCAATCAAATGAAGAGAGATTGCAGAGGTAAGACTCCTTATAAGCCCTTTTATGGTTATTGTTTCAATTGTTATACATATGGGCACAAGAAGATAGAATGTCAAAAACCTAATCAATCAAGGAAAAAAAAGATTACATTAGTGAGGAGAGAGTTGCTAAGATTACATGTTATAATGAAATAAATTTGGGCACATCACAAAGAATTGCAGGTTACAAGTTAATCAGAATAGACCTTCACCTACATGTTTCAAATACAAAAATCAAGGACATATAGCAAAGTGTTACAGGTATAATAGAGTTGTAAAGAAAAGTGTTGGTGATGTCGATAAGAACATGGCTGAGTATGTGGGTGAGTTCAATTAAAATTTTACAAAGGAAGCAAGCAAGGACAGTGGTAAGGTATGGAAAGAAAAGGAGCACAGTGAGACTAAGGTTTAGGGAGAGTCAGTAGTGTTAGTAATAAATGAGAGGGGGGGGTGACTCAGTGGCCTCAAAAAATTATCCTTCAAATTTAACCACTAATCAATAAACCTTAGATCATTATGTTCCTACAATATGCATGCCATGAAATACTAATATTGATTAACTATCTATCAGTGTTCTCTGTCAATCCTTATTCTTTCTTCATTACCGATAAGTAGTATAACTATTTATTGAAACTCAGTAAATAAGAAGAGTATACCAATCAATCCAGTGTTAACTATGTCAGATACAAAACAATAAAGAAATGAATCATACACACATAACACATGAATTTTTAAAGTGGAAACCCTGTTAGAGGAAAAACCACTGGGACTAGTACCCCAAATTTTCACTCTTCTGAGGTGAGCCCTGTTAGGAGCCAACCCTGTCAAAGGTTACAAACACACTGTTAAGTGCGACCTTGTTAGAGGATTTTCCACATAGAGGTTGTCACTTAGTATCGGGCATCTATTGCTACCATCCTTGAGTCAACCTCCTTATTAGACTGTCAATAGGTATCGGGAAATTCCAATGCTACTTTCATGAATCAACCTTTTTGGCACTCCTTGGGATGTACCTCAATATATAGAAGACTGTTAATTCTTGTTCGGTTAAGGGACTTGATGCTTCAATGGTTAAACTGAAACACTACGACCTGTTCATATTGCAACTTTGAATTGCAGATTTTTAGATCTATTTAAGTATATTACCTCTCTGATAAATGTATCAATTCAATTCTTTGTGCTCCACACTTTCTTCTCTGTGATGTTCTGCTTAATGTTCGTCAGTGTCTGCAGAATTCCTTAGCTCTCCTTCAGCTTGATTGATCAGGACTATATGAAGTTATTCTTCATCAGTTTCTCTTTAGCATCCTCTTTCTATTAACTCCCCTTAATCCCATTCGTAAATGAATTAAGCTTGTCTCTTATATAGACGTGATATTTACTGTTTCTTGATTCTTGATTCTTGGCGTGAAAAAAAATCCAACCAATTTGATTTAAAGCATAACTCCTAATTTGTCTTGTAATTATCTTCTTGCCAACTGTACAAATCATCTTTAGATCAATCACTTAACTCTGGTACAATAAAACAAAGAAAACAACCAGTTAAGTCTATCTTTAGCTCTTGATAGCTAGATATTTTGTCATTTTCTAAACTCTATGTTCCATCGGTCACCTCTATAGTTAGTTGTTGGTGAAAACTAACAGTTTTGTCGGTGAGACTCTAGTTAGCTTCAGGATCTCCGTCCGTGGGGTATCATTAGAATTTTACTTGTCGAGCAACCTTCTGACTTTTCTTGTCGGGCATCCTGTGGTTTTGCTTCGTCAGGCAACACTATACTTTAGCTCGTCGGGTATCACTGTGACTGTTCTTCTTTTCTCTGACCATTAGTGTGCACTCCGTCAGTGTTGTTTGTCACTAAGTGAATACTTGAATTTTATGCATTGCTGAAAGCATAACCTTTGTTCCATTGACTCTCTGAAGTCTTTGGCATTATGTACATGACTGTACAGATGATATTAAGTTGACATCAATGACAATACAATACATTAACTATTTTAATGCCTCACATTATCTTCTGTAACCACCTAAATTTGGTCTGTTTCAACTATGGACCTTATTTTTCCTAAGTGTGATCATACCCTCTATTATGTCCAAACGACCCTGTTACTACTTGGCATAATTCTTTGAATCAATTTAATGTCCTAGGTGATTTTTATCACTAATTTATATTAACTATTATAGCCATACAATTTAAATCAATTCAAACCAATTAAATCAAATTAAATTCAAAATATGGCTATAGTATTTAATTATAAAGGAATTAAATAAATCTCTAAATCAAAAACTAACTTGCAAATAACCCATTCCCCTAGCCTATTTAATTTAATTAAAATGGCTAGAGTCCCCTAATTATTAAAAAGCAATTTCATTGTTTAAATAATTATTTCCTATGTTTTTAAATGAATTAAATAAGTTTATTTCATTTATTAATATTCCCCTAAACCCAACCTAACCTATCTCAACCACTTCTACCCTGGGTTCTAACCCATCCCAACCTATTCCCCCCTTTCTAATCTAATCCTAATCCTAATTCTACTTTAAGCCATCTCCTAATGTTGTCACATTCCATTAAGGAATGTTTAACAACTCAACCCACTTAAGAAAGTCTACTTTCTCAAGCTTGACTTTCTTAAGGTCCACCTTCTCAAGCCATCCTCTTACACCCTCCCTTGCTTCTTTAAGGCTTTCATTAATTCCTTATTAATGAAGATGCCTTAAGCCTATGTCTCTCCCATGCCTTATTAATGCCCAAGGCATTAATGCTTCTTACACCTCCATTAATGAGGCCCTTACCTCATTAATTCACCTTGTCCTCCCTCTCTCTCTCCCATTCTTCTATAAATAGAATCCATTTTTGAGAGTAAAGGAGCCTTCATCTTAGATTGTAAATGCATAGTTATGCTGCTAGATTAATCCTAGAATCATATTTCACCTATTATTCCATGCTTTTGTATTGTTTTCATTTCAATTTTTAAAGTTAGAATGCATACTTTATCATCTTTTTAGCTTGTTTTCAATCTAAAAATCCTTCATGCTAGGTTGTATATGTCACTGATTGTAGCATATTCTGAGGGATAATATGTTACTAATCACACTCTTCCTAGTTAGCAGGCAATAGGTTGATATTAGGTGGTTTTACATGCTTGTCTAGCTATTTTGAACTAATGCAATGACTTATTGAGTGTTTGTGTCTTTCTAAACAAGTTCCCAAATACACATGCACATTTCTGGTGCCCACCGTGGGGCTCAAATTTTAATTTAACCTCATTTTCTAACATTTTTTTGGCAATTTTCATTCTCAGGATTCGGTCACAGGATCATTTTTAAGCATTCAGGATCGCATCCCAGATACGCCATCGTACCGCAGAAAAGTCAGATCACATCCGGTATTTCCTGGGTCATTTCTGGTTTAGGCTCGCATTTGGTTAACAGGGGATCACATTCGGGGTAAAAGCTTACATACGGTATGCTGTGTCGTATTTAGTAGAAATTTTGGCTCGCATCTGATTAAAAATTTTGAGCATCTCATTTGCCTAACCCCTAACATTTCAACAAGTGGTTTTTTTTGATGATTTACAGCTTAACAAGTGTTTGCAGGGTGTTTTCGGAGGTATTCATGGAGTTGCACTAAAAGGATACTAACTCGGTTTTACAGGTTGCCAAACCCCCTCCATCTTGACCTCTATTTACTTGTTTTCAAAATCTAAATACATGTTCCAATTTATCACTAAACTGACTAGAGGATTATGCTCTTTTTCTTTTAAGGAAAATCAGAAACTCATACATCAGTTTATGGATTGAATGGGATTTGGGGTAAATGAACAAGAAAACAAATCACCTAATTCTTTTTAGATTCGGTAATTGAACAAAACAAAGCACTAAATATGTGGGATTAATTGAACAAGTTCAATCGCTTAATTCTTTTGGATCAAAAATTGAACAACACAAATCATTAAATCATTGTGGTTAATTGAACAAGGCAAACTTTCCCTTTCTATTTTCTTTAAAATAGGAACAATTAAATCAAGCTCAACATAGCTTGAGGGAATGAATTTTATTTTGAGTGTTTTGGGAGAAAATGGCTTAGATTAGGAGAGTATGCTCTTTTTCCTTGAAAGGATCAGAAATCCAGACATCCAAAGCTCACTAATCCTAGTTACTGATCTTTAAACAGTAGAGGGCCTTCTGGTTGAGGAAAAAATCTCCTGGGAACAACCCAAGTGAGGACAGGTCTTACGCTGACCCTTCCAGCTCACTATAAATAGTTGCTTCCTTGTAGGCCAAAGCCTCAGAAGATGGAACTGGTTTTGTTCTTGGAATTACGACATCATTCCTTGAACATATCTGGGTATATGTAGAGAGGAGCCACTTGAATCTTTCTTGCGAGACTACATATGTTCAAGTACTCATAGGGCTATACGTCTAAATTTTGCCTTGTGCAATTCTATGGGGGATAGTTTTGAATGGATTGCCCAATAATCTACAACAACTTCAACTGAAAGAATTCTCGATTCACCCCCGAAGGGGTGATAATCTTTGTGCAAGGAAAAAATTAATTTCCCCAAGGCACTCGTCATATCATGCCCTCACTTGCATTTGGAGTCGACTAATACATCATCATGACTAGAGCCATTGCATGCTTGGTGATGGCTGTATTCTAATTAGCATTTGAGTGTGTGCCTAAGTCAACGAGAAAAGATTTTCATCCTCCACCTAGAAAATAGGAAAGATGAGTGTTTTTTTCGTCCTCTTAACAATGCAAAATTGTTTGATGTGTTCTAAAGATCATTAAAAAGATAAGCTCCTCAAAAAAACAATCAACAAATTTCAAACCCTAGAGTACAAGTGTTTTTCACACCTTAAAACACCTCTTGACGCAATCTAGAAACAAGCAACTTCACGCACTTCAAAAACAAATTTTTCAAAACTGACTAAGACTGACAAAACCATCATACAATCATATCCTATTTTTCCCAAGTTTTATTTAGGGTTTAGGATTGCATTTGGTATATAGGATCGCATTTGGTCAGCAAGAAGTCATATCTAGATTCTAGGATCGTATCGGGTTCCATCAGAGGCTCGTATCTGGGAGCTCGCATTCAGGACAGTGGGCATTTGTAGAAGTTTTTCTTAGGAAGTCTTAGTCAGTTAGGATACCCTTTTTGCTCTTTAGCTGGTTCCTATTGTCTCTTCTGGTCTCCCTGTTGTTATTTCAAAACACTTTTGAAACGTCCACCTTGCATGCTTAGTCAATCTTTCACGATCAGTTCAATATGTGTGTTCTACCCATTTTCTATCAACAACTTGGTTCCCAGCTCACTATCAGGGCATTCTAACCCTTTGACACTGGAATCATTTACATCCACCAATAAACAAACAGTTACTTTTACCTAGACACGCCCACTTGAATAATCTAAAAACCTTACTCGCACTATTGGGAAACATTAACAAAGTTGAGAAACAAACTTCATGGTTAACACAAGATGCAATCAGTACACAACTAAAGGATCGAAAGTGCCTCCTAAAACACCACACTTTTACAGAGAAACTTCTCACAATTCCCTACTTGATCTAGATTCACCTCAAATGGATAGAAATACTAACAAATGGAGTAAGGCCTTTGAGGGATATAATGATGGCAAACAAGCACAATCCGAAGGCACGAAAGAGGAAGAAAGACCTAAGTTTGAACATAATCCATTTGGATCAGACAGTGAAGAGGAGATCCCTGAAGATGAATACAAAAAACTCAAACAAAGCAAACGGATCCACAAGCTCTTGGAACAGATAATTGGTGATGATAAAGAAAAGTACTTCCTCCATCTAGCATCCATAGGTGTCAAGTTACCCAAGGATTATAATGTGGAAAATCTCAAAGAAAAGGAGGTACCAAACCTGATATCTATTCTCACCAAACAGCTCAATCTAATGCAAACAGAGCTCACCAACCTCAAACAAGAGAAGGAGAAGCCTAAAAAAAAATACTCTTTGGACACCATTTGTCTGTTTCCTTTTGACAAGAGTATCACTATGGTCTTGTTTCCTCCTCATGTGGCAAGGCCAAAGTATGACAAGTACATGGGAGAAACTGATCCACATGACCATGTAAGGGAATTATGTTCTCTAAGCATCGAATACATGCACGAACCCACATACCTCATGCGACTATTTCCAGGAAGTCTAGGAGGTAATTCTATGGAGTGGTTCTCAAAATTAAACCCTAAAGTCAAGACATTTGAGGAGTTGGTCCAAAATTTCATTCAACATTACTCCTACAACATCCAACATGACGTAACTATGATGTATCTATGTAACACCAAACAACAAACTGGAGAATCATTCACACACTTCCTACAAAGATGGAGGAAGATCTTTGCATGGTATTCAAGGGTCATTCTCAAAACAGAGAAAATGGAGATCTTCGTTAATAATCTAGTGCCTGAATTGAGCTATGCTCTACAAATGAAAGACTCTCCTAGCTTCAATAAGATGATTAAGAATGCCCTCCGTATCAAGGAAGTCATGGTCAAAAGGGGAGAGATCACAATTCAAAATGAAAATAAAGGCAACAACTCCAATTCCAAGCCTAAATGGTGGAAACAAAACAAAAATATTGTTAATGACAGAGTGGTTGACACCTCTGTCATTAATCCTAAACCAGAAGCATTCAATCTAACTAATGGCATGCAAGCAAGCAAAGATTCTAAGACAACACCTCCCATTCCTAAAAATGATAACAACAAAGAATGAACTTGGACCACAAAGAACATTCACTCCTTTGGGGGAACCTCTTGAGAGTATTTTGAAGACATTGGTGGACAACAAAGTTCTTACAATTCCTAATTCTAAACCATGGGAACCAATGGTCAAGCCCAGATGGTGGGATGATAATTCCTATTGTGTCTTCCACAAAAAAAAGGGACATAAGACTAATAATTGCCTCAAACATAAACATGTTATCCAGGACCTCATTGAAGGAGGTAAGATCAAAATTGACGGGCATACTACTAATGAGGATCACACAGCATTCAATAAACCATTTCCTAATTACAATCAAGGAGAAACATCCAAAGGGAAAGGTAATGAGGTAAACTACACCTATTCCAAAAGTGACAATGTGATTAATATGATTGACATTAAAATTGAATCCATCTATGTAATCACAATTAAATGTGCTTCATCCTCCTCAAATTTTGTAACACGGAACCAAGCTCAAGTTACAATCAAAGGACCTCCAAAACCGACATCAACATCAAATGTTCCTATTATAACTATCCCTAAACCAGTAGCAAAACATGTGGTCACTATCCCCAGAGAAAAATATGACTTGGTAGACCAATTACAACGAAACACTGCAAAAATTTCCATCTTTGAATTGCTCAAGATATCCATGGTACATAGGGAAATCCTAGAACAAGCTCTACACGCTGCTAATGTTCCAAAGGATATAGATATAGATAAATTTCAAGCAATGGTCAATCACATCTTAGCACCACACTATCTCTCCTTCTCTGAAGAAGATGACAAGTCATTGACCCATCCACACAATCAACCCCTCCATATCAAATTCCTTATTCATAAATCTTGTGTTAGACGCGTATTGATAGATGGAGGCATAGGATTGAATACCTATACAATGGATCTTGTCAGGAGACTGGGTCTCTTAGAACAAACAATTGACACTAGAAACAAGATAACCATCAAAGCTTATGATGAGGAAGAAAGATCCTCCAGAGGTCTTATTTCTCTACCTATTAGAGTCAGAGCAGTTGAGAGGAATGTCATATGTCATTTTCTAGATCTACCACTAGCCTACAATATTCTACTAGGGAGACCATGGATTCACGAAATGCAAGCTGTACCATCCACTTATCACCAATGCATAAAATTCCCACATAATGGGATAGAAGTGACGATTCCCATAGATGCCAAATACACTTGCAACAATATTAAAGTAGGTAGCATGATCCCACACAACAAAGAGGCTATGGATGTAGTTGCTCCTGAAACAACCAAAGACATGGTTATGAAGAGTTTTAGCAAGACCTTGAAACTTGAAGAAATAGGTATGGGAGAGTATAAGCTTGACCTGACTCCCTCGCTGACATAACTTCCGGTGTCACCTAGATCCTATGGAAAACCTTCATCAACATTCACACCTCAAGCATTAAAAGAGCTAGAAGTACACAAGGCCACCGGCATGATAAAGGCATCCACATCTTCTTTAGATAACACAGAAGAATAGGCAGTCTTGGACTGGCTTTACAAATGAAAATCAGTGGAATCTATGTTCAAACATGTGAAAATATCCCCAGAATAGTATGGAAATGGGTATGGTTTCCTCACGCAAATGGGTTACAAAGGAAAGGGACCTATAAATGACACAGGATGAGGGATCATTGAACCCATACCCATGGAGTTCCACCTCAACAGAGATAAAATAGGACTAGGGTTTAATGCTAAAGGTAATAAACCTACTTTGAAAGAGAGTCCACCTTCAAAAATAGGGAGCGATAAAATAGATGAGATAATATTGGAACCATGGCCTTATGAGAGATTGCTACATATTGGTACAAAGAATCCAGAATATCAAGGCGAATGCTATATACCTAGCTTTGAAGTACCACAAGATCTTCACACTCCTTTACTAGCACAACCTCCCATTCAAGAGGTGGGAGACACAATAGCAACAATCACTCAAGAGGTACCCCGACCCCAGACTTTACATCCTAACTGGGGGCAATTGGTCACAATTTCACTTGTCCTCGATCTACCTCGCTTTGATCTCCAAGTAGCTAATCGAGTCCATCAAATAACCATTGCTGAATACTCAAACAGATCTGATGATGATGTCACAGACTCTCATGACTATGAGTGGGATCGGTTATCTATTGCTTTTGAAGATATTGGAATAGATACAATTCACATGTTTGCAGCTCCCTCGGCTCCTAGTAAACAATCTAACACTCCTTTCAATGATGCAGATCCTCCCGAAGTAGAAGAAGAGTTCCTTCCCTTGATCATCGATGGAGACACTGGTGAATACTTAACTCTAGAAGAATTTCATAGGATACAAGAAAGAATCCTTCTTTTACAGAGGGATAATGATGAGATTTCTACTAATGAGTCGCTAGAGTTTGATCCATATATAACTAACAATGACCCTTTTAATGATGATCTCACTCTTATTGATCTAAATATCAAATAAATTAACTTAATAGATCACATCATGTCGGTTAATAGTCTTGATGCTAACACAATGTTGTCCTTCCCAGAATCTGACTTCCTAAAATTGGTACTTCCAGACCTAATTGATTGGACTATAATAGATCCTACTCCTATCCTTGACTTTTCCAATGACCACTCCCTAGCTTGTTATCTCAATGCTTGTGAATCTTACCCTTCTTCCACTAATTCAAAGAGCGAGAACATGTCATGGGAGGATATCAAGTTTCTTAGTCACAAACTGATAAATAAAAACAAAAAGTGGACTGATGGTGAAAACCACTCTATGGCAGTATCAGATCCCAAAATAGTAAAGAAAAAAGATGTATCTAATGGTGAAAACCCCTTAGAGGTTCCAAAGGATGAGACTCTTGATATCCTCCTTGAACACTTTTTAGAAAGATCTTCAGTATTAATTGAACCAACACAGCCAGTGAACTTGGGCACTGATGAAAATCCTCAAATAGTTCATCTAGCACAATCTCTATCAGAAGAAGAAATGGTACAGTTCATAGAGTTCCTGAAGGAGAAAAAGATCAACTTTGCATCATCTTATACCGATATGCCAGGGCTAGATCATAATCTCATCATGCACCACTTATCTATAGCTCCCAGGATCAAGCCCGTAAAACAAAAACTTAGAAAGATGCACCCACATGTTGCATTATTGGTGAAAGTAGAGCTAGAAAAGTTGTTAAAAGCTGGATTCATTTGAGTCATTGCCTATGCAGCATGGATATCCAATGTGGTTCCCATTTCCAAAACTGATAAATCTATTAGGATCTATACGGACTTCAAAGACCTAAACAAAGCATGTCTGAAAGATGACTTCCCTCTACCAAACATTGACATGATCATAGATCTTACGGCAGGCTACCAAATGTATTCATTAATGGATGGATTCTTAGGCTATAATCAAATCAAGATCGCCCCTGAGGATCAAGAGAAAACCGCATTCACATGCACACGGGGGACCCTTTTCTGGAATGTCATGCCTTTCATGTTAAAGAATGCAGGTGCCACATATCAAAGAGCCATGACAACAATATTCCATGACATGATGCACAAGAACATGGAGGACTATGTCGATGACACATTGGCCAAATCTAAAGAATGAGGTACTCACATTGCTGACCTTCGCAAGATATTGGACCAAATGGAGCACTTCCAACTCAGGCTCAACCCAAAGAAATGTGCTTTTGGGGTCCAATCAGGGGAGCTCCTAGGATTCATTGTTTCAGCAAAGGGAATCGAGGTAGATCAGACTGCAAAGGTAAAAGCTATTCTAGAGATGGTTCCTCTATATAATATCAGTCAAATGAGGATGCTACAAGGGAGAATCCAGTCTATCAGGAGATTCATGTCCCAACTTTCAGATAGGGCACAACCCTTTACTAAGCTACTACATAAAGGGGTTACCTTCAAATGGGATGAACACTGTGAAGCAAACTTCAGAGAATTGAAGGGGTACCTGGCTACTCCACCTATTCTTATGTTTCCTATTCATGGAAAACCTTTGCTCCTATACATTTCAGCTATAGCTACATCCCTAGGAGTATTACTGGCACAAGAAGATGACACAAAGAAAGAACGATCTATCTACTACATTGGTATAACACTAGTCACTTATGAGCTCAATTATAGCATTATTGAAAAAGTGTGCTTAGTAGTCGTCTTCAAATCACAAAAATTGAGGCACTACATGCTTTCTCATACAGTGAAGCTCATTGCTAAAATTGATCCTCTAAAGTATCTTTTGAACAAGACAGCACTAACAGGATATTTGGCGAAATGGGTCCTGATTCTAAGTGAGTTTGACATTGAATATGTAGAACATAGGGTTATCAAAGGATATGTACTTGCAGATCAATTGGCAGATTCACCACTCCAAGATAATGAACCTCTACTAATTGAATTCCCTGATGAAACAATCATGCATCTCATTGAACATCCATGGAAGATGTACTTTGACAGCTCATTCACTCAACAAGGATCTGGAGTAGGAGTCCTCTTCATAACTCCACAAGGATACAAGATCCCCAAATCTTACAAATTGATGTTTCCATGCACCAACAATATCTTAGAATATGAAGCATTGGTCAACGGCCTCAAGCTAGCAATGGAATGGAAGATCATTGAGTTACACGTGTATGGTGACTCTCAACTAATTATCAATCAAGTCAATGGGGAGTATCAAACAAAAGATAAAAAGTCGATGCCCTACAAGCAACTAGTTGATGATCTGAAGAAGTATTTTGTCTTTGTCACCTTCCAGCAAATACCAAGATTAGAGAACAAGGTTGTAGATGCTATGGCTACCTTAGTATCCATGTTACAACTAGGGGAACATCAATTCCTCTATGACTTCTTGGTGGAAGAAATATCCTATCCTGCCTTTGCTAACCCTGAATACCAGGTAATATATGCCTTGAATACCCTAGATCAATCTCGATATGC
Source organism: Thuja plicata (assembly GCA_018584345.1). NCBI lineage: Eukaryota > Viridiplantae > Streptophyta > Pinopsida > Cupressales > Cupressaceae > Thuja > Thuja plicata. The sequence goes on from MU224065.1 coordinate 103,270, forward strand.
CGGTATCCTTGCTTACCTTTTAGACCAAACCATTCCCGCCAATCTATATAGAAATGAGAAAAGATCCCTGATTAGGACAGCATCATGTTACGTACTCATAACTAACAACCTATATCAATGCGGTCTTGACAGAACACTTCTTCGGTGTTTAGAACTAGAAGAATCTGATCTAGCATTAAAAGATGTCAGGAAAGGTGTATGTGGATCACACTCGAATGGATTTTCACTAGCCAAGAAACTGCTCAGAGTAGGCTATTATTGGCCTACCATGGAAAAAGATGCTATTCAATTTTCAAAAGCATGTCTTAAATGCCAGACACATGGAAACCTTATCCATGCTCCTGCCAGAGAACTTATACCTTTCATAACACATTGGCCATTTCAGCAATGGGCCTTTGACT
>MU224065.1:120320-134054 GCA_018584345.1 Thuja plicata
ATCTGATTACTTAGTCAATATTTAACTCCACTTGTCTGAGAGAACATCTGATTTTCCTTTTAAAGTATCTCTTTCTTTTTCCAACTGAAAAAGTCTTCAAATCTGATTTCATCTGTTGAAAATATCTGATCTTTCCATTAAATTGTCACCAATCCCTTTAATGTCTGCAGACATTGCTTGTTTCTTTAGTCAATATTATCAGGCTTCTTTTGCACCCATCCCTGTACTGGATCCTGCCTGTGGATACGTAACCTGGATTCAATAGCCCAACTCTGCAAGTATACCTTTCCATGAATGCTCACCAATTGACCATAACCTCTTAGGATGAGAAGTGACCCCTGATGGCTGCCGCTCAATTTCTCATTAATGAGTCCTCTATCATGACCATGCCTTTGCCAGCTGCAACTAAGAGCAATAACTTCTGAGTGGACTCTGCATCCTTTCCATGCCTCTGAATCTTTCTTTCTTCACCTACATTGAAACAAATCTAATTCTGGGATCAACAGACTCTCTATGCATGGCCTTCTATAATTGAAACCTCTCTGATTAATCCTGGAACACGAGCATAGAGAAATCATGGCGGACGAACGCTCCAGTGCCAGATCTGCCACCAAAATTTCAAATTCGGAGTGCTGCGACCTCGCGACCAACCGTTAGTCTCTTTTTCGCGAGTGTTTTCCCTTAACCATGGTCTGTTCTTCAGACTTTGCGACAACGGTAATTCCTTTACCTTGGTTAACCCAAGTCTTTCTGGCGATCAGGTGACTATAGAAAAATCTAAGTCGCGCAGGGTTAACCTTAACTCAGTTTCTTTCTCCAGACTACGCGACAAGCCGTTGTTCTTATTTCATAGCAATCGCCAAGTCACTGGATGCTCATGCCTCTTTTCAAGACTTCACGACAACCTTCAGTCGCTAAGTCGGGTGATCCTGTGTCTTTACCTTTAACTTGAAGCACGTGCCTTTTTCTGTTTACAGCGACCTCGCGACATACCCTAATCGCTTAGTCGAAAGCACTTTTTCCCTGGGGCACTTTTATCACCAGACTACGCGACCACCGTCAGATCTCTTTATCTTTCCATCGCACGACTATCTTTTAATCGCTTTACATTTCCTCATGCCCTTAAAATATCAAGAGACTTCGCGACTGAGGGAAAACATACCCTAGTCTTGTTATCGCGTGATCCTCTTCCATTATCAAGTGATCAGGTGACAACCATTAGCTCTTCGACAAGTGTCATCTGTTCTTTCGTCCACTTTATGCATACTAGGATTCTGACTCATCTTTTCTGTTCTGGGGACATCCTGACTGAGGGAAATCACTTAGCATGAAACTGTTAGTCGCTGAGTCGTGACTGTTATCCACTAATCGTCAATTAATCATGAGACCACGCGACTGAAGCAAAGCTTTAACTGTTTGACTGAGTAGATCCAGCGACCATGCGACATGAAGAAAGCGCAAGGTCGGGAGACATTTCTTTGACTTGCAAAATCCTCTCGCGATCATCTGACTGAGGTAGGTCCCATTCCTTTTAAAGCTTTATAACATGGAAATCAAGCGACAACCCGACTAAAGAGAGATCGCCAAGTCTCGAGACATAGATGGAATATTTGATTTCTTCAAGAGACTACGCGACATAAAGGGAAAGCTAAGTCGGGAGATCATTTGGAATATGCACTCAGGGTTAAGCGATCAAGCGACCTGACTTAAAGCACATGTCTTAAGTGACTGAAAAAGGTAACGAAGAAATATAAAGACATGGCTAAGGGTTTAAAAATACATCGTTTAACATTTGGTTGCTAGGGTTTTTTCAAGGTTTTGATGATTTGGGCAAGGAATAAGCATGAAAACCTAAAAATTTTCAGAGGGAAGGGCAAGGAACTAGGCACATTAGCAAAAAAATGAAATACACCAAACAAGTCCTTACAAATTTAATACATATAAGATAGGAATGAAGTCGTTCATACCAGGATCTAGGAGCTTATTTCAATCCATACAAGGCTTTGTGAAGTCTACATACCATGTTCATTACAAAAATTAGTGAATTCATCTGATATAAATTCTCCTCCTCTATCTGATCTCAAATATTTCAAATCCTTACCACTTTGTTTCTCTACCATAGCCTTATACCATTTAAACATCTTGAATACTTCATATTTATCTTTTAGAAACATAACTGTCATCATTCTAGAGTAATCATCAACAAAGAGAATAAAATATCTATCTCCATAATAACTCTTTGTCCTCATTGATCCACATAGATCAGTATGGAATAATTCTAGAATATCATTAGATGTATGGATTTTACTTTTGAAAATAGACTTTGTCATTTTACCTTTTTGATAGTTCTTGCACATGATGTTGTCGGGTTTTGTCATCATCGGTAAGCCTCTTACATTTCTCCTTCTGCTTATTTTCATCATGTTTTCAAAATTCACATGACACAATCTTTTGTGCCACAACCATATGTCTTTGTTTCTATTCATTAAGTAAGTGTTTTTAGTATCATTCAGATAGAATAAGTTACCTTTTGTCTGTTCATCGATACCAATCAATCTTCCTAATTTATTGAATATCTTTGCCTTCTTGTTCTCAAATGCTACTCTATGACCTGAATTATTTAGCTCAAAAACACTCAACAGATTATAATTCAATCCTTTTACCCAATAAGCATTTTCATATTTAATCAGGTTGTTCAACATTATAGTTCATTTACCTTCAACTGGACAAGGTGTATCATTACCCGTTCTTACTGTACCACCATTATAATACTCAAAAGTGTTAAAATTTTCTTTGTCACCGGTCATGTGGTGAGTGCAGCCACTATCTATAATCCAGATGTCATTCTTTCTAACTTTAGATATGAGTGCAATTTCTACATACCTTTCATCTTCATCTGAATCATCCTTCACAGCCACAAAAACCATCTCGATGTCTTCATCAGTTTCAGTGTCAGTATCTTCATCTTTGCAAGCAGCTAGGTAGCTGGCTTTCTTGCCTTTGTCCTTGTAGTCTTGGGTGTCTCTTCTTTCTGATTTTCGGTAACCTTTGTAATATTTTTTATCACCTATGTCATATTTCTTCTCAAAAGATCTGTCATTACTTTTGTCATCTTTTCTTTTGTTAAGACATCTTGCAGCAAAGTGTCCAATCTCTTTACAATTAAAGCATACAAGTGGTAACTTGCCTTCGTATTTACCTTTGCCTCTCTACATTCTTCTAGCCATGAGTGCTTCTATTTCATCTAGATCTTCTTCTTCACTTTCACTTTCGCTATCTCTTCTAGATGTGTGTCTATTACTTGATTTTCTTATTCTCATAAAAGACTTAAATGCAGACTCTAAGTTTGGTAAGACACTATTATCAAAGTTATTCATCTCAAATGAAGTCAATCTACCAATTAAACTATCAAGAGTAATTGTATTGTTTGCTACTACTCTCATTTCTTGAATGGAAAAAAATCTAATAGCATATACAGGCAGTAAGGTTCTTAAGATTTTACTTACCACTGTCTCCTCTTCAAGTGTACCTCTAACTCCTCGTATAGCATTGACTACTTCTTTTATTCTTGTGTTGTACTATGTGATGTTTTCTGCTTCTTTCATTCTAAGATTATCAAATTTTCCTCTAAGGCTTTCTGCCTTGGCTCTCAGAACATTTGTATCACCACCATGTACAAGCTTTAGTTTGTCCCATATTTTCTTTGTAGTTTTGCAATCCTTGACATCTTCAAATTCAGCATCAAAGAGTGAGGAAGAAAGCTCTATGACCATGCAGTTGTGTTCATGCTTCTCTCTCAATTGATCTACTATTAATGATCCTCTGGGCAACACATATTCAGTAGCTAGGAATTGAGTAACATCATTACCAATACCTAATAAGTGGAGTCTTATCCTGCTTTTCCATGAAGCAAAGTTGTCTTTGTTCAACTTGGGCACATCTCGTCTATTCATCTTGTGATCTTGACTTAGGTCTTTAAACCTTCCTTTATAACACACAAGCTCTAATACCAATTTTTAGTAATAACTGAGAGGGGGGGTGAATCAATGGCCTCAAAAATTTATCCTTCAAATTTAACCACCAATCAATAAACCTTAGATTATTATGTCCCTACAAGATGCATTCCATGAAATACTAATATTGATTAACTCTTTGTTCGTGTTCTTTGTCAATCCTTATTCTTTCTTGATTACCGATAAGTAGTATAACTATTTACCAAAACTTAGTAAATAAGCAGAGTATACCAATCAATCTAGTGTTAACTATGTCAAATACAAAACAATAAAGAAATGAATCACACACACATAACACGTGATTTTTTAACATGGAAACCCTGTTAGGGGAAAAACCACTGGGACCGATACCCCAAATTTTCACTCTTCTGAAGTGAGCCCTGTTAGGAGCCAACCCTGTTAAAGGTTACAAACACACTTTTAAGTGCGACCTTGTTAGAGGATTTTATACATAGAGGTTGTTACTTAGTGTCGGGCATCTATTGCTACCATCCTTGAATCAGCTTCCTTCTTAGACTGTCAATAGGTATCAGGCAAGTCCAATGCTACTTTCATGAATCAACCTTTTTGGCACTCCTTGGGATGTACCTCAATATATAGAAGACTGTTAAGTCCTGCTCAGTTAAGAGACTTGATGCTTCAATGGTTAAACTGAAACACTATGATCTGTTCATATTGCAACTTTGAATTGCAGATTTTTAGATCTATTTAAGTACATTACCTCTCTGATCAATGTATCAATTCAATTCTTTGTGCTCCACACTTTCTACTCTATGATGTTGTGCTCACTGTTCATTGATGTCTATAGAATTCCTTAGCTCTCCTTTAGCTTGATTGATCAGGACTGTATGAATTTATTCTTCATCAGTTTCTCTTCAGCATCCTCTTTCTATTCACTCCCCTTAATCCCATTCATAAATCAATTAAGCTTGTCTCTTATATAGACATGATATTTACTATTTCTTGATTCTTGATTCTTGGCGTGAAAAACAATCTAGCCAATTTCATTTAAAGCATAACTCCTGATTTGTCTCGTAATTATCTTCTTTCCAATTGTACAAATCATCTTTAAATCAATCACTTAACTCTGGTCAAATAAAATAAATAAAACAACCAGTTAAGTCTATCTTTAGCTCTTGCCAGCTAGATATTTGTCATTTTCTAAACTCTTTGTTCCATTAGTCACCTCTATAGTTAGTTGTCAGTGACAATTGACAGTTCCGTTAGTGAGACTCCAGTTAGCTTCAGGATCTCTGTCCGTCAGGCATCATTGGAATTTTACTCGTCGGGCAACCTTCTGACTTTTCTCGTCAAGCATCCTGTGGTTTTGCTTCATCAAGAAACACTATACTTTAGCTTGTTGGGTGTCACTGTGACTATCCTTCTTTTCTCTGACCGTCACTGTGCACTCCGTCGGTGTTTTTTGTCACTAAGTGAATATTTGACTTTTATGCATTGCTGAAAGCATAACCTTTGTTCCATTGATTCTCTGAAGTCTTTGGCATTATGTACATGACCGTACATATGATATTAAGTTGACATCAATGACAATACAATACATTAACTATTTTAATGCCTTGCATTATCTTCAACTTAACATTGTCAAACATCCAATCAGTTACATGTCATCAAGTAGATGCTACTAAATCATCGCATAATGATATCACTGCCACATCAGTCTAAATTTCCTAGCATGGCCTTAGGGGGATCTTTGTAGAAACATAAAAATAATCTATCCAACCCCTTATATGTAGAATAAATATATGCAATCTTATGAACATACATACTAATGTATCAAAAGTCTATATCTATGATTGTATGGTTATAAAGTTGGATGATCACGTGGAAGTTGATGGCAGATTAGAGTATAGAATTTTTATGGTTTTTCATTGAGAACTATGTTAGGTTCGAGTACTACAAGTTGTAAGTGAAATATCTTAGTCATTTTGATCACCAATTGTGTAGTAATTGAAGATAGCAGAGAAACAAGTGAAGGAGCTAGGGCATTTCAGTGATCGCGGGTTGTCCTTACCCTAATTATGCATGAGAGGTATTTGATTCTATCTGCAAGATTTGTATATCATGGATACTCCATAGATTTTTTATGAAACTGAGAGGCCAAGGTACAAATTCAAGAAACATCCATTTAAATCGATGGAGGATGACCCCGAAGGAACATTTTCTCAAACCCCACATGGTGTACTTTATGTTGAAGACATTAGGGCATATATCCACTGCAAGTATGAGACAACTAGAGATTTTGAGATTCTCAAGGAGATGAAAGATATGTTGAATGAATATAAAACATGGAAACCCAATTTCGCACATTTTCAAAATCTAAACCTCATGTAGATGATAGAATTTTATGAGTTCAATGAAGAAGAATGGATCAAAATTGTGTTGAGCAGAATTCATGATCAGTTTCTTTGGATTAAATAGCAACCTATCAAGATCACAAGTGAACTTATTCATGAAGTTACTAGATTGAACAATTCTTGTATTGTTTTGACTAAGAGGGAAAAAATGAAGAATCAAGTTGAAACCCTAACACACTCAAAGTGGGATAAAAGAGAAATTACAACCACAAACATCTTTCAACAGGGTGTAAGGTTAGTTTCAATGGCTTTTTGATACAAATTATATTATATCAAGATCACAAGTGAACTTATTCATGAAGCCACTAGATTGAACAATTCTTGCATTGTTTCAACTGCTGAGAAAAAATGAAGAAGCGAGTTGAAACCCGAACACACTCAAAGTGGGATAAAAGAGAAATGAAAACCAAAAAAATATTTCAATGGGATGTAAGGTTAGTTTCAATGGCTTTTGGATACAAATTATATTATAGTAGCTAACCAAATATTATTTCTACTGGATTTATAATGATGGCATATACGATGGTGAAAGAAAATGTTTAGTATGACCTATGTAAAATTTTGAAACTACAATTACTATAGAATGTAAGGCAGATAAAGAGAGATAAGTTGAAAGAATTTAGGTTTGGATTACTTATCTTACATATTTTCTTCCACGTAATGCATAATTTCCCTTGTATGCATCCTAGGGCATGGAATGACAATGAACCTACTGCTATTCAAGTAAGGAAAAGTTTTAGAAGGCAAAATAGTAAATGGGTAGATGGAGAGCTCTTTGGTATGTTTAAGATATTTCAAAGAGAAATGAAGGAGAGAAAGAGAATTTCTGAAGAAATAGTTGAAAAATACAAGGATATAGTTTTTTTATGGTTGAAACTGACTTTGTATTATTTGAAGTTGTTGAACCTAGAATGAGGTGGTACCCTCCTATGGGGTATGAAGTTAGTGTTTAAGTTCTTACAATGCAAGTTGATAATGTGTTATATGCTGATATTGGTCCAAGTGAAGAGAGATGGGGTACCTATGAGGATAATTTCTCTAAGGTCAGAGAAGAACTGACTAGAGGTGACATGAAGAGGAAGGTAGAAAAACTTATTGATAACATTGCAGAGAAATAAGGAATTAGCAAGGTTGAGATGTATGAGTGGACAAAGAAGGAAGAAAAGAAGTCCTTTGGCCTAGTGAACTTAGATACTGCACCCCTACCTACTGCCGATACTATTGAGGTATCAAAATCACCTATGGTAGTGGTCAATGTACCTAAAACTACTCCTACATCACCCAGAAGATCATTGCAGAGAACAAATATGGTTGTAGAGACTACTACAATGAAAAAAAGATCCTCCATGTATAAGGAAGAATCACTGACAAAGAAACAAAAGAAGGAAGAGAGAGAAAAAGAAAAGAAAAATGAAAAACCTACTGAGGTAATAGTAGAAGTAAAGCCAATTGGGAGGTATAAGTGGAAGCTTGACCTGAAGATATTGGTGGAGGATAGTTGAGAAAGAAAATCTGAATCAACTGCCTAAATACTATGAGAGGTATGATGCAAAATAAAATTGAAATTGAAGGCATTTTTCTCAAACATATGTTAGTTTTAAAAAAGAATGTGATTATGCTTGAGGGCAGTATTCCAAAAGAATTATTTGATAAATTAGAAATTATAAAGAAAAGAGCCTTAGAAGAGGATGATAGGATCTGTGTACAATCTATAGAGGATATGCTTCTAATTATTTCACATGTAGAGAATGATAGGATCCTAAAGGAAATAAAACCTTTGCTGAAATTAAAAGTCAGGTTGACTAAGATTATGGAAGGAAAGTACGAAGCAGTTGAGGAAGAAAAAATCAAAGCCATTGACAAGGTCCTTTTGGATGAATTTCCTGAGAAAAAAAAACCCCCAAAGACACCTAAGAATAAAGAAATATTTATTGGGGAATTATCCAGAGTGGTGCAAGCTGAAGTTGAAGAGTCTAAGGATGAGGAAGGGATAGATCAGTTTGACAGTAATGTGAGGAAACTATATTTCTTTGTAGTAGGTATACCTGTGTCTTTGGACATTTCAAAGGATGTTGGTGACCCTTTTCAAGGGAATGATGACACTATTCCTGAGGTAGATGGTAGTGATGCACAAAGTATAGTAAATGTGATGAATCTTGGCACATCGATTAAAGGAGAAATGAAAGAAGTTATTGAGGAAAGGAACAATGAGGAAGAAAAACAAGGTAATCTTGATGTAGTTATGAGAGAAGAGAAAAAATAAATTATGGTTGAAGGAAAGATGGATACTAAAATAGAGGTTGTTACTGAGAAAGAAACAAAAGTACCTATCTTTATTAAGGATAAATCTATTTCTACAACTCAATTGTTGGAAAGTGATTGCAAGTCTTTGAGTACTAATGTGGATGAAATGGATGAGGATGAGATAATAAATTTATCCCTTATGGCCTTTTCTAAGGCTGAGGAAAGATCTGAGAAGAAGGTCAGGATATTGGACAGGGCAATGGATAGAATTAATAACTTCTACCTATGCCTTTACTTTCCAAAGTAACGATGCAGCAGAAAACTTAAACAAAGTTCTTGATGACTTTGATGTTCACTCCACCTCATTGGAGAAGGTTGCAAATGAGAAGATTGAGAAGGATTACATAGAAAAGAAGCTAGATGAAATATGAAAATTAATTAAGTGGGATATAGGCATATTAGTCACCAATATCTTTGGAATTAGAACTTGCATTGAGTATGGGAAGAAGATATACAGCTATTTCATAAATCCTTCTAGGCATATATAGAATGTGGTGGACATAATTCACAATAATGAGAAGACATTGAATAACTTCATGAAGAATTGTGGGTCCTCCTCACAATCAGTTACTAAGTTGGATAAGGCATTGTCCAAATTGTTGGACAAGATAAGTGTGCTAGAAACTGAGAATTTAAGAGTATTGGGGAGATTTGTTGGGTTTTCGAGTGTAATTACTCCTAAGTTTTCAATTTTGGAGAAGCACCTTAAGGACATGAAGACAACGAAGAAGTCCCTTGATGGATATATACCTACAGTGTTGAAGGATGATAAGATCTCGTTATTTTCTTTGAAAGGTTTAATACAGGTTGGTCAGACCTTCAAGAAGACATGGGAAACATACGCAAAGGTCTTTGAAACCTCTTTCCAAGACATGCTTCACATGGTGTGAGTTTTTGGTGATCATTCCTAAATTTTTGTCTTGTATATAAGATACATCTCCTTTTCCATTGATGTCAAATGGGGATAAATAGTTGTCAAAAATGTATATGTATAAAGAAATGTATAAGGGGTGTATAGACAACAATTTAGCATTGGCACTTACTCATTTTTCACTAAGTATTGTCATCAATGCCAAAGGGGGAGATTGTTGGAAAGTGGCCAAGGATATATAGAATATATTTTTTCATTTATGGAAACACTACTTATTGGTATGGTCTCTTGGAGTACATTTCAATTTTGGGTATCTAGTCTTGTAAAAATGACTAAGTCCACAGGCAGTCTTCTGGATACTATCGTATAATTTTGCCCAGCGAGCATAGTATATGGCGAGTTAATTCATGTGTGCTTAGATGAAGGTAGTATGAAGTTTTGTATGGATTCATTTATGTTTTCTTGTATTTTACAGTTGTCCGGCGAGAGTTACATTGTGTTCTTGACATGTGAAGATAGTATAGAAGAAAAGCGAGGAAAATGAAAGGTTGCAATGATTGAAGGAGTGATGTGCGGATTCCAATACTGTTATTTTTTATTTAGGTTGGGTCATGTCCCTTCTTGGTGGTTGTGTGATCACCTATTGTGTATTTACTCTTGGGTTATGTGTTGGACATGTTTTGTGATGCACTTCTGAGACGACTGGACATATTATGAGATGGGGTATATATAAGTAGAGATGTTTTTGGGATGTGAAGAAGAATCTAGTTGTGTGTCAATGCATTGTGATGTTAGAATAATGTAGAGGGTATTTTGATCTATAACTAGAACTACTTAAGCATAAATATACTTGTATAGTTCATCTTTTGTAATATTATATTGTAAACAAACACTTTTATATTGTAAGAGCAGTGAGCTCCTTGTATTACCTCTAATAGGGTTTTATCCATTAACAAATATTTGTACTAAATGTAATATTCATCTCTTAATAGGGCTAGGTCTCCTAACAGTGGCATTATAGTCTTAGTACATATTTTGTGGGTATCATCCCCACTGGGGTTTCCCTTAGCCATGGGTTCCTCATGAACAAATCATGGTGTTATGAGTTATTTACTTTATGCATATGTTGTCTTCATTTTAGTTATTACGTGGTTAAGTTTGATTTTCTTAAAGTTAATTAAAAGTGCTACAACACTAATTCACCCCCCCCCCCCCAGTGTTGCTTGATCCTTAAAATTTCAATTTGNTTAAAAGTGCTACAACACTAATTCCCCCCCCCCCCCCCAGTGTTGCTTGATCCTTAAAATTTCAATTTGAATGTACATTGCACCTCTTAAGGGGATGATTTAATACTTATCTCAATTTGAATGTATGCATGATATTGCAATGCTTTGTTTGTATAGTTGATTAATTAGCACACGTCTTAAGGAGATGATTTAATACTTATGTCAATTTGAATGTATGTGTGATATTAATACTTATTTCAATTTGAATTTATTTCACGTCTTAAAGGGATGATTTAATACTAATCTCAATTTAAATGTATGTCTTAAGGGGATTGTTTATTAGTTATCTCAATGAATGTACATGCATGATATTGTAGTACTTTGTTTTTATAGTTGATTAATTAGGACACATCTTAAGGGGGACCTAGATGAAATAACTACAATCAAATACATATAAATTATACATCATCAAATTTATATTATAAATTACATGTCGAACATATAACTTAGATCATAAAATGTGTATAAATTACTTGATGTCAAACATATATAAATTACATCATCAAAAATAGATCAAGTATAGCATGTCAAACATAAATCATAGATCAAGAATAGTTCTTAGATCATCAAACATATAAATTACATGTTAGACATATATAAATTAGATCATCAAATCATAGATCAAGTATTTAATTGAATCAAACATAGATCAATTATATAACATGTCAATCATCAAACATAGATCAAAAGTCTACAGATCAAATAATATCAAATGTCACATTTCAATCATCAAACATAGATCAAGATTCTAAAGATCAAATAATATCAAATGTAACATGCCAATCATCAAACATAGATCAAAGGTCTACATATCAACTAATATTAAATGTAACATGTCAATCAGACCTAGAGTCTATAGACAAAATATAACATCAAATACATAATGTGTGTAGATCAAAAATGTATCAAGTGTCTCTAGAACAAAGATGAAAGTATCTATGTACTAGCTAGATGGATCGACAACCTAGGACTCATCATGACGAATCCTCACTAAGTGGTCCTTAAAGTGACTATCATTCTGTGAAGGATGTATCAAGCCCTGTACAAAGACAGTGATATAAATTACATGTATCTAAGAAATAAATATATATAAAGTGATATAAATTATACATGTACACATCAATAAATTTAAAACTCACCTTTCCACTATAGATGTCATCATTAAGTGAGACCCTATGATGTACATGATCAGGCCTCAATGAAGGAGTAACAAGAGGCATCTCCCCCTAAAAAAATCATATATATATTACAAATGATATCATATCAATAGAATTAAAAAAGGTAAATTTACATGCTATGAAAGTTTGAAAATATAGCTTGTAACATTAAAAATAAGATTTACCTGTGTAGATGGTGATAGCTAATAGTACTCAAACTCCCTAGCCTCGATCGTGTCAACCAAGGCATAAAGATTTTTTTGGTCCTCATCCAAGCTCATCTCTACATCTGCAACATGACTATTTGGCACATGCCCACTAATGATGAATGCAGTGGACTAACCAAATGAGATGGCATGGAATTTGAATCATCATGTGTCAATAAATCAATGTAATTTGTAGTTTTCATTCTAAAGTCCACATCCAAAAGGCCATAATCAGAGGAATGGTGTGTTGCACTCACTCAAGGGTTTTTATGTTGTGTCTCTCCCTCTGTTGCAATAGAGTGGTTGGTAGGTGGATCCTCATGGGCACTGCCACTATGGCCACGGTCTGGGTGATGAGAATGATGTGGTTGAGTGTATCTGATAGTACCCACATGAGATCTAACATATGATATGGGGATATCATGGTATGCTTCTATAAATGTATAATCATCCAAAAGATCCTCAGCTAAAATATTCAACATAACCCATGCCATATCTCTTGTGACTCGCTCTAGGATGGAAAGTGAAGGGATACCTGCTACACAATTGATGTCATCCGAGGTCCTTTTAGAGGATGCTCCAACTAAGGATCTAGAGTGTCATAGAGATATCAAATACTGCCCATCCTGATCACTAGATATGGATCTGGAAGCTCTTGTAATGTCTCCAACTCTATCAATCTCTCCTTGTAGCTGGGTTCTACGAACAAAATCATCTACTGCAGGACCCAAAGAAGAAGCTATAGGAGGTTCTCTCTAACCAACAATGGCCATGTGTGCTGGTAACAAATGATCAGGCCAATGATAAGCATCTCTATTAGCCAGTCTACAATGCCCCCTATCCTAGATATGGTAGCAAATCAGTGTAATTCACCACCCTCCCTAAATGAACCTCAACAAAAAGTTTCTATGCAAAATACAGTGGAATCTAGTCATTAATTGGATAATGACCATGGGAAGCAAGAAATTGTGAGTATACCAATGCTACCATAGCTAGATCCTAACACCTAGTAACATGATAACCCTTCACATAATTATGATCCACATAAAATGGGAAAGCTTCATGTTTCAGGCTCTCTTTGGGAGCTAAGCCATGTATCTCAGAAAGAGAAATGTCTCAACAAACCTATCATCTCTTCCTCTCAAGTATGGCCTATATAATGTCCACTAAATATGGAGTAGCACCATGAATGTCATCCCTAATTCTAATGAGCCTATCAAGTATCGATTGACAAGTATTCTTATACATATTAGAGCTACTAGCAATGTTTATAGACTCTCTCAATCTCAATTTCCTAGTTTGTTTGGGAAAAAGTTCCTGAGGTGGAATCTATGCATCTTCCATGATGTCTAATCTATAGATGTATATGTGTAGCTGAAAATTTTTATTTACTGTCAAATGAAGTCTATATATTTTTTCTAATTTAATTAAAAAATAATTAAAGTGTAACTACATTATTGAACTAAAATTAATTAAATACTACATGTTTAAATATATATATATATATATATATATATATATA
>MU224065.1:134171-178013 GCA_018584345.1 Thuja plicata
TGTATATATAAGTGTATATATATACACTTATATATATAAGTATATGTATTTATATATATGTGTGTGTGTGTGTATGTATGTATGTATGTATATATATATATATACATACATATATAAACATACATACATATATACATGCATATATATATATATATACATACATGTATACATATACATGTACATACATATATATACATATATCTATATACATATATATACATACATACATATATATATATACACATATATGTGTGTGTGTGTGTGTATATGTATATATATGACATATATGTGTGTGTCATATATATGTATATATCACATATATAAATATATATGTAATGGTGTGCATATACACAACACAGATGATATATACATGACACACACACCCCCGCGCACACACACACACACCTGTGTGTGTGTGTGTGTGTGTGTGTGACACACACACACACACACATATATATAATAATAATGAAAGATGATGTATACATGTATTTAGACTTATTTCTCTGTGCAATGTGAAAAACATTATTTCCAATGATATGGATTCTAAGTAGGGATAACTTTAAGAAACCCCCTCCTAGGAAAAAGTGTAAAATCCTTGCGAATCGTACATTAATTTAGGGGAAAAAAATTATTGATGATGGCAAATTTTTTTTTCAAATTAAGAAAATAATATAAAGGTGTAGGCGATTTTTTCCCTCCCAAATGAAAACTCCATAAAATCTTGGCGAATTATAAATTAATAGGGGGAAAATATATAATATATGAGGCAAATTATTGTCTTGTGAAGGTAAAAAAAATATTTGTACTCACGTTTTTTATGTGTTGTTTTAAAATATATTTATTTTATTGGCTAATCTATCATTAATTATGGGAAAAATAAATATTTTGTTTGGCGATTTTCAAAAGATGGGACTCATCAATGCGTCATGTGGGCCAACATCAACTAATATTAAATGTCTTATTTGAGACCGTTTGATTATTCTAGATCAATGGCTGAGGTTTAATCTTGGCCCAATTTCGTGAAGGAAACAAATTTTTCCAAGAAGTCACCCGAATAATGACACGTAACATAGTAATTAATGCAATGTCCATCAAATATCACTTTTATTTGTTGTGAATATAACTGATCACACATTGGACACATGACCTAATTAGATATTGTTAAATGTATTATTTGAGACCATTTGATCATCATAGATCAATGGCTGAAATTAAGTTTTGGGCCGAATTTCAAAAGGAAACTGACTTCTGTAGGAAGTCACTGGAATGATGACACGTATCAAGCCTTAAAAAGTGCATCGTAACCATGATCGTTGATTACTAATAGTTATTTGTTGATGTGGACAGTGGATAGTGCAACTACAACTTGTAACTCGTAACTTGAAAAGAAATAAATGCCTTGTCAGTGACATTCTTTAACTGTCATCTTTAACTATCAATAGTACACATGCATTTATCAGAAAATTTATGGGAAAGATTTACATTTAGATATGAAAGATTAAGGACAGTCAATTTAAATCTCTCACATGCATAATACACATAATGCATTTATGGAAATTGCATTAAATATGATTAAAGAAAGAATAATTATTAATTGCTAAGTATCTGTGATCACTACTATCAATCAAGGGGTCGGGGCTATTTATAGACAATCTGGTTTCTTTCTTTTTCATTTTTCTTTTGGTAGATTAAGAGTCAGAGCTGCCGATGGCGGTGGTAGAAATTTTGCCTCTGGTTTTAAGGTTTAGGTTTTTAGGTCTTTAGGCTTTCAAGAATTAAAGATGGATACACCAATCTGTTTGAGATGCACATCCTCAGATGACTAGAGGTCCTTTTTGGCCAATGTCTCAAAAGAAATCCTCACTTCTATTTGTAGGGAGGTTGGTGGCGACGCTTTTATAAATTCTGCTGTGTTGATGTTATTGGGTCGAGAGTTCCTTGAGAATTTTGATAGATACCACATATACACGGACATTACATCCTAGTTTTTTGCATCTCTCCTCGACCTCAGAGGATAGAAGGTGGATATGCTAATGTTGTTGAGGAAGGTTTTTAAAGAGAAATTCCTGAAGGACGACGTCAATGTTATTATTTTTGTGGAATTAGGGGTGGGGATCCCTTGGCCAAGAGATATACATAAGCTATTGGTGTTGGGTAGTAATGTGGCCAGACAACCCTTTCTTTTGAACCTCGATGACGAGAAACTAATGCGACACAGGAAATGGGCACGGCTTGGGAGGGATTTTATCCAGAAATGGTTTTACCTTGATGAATTCGACGAGTTGGACTACACATGGCTTGATGAATTCTCAGACATTATCCTCTCTGGAAAATTCTACTCAGACGAAAGGGAAGATGAAGATCCCTGATTCCCTAGTTTACCCATTCTCGTTACCCTATTTTTTTGACAATGGACATGCAAAGTCTCACTTTTTTTTATATCGATAAGGAGTTGCCTAGTAGGTTTCTATTTTTACTGTACGATGTAATTTTTTGAAAAAAAAATTAAAAAAATTCCAAGTTCGTTTCAAATTTCTTTTTATGGGTACAAAAAATGATTCTTAGACTTCTCTGTGATTACAATATTTTAATTAGTTTCTTTACCTGTGTATTAGACATTTAAGTATATGCTTAAGTGATGGAATAGTACTTTCATTTTTTAAATCTGAAGACTGAGATTCTAAATTTTTAAAATGATTAAGTTTCTTTATCAGTCCAGAGCAAGTTTCTATTTTTAATTTTCCAATGTGTCATATCAATGTATGATTATAAGATATAAATAATTGAATTAAAATCTAAATCCGACTACACTGTAAAACTAAACATTTAATAAAATTGATTAAATGTAATAAATAATAAGCTAAAGTTGTAATTTAAAATGATTAAGTGACACTCACACATGTCCTAGTCACATCAAATGACAAGCCAAAAGTTAATGGGACCCACGAGTGCGACAGTGCCAGAGACCGTTGGATGAGCATAGATCAACGTTGTGCGGTGTATTTTAGGCCGAAAGGGAAAAGAAACCCCATTTCTACAAACCTATTCTAAAATAATGTAAATGAACTCAAATCATAGTCATAGAATAAGTATCACTTACCTTTCCCTCAAATTAAAATGTAGCAATGCAGTCGCGACTCGCCAATGCAGTATTGACTTTGAGTATACAGTTCCACTCAATAGTCTGAAACTTATGAAACTTCGCTATGATAAAATATAGAGATATCATAGAGATATGAGAATGTTTTTATACTAATCTTTATTCAAAAAATTTGGTGGGAGGTATTAGGTATACAAATATTTGGGCAAGCCCGCATAATTATAACACGTCTTTTGTTATTTTTGAGGTGATTATGGGTCGTCCAATACCTTCCCATGATTAATAAAGTTGGATACATTATGTCAGTTAGAGACACACATCCGTAAAATACTAGGGGACTATAGGCCATCAATTTAGGGTCACTTAGAAATTATAGGCGAATGTTGTAAATTTATGGGGACCAAAATTTATATTCCATTGGCAATAATGTGTAAGAAATGGAAAAATTAAATAAAATGATGGGTGATGGGCCCGAGCTTTGGACCAAATATTAATAAATTTCAGGTGATAGGGTCAATCCAATATGTGAAAAATATTTGCCAATTCTGGGGTCGCCGACATGCGACATTCACCAAATGGCGAATAATCGCCACTAAAGTTTTCGCTGATTCTAAGCAAGGTGTGTCTAAATAGTATAATCTCCAAGGAGCACAGTGGATTTCTCAAGATATAAAAAACTTTGGATGGTAGTTTCATTGCTCATGATGTCATTCATTCTCCTCAAATAAAAAGAATATATGGGGTGGCAATCAAGTTGGATATGATCAAGGCATGTGATAGAGTTATATGGGACTTTCTTCTCAAGGTGATGAGAAAATTTTACTTTTGTGATTCGTGGTGTTGATGGATTGGTAGATGCATCCCCACCCCTATCTATGACATTCTTGTGAATGTGGTTCTAAGTAATTTCTCCAATTCCAAGAGAGGCCTTCACCAAGAGGATCCACTATCCACCTTTCTTTTCCTTATTATAGTAGATTTGTAATGGCTAAGAAAGTCAATATTGTGATATTGCTATCAGGATTTAACTGTGTAGTTTTTTAAGTCAAAATCATTTACCCATATTCCATGAGTAGTGGTTCAAAAGAACCCATCTCTCATGTGAATGAATAGAACACTTAACACTCATTTCATCTAGGTAATGTTCATAAGGGTGAAGCACCAAGACTTCCCGAAAGGTCACCCATCCTAGTACTACTCAAGCTTTAGTGCACTTAACTACGGAGTTTCCTCCATGGTTAAACAAACTCTTCTTGCAACCCCATTTTAAAAACCTTCAATACATTTTGTTTCTTATGAACCATTAATTATAAATCCTCTTAAGCTCAACAATTGATAAGTAGGAGACATTTTCCACATGTCAAATTGTGATATTGCTATTAGGATTCAACTGTGTAGTTTTTTAATTCAAACTCATTGACCCATGTTTCATGAGTAGTGGTTCACAAGAACCCATCTCTCATGATAATGAATAGAATGCTTAGCACTCATTACATCTAGGTGATGCTCATAGAGGTGAAGCACTGGGACTTCCCTGAAGGTCACCCATCCCAATAATACTCCAACTTGAGCGCACTTAAATATGGAGTTTCCTCCATGGTTAAACTCACTATTCTTGCAACCTCATTTTTAAAACCTTTAACAAGTGTTGTTTCTTATTAACCATTCATTATAAACCCCTTAATCTCATCAATTGATAAGAAGGATATATTTTCCAAAGCAATTCAAATTTTGATATTGCTATCAGGATTGAACTATGTAGTCTTTTGAGTTAGAGTCATTGACGTATGTTCCATGAGTAGTGGTTCACAAGAACCTATCTCTCATGAGAATGAATAGAAAAATTATCACTCATTGCATCTAGGTGATGCTCATAGAGGTGAATCACTATTACTTCCTAGGAGGTCCCCCATCCCAATACTATTCTAGCTTGAGCAATCTTAACTAAAGAGTTTCCTCCATGGTTAAACCCACTCTTCTTGCAACCCCATTTGCAAAACCTTCAACAACTTTTGTACATTATGAACCATTCATTAAAAATACCATTAAGCTCATCAATTGATAAGTGGGAGATATTTTCCAAAGAAATGAAGAACTATGACTACTCAAAAGATCACCCATCCCAATACTACTCTAGCTTGAGCATGCTTAACTATAGAGTTTCCTCCATGGTTAAACCCACTCTACTTGCAACTCCATTTGCAAAATTGTCAACAAGTGTTGTGCCTTATGAACCATTCATTAGAAAGCCTCTTAATCTCATCAAGTTAGAAGTAGAAGTAAATATTGTAAATCATGTTGGGTTACACATGTTTTGTTAGTATACACAAGCACTGAGAGGGGGGTGAATCAGTGTAGACAAGTACTTAATAAATTTCACCATCGATCTAAAAAACTAATCAGCAACTTGCGACTAATGAAACATGCAACTGATAATATCAATTAGAAGTAAAAAAACATCAAGCATCCACAAAAGCATCACATATGACACATATATTTCTCACGTGGAAACCATTTTTAGAGGGAAAAAACCATAGTGTGGATGACACCCACAAATCACCTTATTGTAGTAAAAAGTGTTTGCCCTGTTAGGAGTTGCAATACCCTTTCTAGGGTTCACCCTGTTAAAAGTGACTAGTACCTTGTTAGAAGTACCAAAAGACTTTTTAGATTCTACCTCAATAGAGGATTTCAACCTTCCATAAATAAGTTACCATGTTAAAGGATTACAATAAAGATATGTTAGGATCTACCCTAGTAAGGGATTTAACCTGTTGCAACTCTTAGGAAACAATGAAATAATGATCTGTAGAATGACATTGATTTCCTATTAGATCCTCTCTATTCCTTTTCTTTCTAATGTTGTACTGATCTCTTCTTCTTCAATCTCTGATCACTGCCCTTCAAAGTATGATTGCAACCCTAAATCACATGATTTAGATCTCCTTATATAATGTGTTCTTATGTGGCTTAAAACCTAAAAGCCTTCCATCAAATTTGGTACAAAATATTTACTAACCTCCTCAAAATTAGTGTCAATAATACCTAATATATCATCCCCAAATGTAATATTTATTTTCATAAATAGTATTCGACCTCATATCCACCGCCTTAACCAATTTATCATGAAATTTTGATCGGTGACCCAATAAGTACACTATCTTCCATATCAAAAACATAATTCACTCAAAACATAAAACTAGTTGTCATGCTTAGAACCATGAATTCCTTGTACCATATTAACATCTCCTCTAAGATAGTATCATCTGATTTTTTTATGAAACTTGACCGCTACCAATTTAACTGAATGAAACTATTCTTCCTATACACCTCATGTACACCGGTCGACACAGTTAATTGTTTCTTCCTTTATCGATCATGTACAGATCTTACCGATCATTCTAATCATATTAAATGATCATATTTCTATAAATTAAAACCAATTATGCATCTTCTTATGCATGATCTTCATATCTCCTCCAAAAACTACCATAATTCCAACAATCACCCCCATTGGCATTGATGGACAAAACTCTATATAAACACTATGTATAAACTCAAAACTGTGTCATGTGCATAACTCTGTAAGTATTGACCTACATTGTACCCATACATACCTTGACTCATGAGACTCATCCAACTCATACTCCCACTTACTCCATTCATACTCTCTCTTTCTCTATTTATACTCATATATCTCCCCTTTTTTGTCAACAGTGACAAAGGATCACAAGTACATATTAGAATTACATTCTATCAAAGACATCTGATGTAGCACTAGTCTTTCTTCCCCTAGTTTCTTCTAGGATCTCCTAGGGAAAATCCTAACCTACTAGGGTTCTTTCACTAACCCTAGGCTCCTAGGTTTCTTCTCACAAGAAACTAACACTTTCAACTAGTGAACACCAACAAGGTAGAATCTATACTCTTCATGCTCTCTCCTAGACCCAAATTGGTCTTCCTTGCACCATCTGCAAAATCTAATCCAAATGGATCTCAAACATTCCCAAATTTAAATTTATCCTTCAAGGTTGTTAAGAGGACCAATTTCAATGTATGCAACCTTACTTTGAAGTGTAACCCTAAATGAGTTCCAAATTCCAAGGCAATTTCACCCAAAAGAGGGCTACAAGATTTAGGCCTAATTAGGCTCTTTTTCTGCAATAACTCTTAAAACTTCCAAAAAATTATGAAAACAAACATCATATCTTGATACCCTTTTTCAATAACCTAGGTATTTTCTAGGTCTTGGCTCTTAGAGGTGTCCGTACAGTACCTCCTATATTCATGCCTAGAATTCAGGGTTTTAGGTCTTTGTCACCGTCTGCACAAGAAATGAAACTTCTTGGCTAGAAAAACAACTCCTCCAAACTCATCCTCTGAGTTAAGGGTCCTTCATTGACTCACCTACCTTCCCACTTCCACTGATTTAATATATTAATTCTTTCAGTCCCTCTAGCAAGCTCAGCAATCACTGGTGATCCCTAGCCACGCCACTCTGGCTTGCCTACAACATCACCATAAAAATGGCTGCCATAACTTCCTGGGCCCCTCCTGTACTATACACAATGTACATGGAATCTACTCTCATTATTGAAAATCCTATGCAAGTGCCATGGTGGAAAATGGAGTTAAGACCCCATTTGTTCACAGTGCTTAGTTTAGGACAGTGATAGTGCTGAAAACAAAAGAATTTAAACAAGAAACTAAAAATATTTATCAAAAAAAACAACACCACACAAAATATTATAAAAACCTACATTACTCAAAACAATTCTCACAGAATTGGATTCAATCCATTAAATTATCATATCACCTCAAAACACCTTAACAGTCACTATTATTCTCATACACGGTCTGTACACAAAATTTCTCCAACTTGCCAACCCTCTCAACAACTCGAGGATGGTCTTATATAGTTTAACCAAGCACTAAGAAACTGAATTCAGACAGTTAAAGAACTAAATCCTTTGAAATTGCATTCTTGTCATAAAAGTTGTCAATGTTGTCAATGACAACATTAACAACTTTTTGCAACTTTTAGCTATGGTGTCTAAACTTGGCCTAAACTTTTCCAAAAGTGTCCAAACCCCTAATTATGATGAAATAACAAAAAATATGACATCTAGTCCCTTCTTTGACTCATTTGGCCAAGAAATACCAAAATCCCCTAATTGGACCTAAATGGACACAAAGGTCTCTAAGGACCTAACAAGACACATCCTCCTACTTAACACTCCACACACTAAGACTATTGGTCCCTTTATTCACCTAGTGGTCTAGCTAGAACCACTACAAGACAAAGCAAATAAGAAGAAAACCCTAGGTTACATTGTATCAACTATCCCACCTAGGTGCTCCTGCACCAACATCCTTGAAGTTTTTCTTTGTTGACTTCAATGACTTATCCCATGACTCTGGAAAGTGCTCCATAGATAGAATCTTCCCATGTATTATTGATGCTAACCCCTCCATATCATTCAAAGTACTCACCTCTAGTAGACTTAGTGTGGTTTATGCATTTCTCGCATTTTTTTGCATAAGATCTATGGTGGGAGCTAAGTAGGTCTGCAACTTTGTAAGTGTTATAGTTCTTTTATATTTCTCTGTTTGCAACTGCTTCACTTTGTATGTAATCATTTTGACCTTAGCACTATATCCTAAAGATGAAATTTGTAGGGGATCAAACTTTTCAACCAAAGCATTAAGCTCCTGTTGAGATTCATGTCTCTTCTTCTATAGATCTTTTATAAAATATATAAACTTGGACACTTTTATAAGTAACTTTCCTACCTCCTGTAGGATTTCCTTTACTTTTTTTAGTATAACTGCAAGTGACTCTTTTTCTACTAATGTAATCTCTTTTAAATTTTCAGTTCATTGCTTCTCATATTCTCTCATTGCCAACTTCATTGGTGCATTCTCCAAGTTAGGTACTTCATCATAAAAATTTTTTACCAAAATACCTAGCTGATCAATAGGTTTGTCTTGTTTATCATATGCCACATTAGGTACTTGATTACTAATAATATTCCTTGCTCCTTTTAGTACATTGACCTTCTTCTTCTTTGCCTTTAATCTATCTCTTTCTAATTTTTCTTTAAGCTTCTCAGACATGTTTATCGGCTCCTTAGGACTTAGTTTAGTAATGTAAATAGTTTCTTGGATTTATTCATCTTCTTGTTCTCCTTCATTGTCTTCCTTGGAACTATCAAAAAAAAAATTTCTCTTCTTTTGTGTGCTAGCTTCACTAGTTAGGACTAATTTCCTCTTCACAGACAGTACCTCTTCATCACCCTTTTGTTGTTCACTTGTTTGTTTTGTCACTTCCTTTGTAGCCTAATCACTTGGTGCATCCACTCGATTTTGAGTATTAATATTTTTTATTTGGTCAGGTATATCAGAGATAACATTTTCTATGACATCTCTTATCTCTTCAGCTTTAGACTCTTGACCTTGACCTTGTCCTTAACATCCTAAACTATGTTATCAACTATAATAGCATCATCAACTTTAAAATATTTCATAATAGGTTTTCTTACTATAGAGGACCTCTTCCCACTAGACCTTAGTTCCTTTTATTCCTTGTCAGACTTAGTTTCAACTTCTCTTTCTTTAGCCTTATCCTTACTCTCTTTCTTCTTCTTAGACTCTTTATAGCCAAATATCTTTTTTTTATTTCTTCTGTGGTTTTTTGAACCATCACAGTTGACTCTTTTAGTGGCTTAGTCATAATAGGAGTAGTAGGTTATTGAGTTTGTTTTAGTGTTAAACTCCTAGTGACTCTTTGAGGTGTGACTTGTTCAACTTCAACCTTAGCATTCTTTCCTTTAGCAGCAGATGATGTGCCTTCCTTCTCACTTTCCATTGTCTTCCTAATTTTTGTCATCATCTCTTGTGTTATGCCACTCATTTTCGCTATATTTTCAACTTGTTTCCTTATTTTTCATTGGGTTACCGGTGCCTTCAGTTCATTGTGAATTTTCAATGATGACTCCACATATGTTCCAAATCTAGGTGTAGAAGTATCAATAGGTTTTGAAAAAAGTACATCATCATGTAAAGTAACTAAGTTACCATCTACTTCATAACCCATAACTGGTACACAAGAATTTCTAGGTTGAACTTCCTGTAACATACACATGTATCTGTATCTACTAGAAATAAAATATCATTCTTGTACTTTTTAACTATATTGTTTGGGATTCTCTCTCTTAAGTGCATTTTCCTTTAAAATCTTTAAAGTATCCCCACATGAAAGTATTAAAATTTTCTCCTGATGTCTTGATGCATTGCTTAATTTGCATACCTACCAACTTATCTTCTAACCATGTAATAGGACTTATTCCTAGAAATTGATTCTGCAGATAGAAGAACATACATACCAGGATTAAACCATATTTGAATGATTTGTTCTTATCTTTCTTTATCTTCTCCATGTTCATGAAGAATTGGCTTCCCATCATCTCACATAATTCATACTTTGCATCATCTTTCACCATTTTGTATGCAACATGATTTTCTCCACTAGGTACATTCTTCAACTGATTGGATTGGTATACTCTCTATCCAACCACCATTGAATAAAATCTCACTTATTTGTCTTCAATATATTTGATAGTCATTGCTTGATGATCTTTTTTATATTTGGTCAAAAGTGTAATAAAATTATCAGCAATATTCTACAGAGTGTGTGCCTTACCGATCGCGCAGAATCTAGTAACATGATTGGTTAATTCCTTTGTTATCTTGTGAGGTATATCCAACCAAATAAATTGATCATAGACTTTGCTAAGCACAAATCTAACCCAATCTGGATGAAAATCATCATGAATCTCGGTTTCATAGGTAAATCCTTTATGCATCAAATCATATGCTCATCCTTCAAATTTTCACCATCGCTCAGGTAAATAAATCCATCATATATTTCATTAGCTCCTTGAGATCTTCTATCTTACAATGTATGAATGAACGAATGTCTTCTGTTAGCAATACACCATAGGGTATCATTGATAGGGAACCCATAGGATAATTCTTGTTAGCCTTCAATGGGTGTAGCTTGAATATAGGTCTTGGATCATCCACAACATCAATCATCATGGGAGTATCCATAATGATAACAATTAGCTCTTAGCAGTAACACTCCTATAGAATCTTTACTCAATAAGAAATAACCTCCAATTTCACCAATAGGTGTTCTTCGATAATCGATACAATTCACAGCTCGAAATCTCAATTTACACACAAGAAATGCTCACAATCACTTTAGAATGTTTACAAATTCTCTTCAATAAACTCATAAGAATATAAAGAAACAAAAGAGTTTAATTTTTTATCTTTATATCATTGAGAATGTAGTTGTTATTTTTTACGGTCAAATAGTTCTTTTCACCGATCATAGCAGTTATATCATAACAACCATTATATGCATGCACAAAACCAAATATAGCACTTTATCTTCACTAACATTATTAAATCACAAATAGGCATCTCAATATGCATATGAATCTTACCATTCATTCACTAATAGGGGTTTTTTAGTATTTTCCTTATAGTGCTCCCACTAAGTCATATCAAACTTAGTTCATCGATGGATTCTCCACATTTCCTAAATCTATGAAGTTCTCAGTCAACTCAGAAGATTTTAATTTACCTTTCTTCACCCATGTCTTCTTCATTTCACTTCTGACTTCCTTAGCATCAAAAAATCTCTTACCTTTATCATTTTCATCTTCATTCACTGGTTCCCTTTTGGTATTCTTTCTTTCTCTGCATGATCTAGACAGATGATGAACTTTTTTATAGATATAAAAAGCCATACTTGTTTGATTCCAAGGTATAGAATTGCCTCTAGCTGACCTTAATCTAAAATTCACATCCATATGTCCTTTTTTGTGACAAATAGTTCATAGGTAACATCTAACTGATTACTCTGATTATTAGGTCGCTGACTGTTGTAATCATATGACCACTGACTATTTATTCTTTCCCTACACTCCTTAGCTTTATGTCAAAACTTATTGCAGTAATAACAAGTTCCTTGGAATGCATTAGATCTAGCATAGTAGCTATCATCTCTACCATAGGAATAATCTGATCTAGCAATAGGACCTCTAGGTCTAACATTATGATCAATAGGTTTAAACTATCATACATTAGTAGTATGACCTTCCTTATGACAATTAAAACATATCATTCTAGACCTTCTCTTACCAGTGTTATTGTTCGCCTTGGGTGTTTATTTGTCTCTTGCATTGATTTCCCTAGTGCCAGATGATTCACCAGCTTCAAAGTTTGAAAAACCTAGACCTTGTTTCTCTCCAATCCTCCTCTAACTAGAAAGTTGTTCATCAAGTTTATCAAAACTCTAATTGAATTTATCTAGTAGACCATTTGTATCTTTCAAACATTCTTTCATCTTATCATTATATTTCCTCAATCCCTCATTCTCTCTTAAAATGTCAGTATTTTCTTTATTTGTGTCATGTAAGTGTTCATTCAATACAACAACTTCTTTCTCCAATCTAAATAGTTTCTCCAAATTTTCTATTAAGGTTTCAAATTTAGCCTTTAGGACATCTGTAGTAGTTTTCTTTGCATCCTCATAAGCTCTTATTCCTTCAAGCTCTTTAAACATCCTTATAGACTGACTTTCAAGCTCTCTTTTTCAGATTTTCCACCTCTACTTTAAGTCTATTTTTCTTATCCATCAGATCTACAATTGCTTCCTTAGATTCTTTAGACATTCTACCTTTAGACTACTTCTCAATGTAATATTGTATTTCCATCAATTTCTCAGTAAGTTCTCTTTTTTCAAGGGAGTACCTCATCTTTTCCTTTAGTTCATTGATTACTTTGTTTGCATCTTTAAGTTGCTTCTTCTACCTGTAACTCTCCATGTTCTATTTTAGGGATCTTTTCATCAAGAGGTTAAGCTTAATATCAAGAGGAATAATGCTCTGATACCAATTTTTAGTATGCACAAGAACTGAGAGGGGGGGTGAACCAATGTAGACAAGTACTTAAGAAAATTCACCACCGATCTAACAAAGTTAATCAGCAACTTCCAACTAATGAAACATGCAACTGATAATATCAAATAGAAGTAAACACCATCAAGAATCCACAATAGAATCCCATATAACACATAGATTTTTCACATTGAAACCCTTGTTATTGGGGTAAAACCATGCTGGGGATGACACCCACAAATCACCTTACTCCAATAAAAAAAGGTTTCCCCTGTTAGGAGCTACAATACCCTTTCTAGGGTTCACCATGTTAAAAGTGACTAGTATCTTGTTAGAAGTGCCAAAAGACTTGTTAGAGTCTACTTCTCTAGAGGATTTCAACTGTCAATAAAGAAGTTACCCTGTTAAAGGATTTTTAAAAAATATGTGTTAGGATCTACCCTATTAAGGGATTTAACCTACTACAACTGTTAGGAAACAACTACAATAATGATCTGTAGAATGGCATTGCTTGCCTATAAAATCCTCTCTGCTCCTTTTCTTTCTGACGTTGTAGTGATCTCTTCTTATTCAATCTCTAATTGTTTCCCTTCAAAATATTATTGCAACCCTAAATCACATGATTTATATCTCCGTATATATTATGGTCTTGTGTGGGTTAAGACCTAAAATCCTTCCATCAAATTCAGCACAAAATAGTTACTAACCTCCTCAAAATTGGCATCATTCATACCTAATATGTCATCCCCAAATGTAATATTCATTTTCATAAATATTAGTCGACCTCATATCCACCACCTTAACTGATTTATCATGAAATTCTGATCGGTGACCCAATAGGTACACTGCCTTCCACATCAAAAAATAATTCATTGAAAACATCAAATTAGTTGTCGCAGTTATAACCATGAATTCCTCGTACCATATTAATGTCTCCTCTAAGATTGCATCATCTAATTTTCTCTGAAACTCGACTGCTACCAATTTAACTGACTAAAATTGTTCTTCCTATACACCTCTTGTACACTGGTCAACAAAGTTAGCTATTTCTTCCTTTACTAATCATGTACAAATCTTACCGATCACTCTAATCATATTAACTAATAATATTTTAATCAATGACAACCAATTATGTATCTTCTTATGATCGATATTCAGATCTCCTCCAAAAACTACCATAATGCCAACATGTTTGGTGGCACAAACACCATTACACACCTTAAATTTGTGATGAAACTTTATTGTTTGGTGTTTCTACAACTAGAGAGGCTATATT
Organism: Thuja plicata; assembly: GCA_018584345.1. Classification (NCBI taxonomy): domain Eukaryota; kingdom Viridiplantae; phylum Streptophyta; class Pinopsida; order Cupressales; family Cupressaceae; genus Thuja; species Thuja plicata. The sequence goes on from MU224065.1 coordinate 148,519, forward strand.
TTTAAAGAAAGTTTTGGAGAAATATGAAGCAACAACTGGGTAGAGGGTGAATAGCTTTAAATCTAGAATTTTCCTCTTGAAGAAGAGATGTTTAGAAAAATTAAATACCTAAAGGATTCTTAAACCTTATTCAAAGTCAATCCCTAGCTAGTATTTGGGTATGTCCGTGTTGAATTAGAATTTTTTCAAAAGGAATGGGTTAATTTCACAAATAGGACACATCCTATGTTAGCGTCTTGGAAGGGAAAGTGACTCTACTTGGCTAGCCACATTACTCTCATCAAAGCTTCCATTACATGGTGTTCGTCTACACAATATTTTCCTTTGAGGTTTTGAGTAAGGTTGCAAATTTAATAGAACGGGTAAAGAGAATCTTCCTTTAGAGAGGCAGAAGTGAGTTAGTTAAATATAGTCTGGTTAAATAGGATAATATTTGCAGGTTGATCTTGCAGGGTGGTTTGGGGATCAAAACAAGAAAAGAGATGAATAAAACCTTGGGATCTAGATTAGTGTGGAGAATATACAATTTTAAGGAAAACATTTGGAGAAATATTATCCAAGCTAATTATTAATAAAAAAATGTTTAAAATATGTTCTTTTGCGAGTTGCCTAAGGGTTTGAGCATTTGGAATTTTCTTAGAGAATGTTATGAATTCTTGTGTCATGATATGAGATGAAAGTGGGGTGGGGGTTGTTAGCACTATTCTCTAAAAGTATTTCATATTTCAATTTTGGTCTTTTCCCATGTAAGTGTGCTCAAAGCTTTTTCTTTTCTTTTGAAAAGAGTTTAAAATTTCATTAAATCCTCAAGCTATTGCTTTTGGTGCTTGGTCGCACGGTCATGTTGTTTCTTTTAAGTGATCCTTTGGCCGCACAAGTGAGTGATTCATTAGGTTGTCTATGGTTGCGCAATCATGATGTTTTTATGATGAGTTGACTTGGTTGTGTGAGTGAGCAACTGAGTTGTTAAAATTGTTTATCGTGTAGTCATGGTGTGTCTTTAATATCAATTTTTCATACTGTGAGTGTGCAAGTTGAGAAGATTTAATTCATCACTCACTCACTGAGGTCTTTGGTCTATCAGTTTCTAGCTATGTGAGTGAGTGAGCGGTTTAGAAGATGTCTATCATGCAATCATGGTCTATTTGTATTAGTAGCTTTTTATCCCATGAGTGTGTGAGCGAGGAAATTTTTAGGTTAACTGCTCACTCTCTAAAATATTTCATTCTACATCTTTTACTGTGCGAGCGCACGAGTTGAATTTGGTTTATACAAAGTCAATCACTCGCTGAGGTTTTTATCTAACATCGTTTTGTTGTGCGAGCTATCCATGGTGATGTGTTCTCTATGAATTCTTATGTTCTATTATCGCTCAGTCACGTTGAAGATTCATTCAGATTATTTGGGATTGCGAGTGAGCGATGGAGGAAATGTTTCAGCTCTCACACACTCACGAGTAATAGAGGTCAAGACATATTTGCATGGTGAGTGTGCAACTGAAGAAAGTTCAATGAAGAAAATGTTGTCATCGCTCACTCATGGATGGTTTGTTCACTTAAGATATTGTTGTGTGAATATGCGACTAGGTGTGTTTTGAGTCATCGCTCACTCGCCAATGGTTGGCGGTTAAATATTTTTGATGTGCAACTATGAGACCAAGAGGAAAATAGAAGTCATCCCTCAATCGTAGTGGATGATTTTCTTAACATTTTTTATCAGAAAGTGTGCGACCAAAGAGGATTTTTATGTCAGCGCTCAGTCATGAGGTATCAGGAGTTAATGTTTTTTAAGCTGCGAGTATGCGAGTAAAGGATTTTACGAGTGTCGCTCACTCGCTAAGGCTTAGCGGTTATTAAAAAGTGGATAGGGAGTGAGCAAATTGGTTAGTGATATATTCTTAGAGGGGCTATCACTCACTCATGAGTATAAGAAGATAAATTCAAAAGGGTGTTGCGAGTATGCAATAAGGTAAAATTTCAAGCAGTTGTTTAGTCATCGCTCACTCATGAAGTTTCAAGCATGAGGAAATAAAGCAATGTGAGTGCGTGATTGAGAAGGATAAAAGACATCAAAGGCTATCACTCACTCATCAGATGATCAAGGTCAAGTCATAATGTTGCGAGTGTGTGATAGGGTAAGAGAAAGATCTTTTGTCGCTCACTCGCATAAAAGGTTTTGAACGTTGGATTTGTACAATGAGTGTGTGATCTTCTGCCATCTATCTTGTTCCCAATTTTAAATGCAAAAAGGTAAAAATATACAGTTTTTCCAGCAAGGATACGTAATTTTGGAAGGATGGAAGCACTAGTTTTAGAATCTAACACTGGTTTTTGCAAGCGTGAGAAGTTGTAGTGAAGAAGACAAGATGTCGATGTGATAGGCTATAAGTGTGTATAGTCAGAAAATGGAAGCACTTCCATTGTAGACTAGTTTATCCCTTCGAGTAAGTTGTTTAGATTCATTTCAAGTGCCTTGAATGGGTCTCCAACTTGGATCTATCGTTCCCCCATGTTCTGCCCTGTTTCCCACTTTTCTCTGACCTGTTTCTAGCATCCTAAACTACAAACCTGAGATTTTTGACCTTAGGGTCAAAATCAACCTTTCTGGATCAAGGTTGACCTCAACCTTGACCTAGGTCAAGGTTGACCTTGACCTTGACCTAGGTCAAAATCAACCTAGATTCAACCCAGGGTCCAGATTTCATGTTTCAGGGGTTTCGAGATGTTGGGCTTCGAAAAGGTTTAATTCCTGCTTTCGGGTCAACTATTTCAGTCTTCTGAGAAATGACTCTTGAAATTATATTTAATATAGGTCCACTTCTAGGGATATAGTTCTAATTGGAATTTAATTCTCCTATTTAGGCCTCTCTAGAAGATTGTGCCCTAGATTCATATATAAGGAAGCCTTCTCTTCTCATTTTCTCTAAGACTTGAAAAGTGAAATCTAAGTGTGAAGGACAAGCTAAGAAGAAATATTTGAAGCAAGATAAATATCTATTGAATCATTCATCTACTCTCAAGGATCCAAGAATTCAAGCACTTTAAAGTAGTCAATTCATCAAGGAGATCCATTGGTAGCCATTAAAGGATTCAAGCTCTATGGAGCCCTCTTATTGAAGATTTCTCCATCCACATTCCTCCAAGCCTCTTCCTATTCCAAGATCAATTCAAGATTGGTGTTGAAGATCTACAAGAAATTGATTTGAGATAGCCTACATTCGACATTCTACATTCTACATCCATTTGGTACATACATACTTGTGGATCCACGGATTTGAATCTGCCACAAGGGTTTCTATACAAGCAAGGTAAATTTGTTCATTTACTTTATTTACTTATGCAATTTAATTTACACTTTAATATTAACACCAAAACCAAGGTTTGACCAAGGAAAACACCTCCCACCCCAACAAACAAACCATTTTTCTTGCAGGGACAGGTTCAGAATAGTCAATTGGAGTGCACATTTGAATACCCTTTTCGAAAAACTATTGAGATCTGAAATAGATTTTCTGTCAAACTGTGCAGGTCAAAATCAGAAATTTTGGGTCAAAGGTGACATTCATTTCTGGGTCAGAATTAACATTTTGTTATGGGTCAGAATCATAAATTTTAGGTCAAAGGTGACATTCATTTTTTGGTCAAAATAGGAACTGAGTCAAATTTGGAAATGATTTCTGGGTTTTCTCCATCTCTGCATTTCTATTCCAGATCCAGTTGCAGATTTTCTAGAAACTCAGTGTAGACACCTGAAAATAGCATTATTCAGATCTGTTGCATTTTGAGGTTAGTACTTGTCTTCAATTCATTTCAATTAATGTTTTAATCTTCCTAAATATATTACACACTCTCTTCTATAAAATAGAAGTTAGGGTTTCTCTCTTTATCTCTATTCTTAATAGGTTGATTCATTTATGGATTGATCCTTCCTTTGGGGTCAATCAATTTGGATCTTCCCTTTATAAAATTTGGGATTAAGAGGACAATCTTACCTTCTCCACTATTCCTACATAACATTCAATATATATACATCACACATTATTTTACCCTATACATTGCAATAAACCATCCATTTTCTTACATTACATTTTGGTGACTCCCATTTTATATGTTACATTTTGGTGAACCCGCAATAGACAAATATTTCTTTTTTGGTGTTAGATTTACATTTTTTATGTTAGATCTTGCGTGCATATTATATTATCTTTCTTTTATGTTCTTGCATTTACATTTCAAAAATTAAAATAAAAATCTTGTGTTTTCTAAATTAGTTCATTTGCATTGCAATTGTGCATGAGCTTTACTACTTCTAGTCCTACTTATAGTATCCTGGTTAGAATAATTCATAGAATTATGGGTTCCTTTCATCCTAAGTCATCCTCTCCTTTACTTAGGACCCCAGATGACAATTTGACCACTCATGATTCCAATCCTTCTATGGAGCATAACTCTTCTCACTCATCTCATGATGAGGATGATGCTTTAAGAGTTCCTCCTGAATAGGTCCAAAAACTTTCAACCGAACTTGATAAAATGGTAAATTGGCATATTCAATAAAACCATAATCAATATTCCATCCAAGCTATAGAGGTTCTTAATAAAGTCCTTCGTGATAGTGATCAAGGTGTTAATCTCTTGTGTGGTATCACTCATCTTGTGCATTTGAATGTTAAACCTTTAGCTCAAGAGACTCTTGAGATCTAGGATTCACTCATCCTATCACTAGTGGGGAACCTTCTTCAATTCCTTTACCTAGCATTGCTACTTACACTCCTCCTTTGATGACTACATCTCTTCCAATTTCCTCTATTCCTGTGAGTTTTCCATCGGTATCTCTACCTACCTCACAACCTTCTTACCATAGTGTTCCTTTTACATATTCCAATCCTCTTCCAAATATGGTTCCAAGTGTTCCATCATTTGTGTCTTCCATTCTTCCCACTTCCTACACTTTTCCTAATGTTCCTAATGTTTCTATGCCACCTATTTCTTCTAATGATTCCACAATCATTAGTTTGGCTCAAACTATGTCATCTTTACAACAACAACTTGTCTCCTTAACCTAATCCAAGTTTAGCTTTCCTACATGTGACATGGGTAGTTCTTTATCCTTAGACATTATTTTTGCTACTGTCCCTTAGCAAGCTGATATGCCTCATCTTGAGAATTACAATGGTAATTGAGATCTTGTTACTCATGTTAAAACATTTCAAATCCTTTATAGTGATTATGCTCATGACCATAGGATTTTAGCTAAGTTGTTTAATAGAACTATCCATGATAAATCCTTGCAATGGTATTTTTCTTTACCTCATTATTCTATTGATTCTTTTCCTAAACTTACTAATACCTTTATCCAAAAATTTCAAAATAACATTGGTCTGCAAGTTTCCTTAACTGATTTAATGCATTATAAACAAAACACTAAGGAAAAATTGACTAATTTTATTGGTAGATTTAAGAATTTTTATTCAGACTTCTTATCCTATTCCTAATATTGATATTCATCATTTTTTTTATTTCAAATTTATAAAAGGATATTAGAGATAAGATTTTGTTTACTAAATTTACCTCTTTTCAACAACTTTGTGCAGTACTTCATCATTATCAATTACAGGTGAGACAATTTGAGAGAAACACTCCAATGGCTCTTGTTCCAATTGATAAGAGTGATTCCACTCCTTATCCTAATAAGTTTTAGAAACCTAACAACTATGTCAAGATAAATAAATAGATGAATGCAGTCGCTGATCAAGTTGTTGTTGCATCCAACAATACCACTTTTGCATCCACTTATTTCTATATGAATTGTACGTTTACCCCTCTCTCTAAATATTTACATTCTATTATGAGTAGGTTGTTAAGTGCTAATATGATTACCTTGCCTCCTATTTTAACTCTTCTCCCTACTATGATGGCATCAAAATCCTTTGATCCTAAATTTTTTTGTCAATACCATCGACAGAATGGCCATGATACTAAAAAAATTTATTCTCTAAAGCATAAGGTTCAAGACTTAATCGATTCTAATTCTTTATCCATTGATAATTTTGATGGTAGAGGGAACAAATTTGTCTCTCCTCCTAATCAAAACCTTCAAATTTATACAAATCCTTTACCGACACATGATACTAATACCATCACTCAACCATCTTCTGTGGATATTGTTTACGATTCAAAGATGGATGATCTCAACCACATTGTTAATCATGTGGAGAGCATTGTTTCATCTCAACCCAATGTTCAAGATCCTTCACCTCCACTTAAACTTCAAGTTCCACCTAAACCTCAGAAAAAACTAAGGATAAATTACCTAAGGAACTCTCAATCACCTTTGATGATTCTGAGACTATTAAGGCTCCCAATGGTTCCCTTTATATTTATGCTAGGATTGCTAAGATACCTACGCATGGTTGTCTTATTGATCCCACATCTTTAATAAATGTCATTACTAAGGAAAAAAAATTATGAAAAACCTACAATGTGATTGTTATGATACATCTGACGCATGGATCCAAACTTGTAATGGTTTTCTCTATCCTTCACTTGGTTGTATTAACTTGCCTATTGAACTTTGTGGTAAAGTTGTAGATACTACCTTCATTGTTATTCCTACTTCTAATTAGTTTCAAGTCAAATTTGGTTTGCCTTGGTTAACTACCATGCATGTCGTTGCTTCTCCTATTCATAAGTGTATTAAGTTCATTCATAACAGAGAAGTGAAAATGATTAATCATAGTTTGTATCAACCTTCTAGGCCCAGAGATTGTGCTACTCTTGATTTATTTTGGCCTTCATTACCAATTCATGTCCTCCTCACCCTGACAACCTTTTTCATTCATATCAATCCTATAAACATCACAAGATTATCAAGTTAAGCATGTGTTAGATAGATCTTAACCATGGTATTTTTCTCACTCCTTCTATACCTCCTTTATCCATTACTACTAGCTCTATTACTCAACCTCCCAGTGTCACTTCTTAGCCCACCGAGAATCCTCCTCTCGAGCCTATGAAAGAACAAGTTATTATTCCTCCTAGTTCTCAACATGTGTCAAACAAAGTGAAACATAACAAATTTGCTAATGAACATCATAAGAAGTGTAGGGATAATGCTAGGGCCCATGCCTCTATTCTTCAAAATTCTTTACCTTCTTTTGACCATCCTACGCCTGATGTGGTGGAGGAAGTTAATGTTTGTAAGGATGTTAAGATGAATAATTATGATAATTCTATTCACATCTTAGATTCTATTTTGATTAATCTTGATGAGGAAGATACTCTTGATGATCCTATTGATGCTAACAATGAATATGAGACTATTGATCTTGATACTGATTTACCTCATATGCTTTCCCCACAATTGATAATTACACCTAGTATCGAACATAGTGATTCTCAAGAGGATCCTTGTTTGGAACTGGCTATTATTCCTACTGTGTTGGATATAGTCCCTCTTGCGAGTATCCCACCTTCCCTAAATAATATAAACCAAGATAGGGAGAGTAGGTGATGTGCTTGATTGGCTTGTCTTTCATGGTAGCCCTTTTTTTGTTTGCCTGATTTATTGTGCTTATCCCGTAATATGTTTGCTAAATTTTTGTTAGATTCTTTTATACAACTCTTGTTACTTTTTTGGTGCAAGGTGATAAAGGAATCAAGCCTATTGTACAATTCCTCTATATGTATCTCTACTCTTCTATATGTTGTTTTCATGTTATTTTTTACTAGTTTTATTGTTCATAAATGTTTTCCTTGTGTAGTCCGCTTGGATTTGTGACATGGTAGCACTAATTATTTTTGGTCTCAATGTTGTGGTTTGAAAAGACTCTTCTCCGTAACTCTTGCATTTTCATTCCTCCATTGTGATCGTAGTTCTACTTTCTTTGGGTAATGATGTCAATTCATTTACAATAACATCCTATCTATATATACATATTATCTTATGATCATACTAGACCCACAGTAGGTAGATCCCTTCTGTGTTCTTTGTATGTTTATGTGGTATTTCCCTTAATTTGTCTTTGTTTGGGGGCTTCTCGTAGTGGAAACATAATCAGTAGAGTTGGTTATGTTTATGTTAAAGCCATTGCTCCTATTAAATTGTTAGCAATGACTTTAATGTGGGGGCATACGCTCTACTCACTTTTTGCACACACGCACTTTCAAAATATTTTCAAACTTAAAACTTTTTCCCTTTATGGATTAAAGACTAATCCTTAAAGCATGGTTTTTTACCTTATAGGATCTCTTGATCCCTCCAGTTTAAATTTATATGGATCTCTTGATCCCTCCAGTTTCAATTTACAATGTTTTTATCCCTTAAGGTCGGAAGGTGTCCTTAAGACCAGATCTCCTTGATGGGTTGACTAGTGAGTAGCCACATTTTGTAGGTGGTTTGACTACATCTTTCCAGTTGCACTATTTCCTTGTGTGGTTCACAATGGGACATAAGTTCTCACTGGGCAAGGTAATCACACCCTCTCTATTTTTCTCTTTAACTAGTGATATCTCTCTTATCATGATCTTAGGGTTGATAAAGACTTAAGTCCCTGGGGGCATGAGGATTCCTTTTTCCCTTTGGATCTCAATAAGATTATCTTTTCTTCATGATCTCCTTTACCAAGAATTTGCATTGAGTCCATACTCTTGCTAAAGTGGGGGCTAAATGTATAGTTGGGAAATGGAAGCACTTCCATTTTAGACTGGTTTAGCCCTTTTAGTAAGTGTTTTGGGGTCATGTCAAGAACCTTTAATGGGTCTCTGACTTGGATCTAGATTTCCCCCCTTTTCTGCCCAATTTCCTACTTTTCTCCAGCCTATTTCTGGCATCCTAAACTGCAAACCTAAGATTTTTGACCTCAAGGTCAAAATTGACCTTTCTGGGTCAAGGTTGACCTTGACCTTGACGTAGGTCAAGGTCAAAATTGACTCTAACCTAGGTTAGAATCAACTTTGATTCTAACCCAGGGTCCAGATTTCATGTTTCTGGGGTTTCTGGATGTCGGGCTTCGGAAAGATTTAATTCCCGCTTTTGGGTTGGCTGTTTCGGTCTTCGGAGAAACAAATATTGAAATTGTATTTAATATATGTCCACTTCTAGGGATATAGGTCTAATTGGAATTTAATTCTCCTATGTAGGCCTCTCTAGAAGATTGTGCCCTAGATTCATATATAAGGAAGCCTTCTCTTCTCATTTTCTCTAAGACTTGAAAAGTGAAATCTAAGTGTGAAGGACAAGATACGAAGAAAGATTTAAAAAAAGATAAATATATATTAAATCATTCATCTACTCTCAAACATCCAAGCATTCAAGAACTTTCAAGAACTCAATTCATCAGGGAGATCCATTGGTAGCCATTGAAGGATACAAGCTCTATGGAGCCCTCTTGTTGAAGATTTCTCCATCCACATTCCTCCAAGCCTCTTCCTATTCCAAGATCCATTCAAGATTGGTGTTGAAGATCTACAAGAAATTGATTTGAGACATCATACATCCAGTATTCTACATTCTAAATCCATTTGGTGCATACATACTTGTGGATCCACAGATTCGAATCTGCCAGAAGGGTTTCTATACAAGCAAGGTGAATTTGTTCATTTACTTTGTTTACTTATGCAATTTCAATTATAATTTAAGTTTAATTCCAAAATTGGGGTTTGACCAAGGCAAACCCCTCCCCCCAATAAACAAACCATTTTTCTTGTAGGGACAGGTTCGGAACAGTGAATTGGAGTGCAGATTTGGATACACTTTTCAGAAAACTATCAGGATCCAGAAATAGATTTTTTGTCAAACTGTGTAGGTCAGAATCAGAAATTTTGGGTCAAAGTTGACATTCATTTATGGTTTAGAATCAACATTTTGTTCTGGATCAAAATCAGAGATTCTGGGTCAGAATCAGAAATTTTGGGTGAAAGGTGACATTCATTTTTGGGTCAAAATCAGAACTGAGTCAAATTCAAAAAATATTTATGGGTTTTATTCATCTCTGCATTTATTTTCCAGGTCCAGTTGATGATTTTCCAGAAACTCAATGTAGACACCCAAAAACAACATTCATCATATCTGTTGCATTTTTAGGTTAGTTGATGTAACAATAAGCCTTGTTCTCCTACCCTATCCTCAACTAGGGTCTTCAATAGGGCTCTTCTCTAGTCTGAGTAGGTTTCTCCACTAACCATAACCTTCAAGGATCCCTCTCTCAAGATGCCACTCAATTTCATCTTGAGTACACCAACAAGAAAACCAAACTGCTTCATCACTTAGCCATAGTGCTCTTCTTACCCTTCTTCACAAACTGGTCCAAATGGATCAAGAACTCTTCCATATGTAGATGTATTCTCCTAGATTGTTAATTGGATCCAATCCAATGTCCAAAAACTCCTTTTGCACTGAAACCCTAACTGAGTTCCAATAACAAAGCCAAATTCACCCAAAATAGGGCTACAAGCATTAGGCCTAATTAGGCTCTTTTTCTGAAATAACTTGTAAAAATCCTTAACAAGTTGGAAAAATAGAAATGGATATAGATAACCTTTATCAAGACACTAAATATTTTCCAGGTCTTGTCTCCCAAAAGTGTCTGTACAGTGACTCCTATAATCATGCCTCAAAATCAGGGTTTCTAAGAATTAAGTGTGTCTGCACAAAAGAACTTGTTCTTGGCACACTAAACTCATCACCCAAACTTATCCTTCAATTTGGGGCTCCTCCACACACAACACTACCTCTCCATAATCACTGATTGAAGTGAATAATGCTTTCAATCCCTTCCATTAGCTCTGCCACTGCCTATGATCCCTAGCCATGCAACTCTGGTTCGCCTAGGGAATCACATTAAAAATAACTCCCATGCTTTATAGGGCCCCTCCTTCACTCTAAAATATTTATATGGAGTCATTTCCCTAATACCAAATGCCCATGTAGATTCCACGGTGGGAAGAGGATCTATGACCCCATCTTCACCAGTTGCCTGGTTCAGACCAGCGACTGGACAAAAAACAAAATAATTTACAAGACTAATTAGAAACTTACAAAATGGAAATACAACACCACATAAAAACTTTAAAAAATCTACTCTAACAATTCCATGGATTAAAATACTCAATTCAATCCATTAAAACACCAATTTCTCAGAAAAATAATAACTGTGACTGTTCTTTCTATTACCCAGTCCGTACACACACTTACAAAAACAAGCCCACCCTTTAAAAAGGTTGAGGATACCCTTAATTAGTTGTCCAAGACATAAAATCAATAGTTTCAAATAGTTATGAAACCAATTGCTCAAATTTGCAATTATGCAACAAATGTTGTCAATGTTGTCGATGACAACATTGACAACTTTTACATCTTTTTGGATTTGCTATCCAAACTTGGTCATAAGTCCACCAAACTTAACCAAATTCTTATCTAAGGTTTTAGAACATTTAAATAGGACCTCAATTCCCTTACTTGTCCAATTTGACAAAATAATTCATAAAACACCCTATTTGACCTAATGTGGACAATCTTACAAATAAGGTCACTAAGGACCTATTATGGCATCCTAAACTCACACACTTCACACTAGGACTTGTTTAGTCCCCTTATTGTACTAGTGGTTTTTATAGGACCCCTAAAAGAAAAAAGAAAAAAAAAATAGAAGCCCTAGGTTCCTTTCTAGCCCTACCTAGGTGCTCCTGCACCATACTCCCCCACAAAGGAAAGTTATGTCACTCCTGTTGACAACAAATCTTCAGAGATGGACACATTTTTTAAGTCTGCTTCTAAAATACATGAGGCCTCTGATTCATTCCTATGCTTCCACTTGATTAGGTGTTCCATGTACACCTTGTACCTTGTATTCTTCTTGACTCTTGAGTCTAGAACTCTATCATCTTCCAACTGAGGCTTTGGAGGTAATACATTAGTCTCAACATCACCATTGACCCCTTGACTACTTCAACCACTCTCTGCTATCTGCCCTTTGCATTGGATCAATTCTTGTACATTGAACACTAGAGAGATGCTCAAATTTGAAGGTAGGTCTATTTTATATGCATTAGCCCCATATTTGGCTAGGATCTTGCAAGTTCCCACCCTCTTCATCTGCAATTTAGTAGGGACACCCTTCTGTAACTAAGATTTGTTCAAATGTACCATCACATAGTCACCTGCTTCAAACTGAATGTCTTTCCTCTTTTCATCAACTTTTGCCTTCAACTTTTGTTGACTGTCTTGGACTGTCTGCTCGACCTATTCTTGGATCTCCTTCATGTTTTGAGTGAATTCCTTAGCATGAACACTCTTTTACTCCATTCCTCCAAGATCCCTAAGCTCATGGACACCTCTTGGGTGCATCCCATAAACTACCTCAAATGGGCTTCTCCCTGTCATTTTTTTCTTACTGTCATTGTATGCATACTCTTCTTGGGGAATTACCACATCCCAAGTCTGACCATACTCCTTGGTTAGGCACCTCAATAGGTTACCCAACACTCTATTGACCACCTCACTTTGGCCATCAGCTTGAGGGTGGTAGGCTAAACCAAAAGAAATATTGGTGCCCAATCTATTCCACAATGTCCTCCAGAAATGGATCTGAATTTTACATCCCTATCTGATACTATACTTAAGGGAAGACCATGGATCCTCACAATCTCCTTAAATAAAAAATAGACTAAGTGGCTAGCATCATTAGTAGCCTTGCAGGGTATGAAATGACCCATCTTGCTAAATCTGTCAACCACTACATAAATGTTGTCATATCCTTGGTTTGTTTTGGGTAGACCTACTATGAAGTCCATTATTGCACACTCTCATGGCCTATTAGGGATTGGTAAAGGCTGATATAAACCTACATTAATTATTCCTCCTTTGGCTTTCATGCATACAATACACTGCTCCACATATTTGGTAACATCTCTTACCAACTTTGGCCAATGGTAGAACCTTTTCACAAGCTCCAAAGTTTTGTTCATACCAAAGTGACCACTTAAACACCCATTGTGTTTCTCCTATATGAGATTCATTATCACAAAGCCTCTTGGAACACATAACTAGTTACCCCTAAATAACAGTCCATTTTGCAAAGTAAAATATGAGAACTTGCTATGGAAATGGTTCTAAAAATCAACACACACCTTGTATGTTTCCCCAAAGTTCTCATCTGCCTTGTAGAGATCTCTGAAACTATCAATTCCAATGATATTCAACTGGACTTCTTGGACTATCAACAACCTCCTGCTTAGTGCATCTGCAACCTTGTTGAGTTTCCCTTTCTTATGCTTTATTGTAAATATAAATTATTGTAAATACTCCATCCATTTCAAATGCCTATTACTTAGTTTCTCCTAAGTATTAATGTAACTAAGGACTTGGTTGTCAGTAAACACCACAAATTATTTGGGCAATAGATAATGCCTCCACTTTCTAAGGGACTGAACTAAATCATATAGTTCTAAGTCATAAGAGGAGTATTTCTTCTTAGCTTCATTTAGTTTCTCACTAAAGAAGGCCACTAGCCTACCTTGTTGACTCAATACACCCCCTACTACCATCCCACTTGCATCACATTCAATAGTAAATAATCTATCAAAACTACGCAATTGTAGGATAGGTTGAGTGGCTACTTGTTTCTTCAACAACTCAAAGGCTTTTCCTGCTTCTAAGGTCCACCTAAACTTGGCTTTGTCCCCACCCTTGATGGTATCTAATAAAGGATCACAAATACGACTAAAGTTCCTGATAAATTTCCAATAAAATTGGGATAAGCCATGGAAACTTCTTACCTCATTGGCTGTGGTAGGTGGTGGGTAGTATAGGATGGCTAGAACATTGTCTTGATCCATCTTCAAAGATCCTTTGGACACTACAAATCCCAAGTATACTAGTTCTTGCTTGAAGAACTCACATTTTTCAAGATTGATAGCTAGCTTCTCTTCATGCAATCTCTGCAACACTGCCTCTACATGCTTGATATGCTCCTCCTTTGTCTTGCTAAATATAAGTATATCATCAAGATATACCACTACAAACTTCCCTGTGAAGTCCTTGACCACTTCATTCATGAGCCTCATGAATGTTCTCAGAGCATTTGTGAGGCCAAATGGCATCACAAGCCATTCATATAACCCATTTGTGGTCTTGAATGTTGTTTTCCCTTCATCCCCTTCTTTCACCCTAATTTGGTGATAACCACTCTTCAAATCCAACTTGGTAAAACACATTTCCCCTCCAAGGCAATCCATGAGATCCTCAATCCTAGGTATGGGGAACCTATACCTTATTGTGATTTTGTTTATATCCCTTGAATCTGTGCAAAGTCTCCATTTTCCTCCCTTCTTAGATGCCAACACAACCGGGACTGCACATTGGTTTATACAATTCTTGATCAAGCCTTGATCCAAGAGTTCTTGTACCTACCTTGCCACTTCAAAGTTTTGATCAAGGGTTAGCTTATAAGCTGCCTTATTAGGCAAAGATGCACTGGGGAAAAAGTCTATCTGATGACTTATTACCCTTCTAGGAGGTAAGGTTGCAGAAGTGCCATCACTCACTATGTCTTTATACTTCTCAAGCAATACTTCTATCTCTTATGGTAATGGATCCTTGACTAGTTTCTCTTCCTCCTTAGGTCTGATCATAATAGCATACCCTTCCTTCTCATCATCCTTGAGATCCCTCACAAACTCCTTTCCACTACACAACATGACATTAGGAGTCTTGGACTATGGCTCTTCTTCTTCTAGCAAAGACTGAATCTTGAAAGTTCAGCCTCCTTTCTTGAATGTTATAGAATTCTCCTTCCCATCATATACTGCCCCATTATAAAATTGTCAAGGCCTTGCTAACAGCAAATGGAAAGCATCTATTGGTAGGATTTCACACAAGAATTTATCTTTATACCCTTCTATGGAGAATTCAACCCATGTCTGCTCATTCACCAATACACTTTGGCCTTTGTTGAGCCATGTCACCTTATAGGGATTTAGATGAGGTACTTGTTAGTAATAACTGAGAGGGGGGGTGAATTAGTGAACTCAAAAATATTCTAATAATCAACCCTTAAAACATAGTACCATAAAATTATACCTCTAGTTATCTTCAGTCCTATAAGATGAATTCCTCCAAATACTTATATCAAATTACTACTTCTCAGAATGCTTTGTAAAACCTTCTACTGTAGATTTACCGATTAGCACTCTGTCAATTTACCGAAAGATAGTAAATTACCTATTGTATATCGATCAATCCAATTATGATAAGTGTAATGCAAAACACTACAGTAATGACTCATAAACACATTGAGACATGGACATTTAATGTGGAAACCCTATTAATGGAAAAACCACTTGGGACCGGTAACCCAAAATTTTCACTCTTATGAAGTGAGCTCGGTGAAGAGCCAACCCTGTTAAAGGTTACAAACACATTGTTAGGTGTGACCTTGTTAGAGGATTTAAAAGTTTAGTCTGTCACTTGATATCAGGAATCTCTATGCTACCATCCTTGATCAAACACTCACTTAGCTTGTCAATAGGTATTTGGCATCTCATGCTATCTTCGTGATCAAACTTTTTGATACTCCATTGGATGTATCTCAATATAGAAAGGATCTTTAAATCCCGCTTGGTTCAGAGAATTTATGTATCAATGGTTAAACTGAAACAGTATGATTTGTTCACATATACAACTATACTTGCATATTTTTAGATCTATTGTAATCTCATAAATTATTCTGATCAATATAACCATGTTTATACCTTTTCTCCACTTTGATTCTGCTCGGTGATGCTATGCTTTGTTGCTCAATGTCTACAGAATTCTTCAGCTCTTTCCTTAGCTTGTTGATCAACACTGTATGAAGTTTCTCTTCATTAGTTTCTCTTCAGCATCCTCTTGCTCATTCCTTCACCCTCACCAATTCGTAATGAATTGAGTTGTCTCTTAAATAGACATGATATCACCATTGTTAGGTTCTTGATTTTATTGAACATAGCATGATCTACAATTCTTGCCAATCAGATTTAAAGAAAAACTCATGTTTTATCTTGCTAAGATCTTTTTGCTAACTGGACAAATTAGCTTTAAATCAATCACTTATCTTTGGCTTATCTTGTCGATGAAAACAATGATAACAACCAGTTAACTCTATATTTAGCTCTACCAGCTAGATATTTTATCATTTGTGAACTTTAATTATTTTTGGTTTTAACTCTCTGATAGCATCAATCAACACTTCAGTTACCTTCAGGCTTCTTTGTCAGTTTACACTGTGTTTTTGGCTGTCGAGTTTGCTTGTGATTCTTCTCGTCGATTTTCTTTCCCGGGCATCACTGTGACTTGGCTATCAGTGATCTCTATCTGTCAGGTTCCACTAACCATTGGTGTTTGTAGTCACAATGTGAATGCTTGTCTTTTATGCATTATAGAAAGCATAATATTTATCTCTCTGATCCTTTGAAGTCTTTGACACTTTGATTATAATCGATTAGATTAAATCAAGTTGATATCAATGAAAATGCAATCCATTAACTAATTTAATGTCTTGCATTATCCTTCTGCATTTTAGTTATCAACTTAACATCTTCAAAAATTCAACCAGTTACATGTCATCAAACTCTCCCTTTGGCATTGATGGCAACATACTACATTATCATACTATACTATTACTAATACAATATGAAATATAGAGTTTCATCAAGCTTTCCTAATGCAACTATTACAAATGTCTGGCTCTCGGTAAGCTCAAAAAATAGCTTAGATTTGTTTCATACAGAGTGGTTGTCTTTAATCTTTAATCCCTTCACTAGATAGATGTATCATCTGATATCTCTTTTCTATTATGTGTTTTTCCTTGACTGTTCCTCTTCTTGATAATCTCTTTTTCCTTTAACAACATTCTTTCTCTCTAGCTGAACTCTCTCCCTTTGTTACTTCTCTCCCTTAGATGGATATTTATCCCTTTTTTATGAGATATTTCTCTCCCTAATGGTAATTCTTCCTTTCTTGTATGATAATGAAATATTTCTCTCCCTTTAACAACAATGCCAAAGAGAAATATTTCTCCTTGATTTATCATCTATATCATATTCCATTCTTTTGCATAATATATTCCTTGAATTTCCCTATCCATCAGCAATACAATGTCCTAATTTTTGGTGTAGATTTGTACCTTAATGTGTACAGATGTATCTATTTTCTATCCATCTCAATGTTTGCATCAACATGACTAATATTCAGATGTGGTATAGGCTAATGCAACTTCCTAGCTAGATTACTAGCTGATAGACAAGGGTTGAACACCTAGTCTTTGTCTCAGATACTCAAATGTATCCTTCAGTAATGGCTTGGTGAATATATCAGCTAACTATTCCTTTGATTGAACATATTCTAGTGTCACTTCTTTTGCTTGCACTTGTTCTCTCAGATAGTGATACTTGATAGCAATATGCTTAGTCTTAGCATGCATGACATGATTCTTAGAAATGTTTATTGCATTGGTATTATCACAATAGATAATTACTAGTTCAAGGTTCTTCATATGCATACCTTCTAGCAATTGTTTGATCCATGCAATATTTGATAAATTTGCAGTAGCAACCACATATTCTTCTTCTGCAGTAGACTGAGAGATGCATCCTTTCTTCTTTCTTATCCATGTGACAAGTTTGTCACCCATGAAGAATGCTCCTCCAGTCGTGCTCTTTTGATCATAAATTTTTCCAGCCCAATCACCATCTGTATAGAATTGTAGCTCAAATTTTCCTTCTCTTTTGTACCATAATCCATAGTCCTCAGTGTTCTTTAGATATCTTAGAATTCTTTTCACAACAGTCATATGTGATTCTTTAGGATTAGCAGAGAATCTTGCAACTATCCCCACTGCATGTGCTATGTCTGGTCTGGTGTGAACAACATACATCAGTTTTCCAATCATTGATCTATATAAGGTCTAATTTACCTCATTTTTCTTGTCTTCCTTTCTCAACTTGCATCCAATAGCCATAGGTGTTCCAACTAGTTTGGAGTCTTCCATCTTGAATATCTTTAGCACTTCCTTGATGTATTTCAACTGAGTGATGTAAATGTCTACATCTTTTTGAAGAATCTATAGATAAAGAAATAATTTGATCTCTCCAAATATAGACATTTCAAATTCATTTCTCATTTCATTAGCAAAGGATTTGCATAAAAATTTATTTCCCCCAAAAATGATATCATCAACAAAAATTTCAGCAATCAGAATATTACCATTGGTATCTTCTTTTAAGTACACATTGTTATTTTCACTTGTTCTAAAAAATTTTATGCTAATGAGATATGAGTGAAGTCTTTCATACCATGCTCTTGGTGCTTTTTTCAATCCATACAAGGCTTTGTGTAGTCTACATACCATATTTTTCTTGTCTGGATTAACAAACCCTTCTGGTTGTTCAATGTATACCTCTTCTTCAAGTATTCCATTTAGGAATGTAGATTTGACATCCATTTGGTATACCTTGAATCCTTTAAATGCAGCATAATCAAGTAAGATTCTAACTCCTTCTAGTCTAGCAATGGGTGCAAAGGTCTCACCATAATCAATACCTTCCTCTTGTGCATATCCCTTGCATACTAATCTTGCTTTGTTTCTAGTGACTTCTCCATTCTCATTCAGCTTGTTTCTAAATATCCATTTGGTACCAATGAAATTCTTGTCATCTGGTCTCGGTACTAGTGTCCATGTATTTTTATTCTCAATTTTTTCTATCTCTTCATTCATAGCACTGACCCATTCTTCATTCTCAAGTGCATTGTAAATAGATTTATGCTCAAAATCACAAAGTAAACATCTAGTGTTAAGTGAATTACTTCTTGTTCTTGTTCCAATCTTCTTGTCTCCTATGATTTGGTTCTATGGATGATGCCTTATGATATATTTGGCAAGTTTCAGTTCATCTCTATTTTCATCATTCTGATTATCTTCTTCACCTTCATTTTCATCTCCATTGTTTGAAACATCATCTCAATATTATCCTGATCATTGGTAATTGTAGCCTGATGCTCGGGTGCAATGATTTGTTGCTCGAGAGTGACACATTGTTGCTCAGGTAGAGTTTTAGGTTTTGTATAAACAAACCTGTTGTAGTCCTCTGGCTCCTTTTTTCTTTCCTTATCATTATTTTCTACAAATTCATCTATTTTCACATTTGCACTTTCAATGATTTTGTTAGATGAATTGTTTAGACATTTATAAGCCTTGCTTTTGGTTGAATACCCTAGGAAGATACCTTCTTCACTTTTGCAGTCAATTTTTCCATTTCTATCATCCTTCAATATATAACATTGACTATCAAAGATTTGAAAGTAACTTAGATTGGGTGTATGACCATACCAAAGCTCATAAGGTGTCTTCTTTGTGTCCTTCAATTGTACTATGTTTAGTGTATAGACAGCATAAAGACAACTTCCCTCCAAAATGTTTGAGTAATGCTTTTCTCAATCATCAATGTTCTTGCACAATCAACAATTGATTTGTTTCTCCTCTCAACAATTCCATTTTGTTGTGGTGTCCTTGGTGCATAAACCTGTCTTTTAATTACATGCTCATTTCAATAGTCAGTGAATTCATCTGAAGTAAATTTGCCTCCTCTATCTGACCTTAAGCGTTTCAATGTATTTTCACTTTGTTTTTCTACCATTGCTTTGTACTATTTAAACATTTTAAATGCTTCTAATTTATCTTTTAAAAACATGACTATCATCATTCTAGAGAAATCATCAATAAAGAGAATGAAATGCCTATCTCCATAGTAGCTCTTTGTCCTCATCGGTCCACATAGATCTGTATCGACTAATTCTATAATTACAGTATATGTATGGGTTTTTCTCTTGAAACTAGACTTTGTCATTTTACCTTTTTGACAATTCTTGCACATGATATGCTCAGGCTTAGTCATCGTCGGTAAGCCTCTAACATTATTTTTGTTGCTTGTCTTTATCATTTTGTCAAATTTCACATGACACAGTCTTTTGTACCACAACCATAAGTCTTTGTTTCTAGCCATCAAACAAGCAGTGTTAGTGTCATCAAGATAGAAAAGATTACCTTTTGTCTGCTCACTGGTACCAATCAACTTTCTTGATTCATTGAAGATATTTGTCTTCTTATTTTCAAATGCTACTCTATGACCTAAATTGTTCAACTGAGAAACACTTAACAAATTGTAATTCAGTACTTTAACTCAGTAAGCATTTTCACATTTTATCAGGTTATTCAACATTATGGTTCCTTTACCTTCAACTGGACAAGGTGTATCATTACCCATCTCACTGAACCACCATTATCGTATTCAAAAGTTTCAAAATTTTGTTTATCACCATTCATATGGTGAGTGCAACCACTATCTATGATCCAGACATCATTTTTACTAACTTTAGATATGAGTGCAATTTCTACATGCCTTTCTTCATCTTCATCTGAGTCATCCTTCATGGCTACAAATACCATCTCGATGTCTTCTTCTGATTCAGTTTCAGTGTCATCATCTCTGCTCTTAGCTAGGTAACAAGCTTTCTTCCCTTTGTCCTTGTAGTCTCAGGTATCTCTCTTGTTATATTTTTGGTTGCTCTGGTATTCTCTACTGTCACCTTTGTCAAAATTCTTCTCATAAGGTCTGTCATTTCCTCTATCATCTTTTTTTTGGTTTGGACATCTTGCAAAAAAGTGTCCAACCTCTTTACAATTGAAACATACAAGTGTTAATTTACCTTTGTATCTACCTTTTCCTCTCTGCAATCTTCTAGCCATAAGTGCTTCAATTTCATCAAGTCCTTGATCCTCATTATCACTATCACTATCATTTCTAACAGCATTTCTATTACTTGAGTTACTTAGCTTTAGAGAAGATTTGAAAGCAGATTCTATGGATGGTAAGACACTATTATCAAAGTTTTTCATCTCAAATGATATTAGTCTACCAATCAGACTATCTAGAGTAATTATATTGTTTGCAACTACTCTCATTTCTTCAATAGCAGAAACTCTAATAGCATAAACAGGCAATAAGGTTCTTAAGATTTTTCTTACCATTGTTTCCTCTTCAAGTGTACCTCCAACTCCTCGGATAGCATTGACTACCTCTTTTATTATGCTGCTATACTGAGTAATGTTTTCTCCTTATTTCATCCTTAGGTCATAAAACCTCCCTCTTAAGCTTTCTCCCTTTGTTGTGAGTACATTGACATCTCCTCCATGTACAAGCTTCAACTTATCCCACATTTGCTTTGCAGAGGTGTAGGTTTTGACATCTTCAAAATTGGCATCAGAGAGTGATGATGCAAGTTCTATCATCATGCAGTTATTCTCATGCTTGAATATTAATTTATCAAGAGTATGAGGTCCTGTAGGCAACACATATTCAGTATCTAAGTATTGAGCAATATCATTTCCAATACCTGATAGGTGGAGTCTTATTCTTCTTTTCCATGATGCAAAGTTATCTTTATTCAACTTGGAAACATCTCCTCTGTTCATCTTGTGATCTTTTGCTTGAGTTTTTAAACTCCCTTTCTAAGCACACAAGCTCTGATGCCAATTGTTAGTAATAACTAAGATGGGGGTGAATCAGTGGCCTAAAAAATATTCCAATAATCAACCTTTAAAACTTAGTACCACAAATTATACCTCTAGTTATCTTCATTCTATAAGATGAATGCCTCCAAATACTTATATCAAATTACTACTTCTCAAAATGCTTTGTAAAACCTTCTACTATAGATTTACCAATTAGCAGTCTGTCAATTTACCGAAAGATGGTAAATTATCTTGTGTATACCAATAAATCCAATTATGTTAAGTTTAATACAAAACACTAAAGTAATGACTCATAAACACATTGACACATGGATTTTTAACATGGAAACCCTTTTAAGGGAAAACCCACTTGGGACCAGTAACCCAAAAAATTTCACTCTTCTAAAGTGAGGTCAGTGAAGAGCCAACCTTGTTAAAGGTTACAAACACACTGTTAGGTGTGACCTTGTTAGAGGATTTAAAAGTTTAGTCTGTCACTTGATATCGGGCATCTCTATGCTACCATCCTTGATCAAACACTCACTTGGCCTATCAATAGGTATCTAGCATCTCATGCTATCTTCATGATCAAATTTTTTGATACTCCATTAGATATCTCAATATGGAAAAGATCTTTAAATCCCACTCGGTTAAGATAATTTATAGAATCAATGGTTAAATAGAAACAACATGATCTATTCACATATACAACTATACTTGCAGATTTTTAGATCTATTGTAATCTCACAAATTATTTTGATCAATATAACTCTGTTTATACCTTTTCTCCACTTTGATTATGCTCGGTGATGCTATGCTTTGTTGCTTGGTGTCAGCATAATTCTTTAGTTCTTTCCTCAGCTTGTTGATTAGCACTGTATGAAAATTCTCTTCATTAGTTTCTCTTCAACATCCTCTTGTTCATTCCTTCACCCTCACCCATTCATAATGAATTGAGTTGTCTCTTAAATAGACATGATATCACTGTTGTTAGGTTCTTTATTTTCTTGAAATTGGCGTGATCCACAATTCTTGCCAATCAAATTTAAAGAAAAAATCCTATTTTATCTCGCTGAGATCTTTTTTCCAACTGGAAAAATCAGCTTTAAATCAATCACTTATCTCTGGCTTATATTGTCGATGAAAACAATGATAACAACTAGTTAACTCTATATTTATCTCTACCAGCTAGATATTTTATCATTTGTGAACTTTATTTATTTTTGGTTGTAACTCTCTGATAGTGTCGGTCAACACTTCAGTTACCTTCGAGCTTCTCTATCAGTTTACACTATGTTTCTGGTCGTCGGGTTTGCTTGTGATTCTGCTCATTGGTAATGCTTGTCAGTTTTCTTGCTCGGGCATCACTATGACTTGGCTATCAGTGATCTCTATCTGTCGGGTTTCATTGACCATTGGTGTTTGTATTCACAATGTGAATGCTTTTCTTTTTTGCATTACAGAAAGCATAATATTTATCTCTCTGATCCTCTGAAGTCTTTGACACTTTTATTATAACTGATTAGATTATATCAAGTTGACATCAATGACAATAAAATCCATTAACTGATTTAATGTGTTTCATTATCCTTCTACATTTCGGTTATCAACTTAACATCTTCAAACATTCAATCACTTACATGTCATCAGTACTTTGGTCAACTTGAGTTTTTTGAATGCTTCCTTTGAGATGATATTATCAGTGGAACCAGAGTCCACTATCACCTTAAAAACTTTTCCAAGGATCTTGCATCTTATCCTAAATAAATCCCTCCTATGCTTGGGTTCATCTTTACTTGGTTGTCTTATCAAGACCCTTCTAAACATTAAGTTCTCACCCATCTCTGAATCTAGATGGTCAATCTCAGGAGCTTTGACACTTGAAGTGTCTTCATGGGCATATGCTATTCTTTTATCACTTTTTGATGTAGTAGGCTTGTCAGGACATCTATATGTTGGGTGGCCTAGTTGACCATAGTTGTAACACTTTATACTTGAAAAGTATGAGTTACTTCGACCTCCTCTTCCTCTTCTAGGACCACCTTGATTACTCATTCCTCTATTATAGCCGCCTCTTGGAGTGCTTTCAATATTGTGCTCTATCAACTTGTTCTCACCTTGTGTCCTTTGCTCATTGCCTCTACCTTGATAGCCTCCTCTTTGACCCCTTTGGTCTCTTCCTCTACCTCTATTATTCTTGAAGTTAGAGTCACCCTTCTTCCTATTCTTTTCTTCCACTCTTAGGGCTAATTGATGACACCTCTGAACTGTAGTTTGTGTCCACAAACAGATTTCTTCTTGGATGTTCCATTTCAAACCACCCAAGTACCTTGCTACCTTAATAGAATCTTCTTCTTTCTTCTTGGATCTAAGACACAACCTTTGGAATTCCTCTGTATAAGAGGCCACATCTAGGTATTTTTGCTTCAAATGTTGTATTTTCCTATGGAGTTGAATCTCATAGACTTCTTGTAGATAGTTCTCCTTTAGCTTGGTCACCATTGCATTCCAATTGGCTATGGGATTCTTACCCAATCTAACCCTCTCATCTTGAAGGTATTTCCACCATGTTAGGGCTGACCCTCTGAGTCTTGATTTTTCCACCTTGAGCTTTTGTACTTCAATTACTCCTTCACACTCAAAATGGTTCTCCATACCTTCAATCCAATCCATCACTGCTTCAATATCCATCTTTCCACTAAACAATGGTATACCTTCCAATGCCTTTCTTCCTAGGGATTTTATGGCTTTTAGGAAGGGCTCTTCATTCAAGACAGGTTCTAGTTCAAGGATAAGGTCTTCTTCAGCCACCTTTTTACCCCTATCACTCCTTTCCAATTCCTTGTTTCTAGCTGCTACATTTGCAACTTCTTCTAGCCTTATCCTCATTCCTTCTAAGGATTCTTCAAGGATTCTTTTATTCTCCTTTTTCTCATCCACCTCTTTAGCTAGTTCTTCATTTTTCACCATGATTGACTCTCCCACTAATTCACTACTAGCTGTAGACATACACTAATTTCCCAAGTCTTTAACTGGCTCTGATAACACTCTGGTGTAACAACAAGTCTTTCTCTCCTACCCTATCCTCAACTAGGATCTTCAATATGCCTCTTCTCTAGCCTAATTATGGTTCTCCACTAACCCTAACCTTCAAGGATCCCTCTCTCAAGATCCCACTCAATTTCATCTTGAGTACCCCAACAAGAAAACCAAACTGCTTCAACACTTATTCATAGTTCTCTTCTTACCCTTCTTCACAAACTGATCCAAATGGATCAATAACTCTTCCAAATAGAGAGGTAGTCTCCTATATTGTTAATTGGATCCAATACAATTTCCACAAACTCCTTTTGCATTGAAACCCTAAATGAGATCCAAGAACAAAGATAAATTCACCCAAAATAGGGCTACATGCATTAGGCCTAATTAGGCTCTTTTCTCTGCAATAACTTGTAAAAATCCTTAACAAGTTGGAAAACTAGAAATGGATATATATACCCTTTATCATGACACTAAATATTTTCTAGGTCTTGTCTCCCAAAAAATTTTGTATAGTGGCTCCTATAATCATGCCTAAAAATTAGGGTTTCTAAGCATTGAGTTTGTTTGCACAAAAGAACTTGTTCTTGGCACACTAAACTCCTCACCCAAACTTTGCCTTTGATTTGGGGCTCCTCCATACACCACATTACCTCTCCACAGTCACTGATTGAAGCAAAGAATTCTTGCAATCCCTTCCATTATCTCTGCAACTACCTTTGATCCCTATCCATGCAACTCTAGCTCGCCTAGGGAATCACATTAAAAATAGTTCCCATGCTTTCCAGGGCCCCTCCTTCACTGTAAAATATGTACATGGAGTCATCTCCCTATTCCCAAAGGCCCGTGTAGATTCCATGGTGGGAAGAGGATCTATGACCCCATCTTCACCAGTTGCCTGGTTCAGACCAACGACTAGACAGAAAATAAAATAATTTACAAGACTAACTATAAATGGACAAAATGGAAATCCAATACCACACAGAAAATTAAAAGCATCTACTCTAAAAATTCCATGGATTACAATACTCAATTCAATCCATTAAAACACCAATTTCTCATAAAAACAATAACTGTGACTATTCTTTCTATTACCCAGTCCGTACACACACTTACAAAAACAATCCCACCCTTTCAAAAGGTCAAGGATAGTCTTAAGTAGTTTACCAAGACACAAAATCAACAGTTTTAGATAGTTATGAAACCAATTCCTTGAATTTGAAATCATGCAACAAATGTTGTCAATGTTGTCAATGAAAACATTGACAACTTTTACATCTTTTTGGATTTGCTATCCAAACTTGGTCATAAGTCCACCAAACTTAACCAAATGCTTATCTAAGGTGTTAGAACATTGAAATAGGACCTCAAGTCCCTTACTTGTCTAATTTGATAGAAAAATTCATAAAACACCCTATTTGACCTAATGTGGACAATCTTACAAATAAGGTCACTAAGGACCTATTAAGGCATCCTAAACTCACACACTTCACACTAGGACTTGTTTAGTCCCCTTATTACATGAGTGGTTTGGCTAGGCCCACTACAAGCCAAAAAAAATAGAATCCCTAGGTTCCTTTCTAGCCCTACCTAGGTGCCCTTGCACCATTAGTACTTGTCTTCAATTCATTTCAATTGAAGTTTTAATCTTCCTAAATCTATTACACACTCTCTTCTATAAAATAGAAGTTAGGGTTTATCTCTTTATCTCTATTCTTAATTGGTTGATTCATTTATGCAATTATCCTTCCTTTGGGGTCAATCAATCTGGATCTTCCCTTTATGAAATTTGGGATTAAGAGGACAATATTACCTTCTCCACTATTCCTACATAACAATCAATATATATACATCACACATTATTTTACCCTATACATTCCAATAAACCATCCATTTTCTTACATTACATTTTGGTGACTCCCATTCTATATGTTACAAAATATAACTTATTTGCTTGAATTCTGCACAATTCTTATTTTCTGCTTTCATAATTTTCTGAGCGAATTGCAGAGTGTATTGTCTAAGTGTTAGTAATAACTGAGAGGGGGGGTGAATCAGTGGCCTCAAAAATTTATCCAATTTAAGCTTTAATCCACCAATCAATACTTCTCTAATTATTAATTCCCAACAATATGTATGCCTTTGAAATACTTGTAATAAATTACTATCTGTCAGTTTACCTTGTCTGTCCTTGTTCTCCTTGATAACCGATAAGCAATAAACTATATTTACCAATGCTCAGTAAATATGTAGAGTATACCAATCAATCCATAAGTGTATATGTAGAATGTAAAACAATAAAGTAATAAACCATACACATATAACACAACGATTTTAACGTGGAAACCCTGTTAAGGGAAACACCATTGGGACCAGTACCCCAAATTTTCACTCTTCAAAAGTGAGCCCTATTAGGAGCCAACCCTGTTAAAGGTTACAAAAACATGGTTAAGTGTGACCTTGTTAGAGGATTTGTATACATAGGTTGTCACTTAGTATCTGGCATCTATGCTACCATCCTTGAATTAGTCTCTTAACTGTCAATAGGTTTTATGCTAATCTTACTACCATCCTTGAATCAGCCTCCTTCTTAGACTATCAATAGGCTTTAGGTAAGACCGATGCTACTATCATGAGTCAACCTTTTGGTAATATGTTAGGATATACCTCAATTACAAAAGACTATTAAGTCCTACTCTGTTAAGAGACTTAATGCTTCAATGGTTAAACTAAAACAAAATGACCTATTTCTAATGCAACTGAATTGTAGATTTTTAGATATATTTACTTACAATATCTTTATGATCAATGTATCAATCCAATTCCTTTGTACTTAACCTTTTCTTCTCTGTGATGTTGTGCTTCATTGTGTGTCAGTGTCTACAAAATTCTTTAGCTCTACCTTAGCTTGATTGATCAGGACTGCATGGATCCTTCATCAGTTTCTCTTTAGCATCTTCTATCAGTTCACTCCCCCATGTATCTGATTGCTTGCGAGAATGAATTATGCTTGCCTCTTAAATAGACATGATATCCCTTAATTCTAGGTTATTGATTCTTGATTCTTGGCATGAAAAACAATCTAGCCAAATTGATTTATGGCTTTAACTCCTGATTTACCTCATAGTTATCTTCTTGCCAGTTGTACAAATCAATTACTTAATGGTGGTTGAATAAAGAAAATAAAACAACAGTTAAGTCTATCCTTTAGCTCTGCCAGCTAGATATTTTATCATTTTCTGATCTCTCTGTTCTATCAGTCAATTCTGCAGTTCGTCGCCGGTGACAACTACCAGTTCTGTCAGTGAAGCTTTAGTTAGCTTTGGGATCTCCATCTGTGGGGCATCATTGGATCTTGCTCATCAGGTAACACTATTTCCAACTCATTAGGCATCCTTTGATTCTATTTCATTGGGCAACACTGTCTTCTGCTCGTCGGGCATTACTGTAACTCTGTCTTTACCGATGGTGTGCACTCCGTCGGTGTAGTCTGTCACTTGGTGAATACTTTACTTTTATGCATTGCTGAAAGCATAACTTATATTCTATTGATTCTCTGAAGTCTTTGGCATGACCATATAGATGATATCAAGTTGACATCAATGACAATACAAACCATTAACTGATTTAATGTCTTGCATCATCTTCAACTTAATATTTATCAAACATTCAATCAGTTACATGTCATCAATCTCTCCCTTTGGCATTGATGGCAACATGCTATATTATCACACTATAATATTGCTAATACAATATGAAATACAATTGTTGAGATTCATCAAATTACCAAATAGTTTGTTTTGATAACCGATAAAATGTCTAACCGCTGGTAAGCTCTATGTAAGCTTAGATTTGATTCTTGCAGCTTTTACTTTTTTTTCTTCTGATGTGTTGTGTCCTCTTTGACTGTTCTGCTTCTTTGATGTCATTGTCTTTTGTTTGCAACTTTTATTCCAATTCTCTCCCTTTGGATATGATCTCTCCCTGTTTGGATTAATCTGATAATGAATGGTTTCTGATGATAATATATGGATACATTCTCTCCCTTTGACAACAATGCCAAACAAATTTTTTACAAATATATGACATTCTGTCAACCAATTTCTTCTTTCCATAATATATATCTTGAATTTCCTTTATCCATTATCAATATAATAATCTGCTCTGGTGCT
This sequence comes from Thuja plicata, assembly GCA_018584345.1. Lineage (NCBI taxonomy): Eukaryota > Viridiplantae > Streptophyta > Pinopsida > Cupressales > Cupressaceae > Thuja > Thuja plicata. The sequence goes on from MU224065.1 coordinate 177,274, forward strand.
CAGTTCTGATATATACCTTTCTGTATATTAATGTAGCTTTAAAGTTCAGCTTCTGCTTGCATCAATCATGATGATATTCTAATAATATATGGTTGATGCAGTGTTCAGTCTTTTTACTGACTGGTAGACATGGGTTTGACCCCTAGTCTTTTTCTCAGGTAATCAAATGTATCCTTGGGCAGTGGCTTGGTGAAGCTATCATCCAATTGTTCTTTTGATTGCACATATTCAAGTATGACCTCTTTTTCTTGAACTTGTTCTCTCAAATAATGATACTTGATGGAAATGTGTTTAGTCTTGGCATGCATGACTGGATTCTTGGAAATATTTATTGCACTAGTGTTATCACAATAGATAACTACTGGTTCTATGATCTTCATGTGCATGCCTTCTAGCAACCGTTTAATCCATGCAATGTTTGAGCAGTTTACAGTAGCAGCAACATATTCTGCTTCTGCAGTGGACTGAGAGATGCATCCTTACTTCTTGCTAATCCATGTGACAAGTCTGTGACCCATAAAGAATGCTCCTCCAATTGTGTTCTTCCAGTCATCAATATTTCCAGCCCAATCAACATCAGTAAACACTTTTAGTTCAAATTTGTCTTCTCTTTTATACCATAAGCCAAATTCCTTAGTATTCTTCAGATATCTTAGAATTCTTTTCACAGCAGTTATATGTGATTCCCTGGGGTTAGCAAAAAATCTAGCAACAATTCCTACTGCATGTGCAATATCTGG
>MU224065.1:181649-216370 GCA_018584345.1 Thuja plicata
AGCAAAGTTGTCCTTGTTCAACTTGGGCACATCTCATCTATTCATCTTGTGATCTTTACTTAGGTCTTGAAACCTTCCTTCTAAGCACACAAGCTCTGATACCAATTGTTAGTAATAACTGAGAGGGAGGGGTGAATCAGTAGCCTCAAAAATTTATCCAATTTAAGCTTTAATCCACCAATCAATTCTTCTCTAATTATTAAGTCCCAACAATATGTATGCCTTTGAAATACTTGAAATAAATAACTGTCTGTCGGTTTACCTTGTCTGTCCTTGTTCTCCTTGATAACTGATAAGCAGTAAACTGTATTTACTGATGCTTAGTAAATATGCAGAGTGTACCAATCAATCCATAAATGCATATGTAGAATTTAAAACAATAAAGTAATAAATCATACACATATAACACAAGGATTTTAACGTGGAAACCCTGTTAAGGGAAAAACCACTGGGACCGGTACCCCAAATTTTCACTCTTCTAAAGTGAGCCCTATTAGGAGCCAACCCTGTTAAAGGTTATAAACACAGAGTTAAGTGTGACCTTGTTAGATGATTTTTATACATAGGTTGTCACTTAGTATCTGGCATCTATGCTACCATCCTTGAATCAATCTCTTGACTGTCAATAGGCTTTATGCTAATCTTACTACCATCCTTGAATCAGCCTCCTTCTTAGACTGTCAATAGGCTTTAGGTAAGACCGATGCTACTAGCATGAGTCAGCCTTCTGGTAATCTGTTAGGATATACCTCAATTACAAAAGATTATTAAGTCCTGCTCTGTTAAGAGACTTAACGCTTCAATGGTTAAATTGAAACAAAATGACCTATTTCTAATGCAACTGAATTGCAGATTTTCAGATCTATTTACTTACAATATCTTTCTGATCAATGTATCAATCCAATTCCTTTGTACTTAACCTTTTCTGCTCTGTGATGTTGTGCTTCACTATGTGTTGGTGTCTACAAAATTCTTTAGCTCTACCTTAGCTTGATTGATTAGGACTGCATGAAGTTTATCCTTCATCAGTTTCTCTTCAGCATCTTCTATCAGTTCACTCCCCCATGTATCTGATTGCTTGCGGTAATGAATTGTGCTTGTCTCTTAAATAGACATGATATCCCTTAATTCTAGGTTCTTGATTCTTGATTCTTGGCATGAAAAACAATCCAGCCAAATTGATTTATGGCTTTAACTCCTAATTTATCTCATATTTATCTTCTTGCCAGTTGTACAAATCAATTACTTAATGGTGGTTGAATAAAGAAAATAAAACAACCAGTTAAGTCTATCCTTTATCTCTGCTAGCTAGATATTTTTTCATTTTCTGATCTCTTTGTTCTGTTGGTCAATTCTACAGTTCGTCACCGGTGACAACTACCAATTCCGTCGATGAAGCTTTAGTTAGCTTCGGGATCTCCGTCCGTCAGGCATCATTGGATCTTGCTCATTGGGAAACACTGTTTCCAGCTCATTGGGAATCCTTTGATTTTGCTTGATCAGGAAACAAACACTGTCGTTTTCTCATCGGGCATTACTGTGACTCTGTCTTTACCGATGGTGTGCACTCCATTGGTGTAGTCTGTCACTTGGTGAATACTTGACTTTTATGCATTTCTGAAAGCATAACCCCTATTTTATTGATTCTCTAAAGTCTTTGGCATGACCATACATATGATATCAAGTTGACATCAATGAAAATACAAACCATTAACTGATTTAATGTCTTGCATCATCTTCAACTTAACATTTATCAAACATTCAATCAGTTACATGTCATCACTAAGATAAATTTTCAGAGGGTAAGATTAGTCAGGCCACAACAAGCACAACTTCTAAGGGAAATGGGAAGAAAACAGTGGCAGGGAAAAAATACTCAGAAGAATTTATAGACCTCTTGTCAAGGACTTCTAACGCAAGTAGTGTAGATTGGGAAGAATGGATGGATAAATGGAGCCAATGCAGGAACCCTATCACACTCAATTATTCTGGTAATGCTCTGATTCATTACTTTTTTAACAATAGGGTTAATTCAGTCCCTATTTGTAACCCGTAAAATTTGAATATGGAAAAATTGATTGTTTTGGATGTTTATGTTGTTGTGGATTTAATAAAAGAGTTAGCTAAAAGTTACTATCCAGTAACCAGAGTAATTAGAAAGAAAAAAAAATCCCTAGTGGCTATAAATAGAAGGATGGTGTCTGAGGTTTTTAAATTTCATAGTGCAATCTGTACTGAAATTGACTTAGACAAGATACAGGTTGATTATGAAAAAAGGGAGAAACAGATAAAGAAACATGAGATTCCTAGATTCATTCCCAGAGTAGACAGAAATTTGGTGTTAGTCCCAGACAACATGAAGCCTCTTTTTGATTTATCTATTTTCCACAACTATATCAAATGCACAGAATATGGCTTGAGAAAAGTCCTATGTTTTGATGCAGATTCAACCACCCCTGCTTACTTTTGATGATGGCCATGGATATTTAGCATCTAGAGGTCAATACTAATTTTGATTATGTAGGGTATATAGTTGATGCCATATATACAACACTGGTGGAGATACAACAGGATGTGTCTGTGCCTACCTTCAAGCATTACTCACATTTGATGTTCTTAATTTTATATTACAATAGGGATAAGATGGAAAAGGAGCTAGAATTGTTTGATTTAGAGTATGGGGTCAAAATGCCAATTCAAAGATAGACCCAGGTATGAGATAGTGCTTCTAAGGACTCTTCTTTTGTTTGTTTTCATAATTGGATTGTTGATCCAATCCTAGATATGTTGGGGGTAAAAATGGAAAGGTTTCCAACTAATGTTAAGAGATTGCTGAGACCATGGGCTATCATTCAGGGATGGTCTATTTCCCATAATTGGGGTGATTTCTTTTTCTTTGATTAATTCACTATAATTAGGGTTTATGGATTTTCATAGCCACCCCATGTTCTCCCTCTATTTGTTCCACTTAGAATTTCATTTTTAGAATTTATTTGGCAAATTACCTAGGTAGATAAAGAATAACTTGAAGGGCATAAGAAGGGTACTTTTACACCAAGGTTATGGCTGGGATATGATTTTTCTATAGGAAAGAAAAATTTTGAACAGATCAATGGTTTTTTTAAATCAATACAGACTATCCACCATAGTGTCAAGGTTTTTTGATCCAGAACAATTCATTAAGATAGCCTTAAAGGGTATGACTCCTTGGAAATGGGTGAGAGATCATGAAGCCTTGAATGAGGAAGATATTCTGAGGAATAAAGTTGAGGTTCAGGAGAGAAGAAGAAGGTGGAAAGATCTCATGATATTTGAAGCTGAATGGAAAGAAATAGATAAATATTTCTCAAGATTTTTCCCTGACACCCCATACTTGCAGAGAATCAAGAAGATGTTGGAATCGTATGATGGCTTAATGGCACAAGTGCCAAATTTCAATGCTGGAGAGGAAAAATCTCAGGGATCTCCAAACATAGTGTCTTTGCATGATGAGGAACATGTGGAACATCATGAAGAAGAAGAAGAAGAGGTTGGTGAAAAAGGCTCTTCTTCTAGGGAACCACCTAGGGAGAAACAAAAAATAGAGCATAGAATGGTGCAAGCTAGAAAATGAATGGCTAAGGAAGTGGTAAAAGAGCATGGAAAGTACTTCAGGAAAATCAAGAAATAATTGTAGAAAGTGCCAGAGGATGAAGGCCAGGGAGAGAATGAAATGATCTTAAGTATAGAAATGGATGAACGGGTAATGACGGCCAATGAATTCATTAAGGATGATGACTTTATCAAATCAGAAGAATTCAAGAATTTCCTGATTAAGCTAAAGAAAAAGGATTTAAGACAAAACTTAATAACAGAGGAAGGACAAGAGAAAAAGAATGAGGAGATTGTAAAGACACTTCAGGAGTATGACCCTAAGAGTGAGCTAATAACTGTGGAGCAAGAAAGACTCTTGGTACAAAATTTTACAGTGATATTAATGCCTGACTAGGATTTACAATATACTTTCATCATCAATTAGATTAGAAGACAGGAAAATCCCATGTTCAAGATAGAGTTTGAGATAGATGATGTGTTAAGAGGATCAGGTTTTGATCTAAAATATAAAGCTTTGGCTATCTGGTCCTTTCTCCTACTACACACAAGCCTCTGGTTCTGAGTATTAGAGAAGAGAAAAAAGTAGACAGGATGATCTAGAACTTGCAGAATACCAGTGACACCAAGATTGGCCAACTTATGACCCAAGTTTCATTTATGAACTTGGAAAAAATAGAGTATTTATCAAAAGATATGAACAAAATTTTGGTCAGATGATGGCTTTGGCCAAGAAGCATGAGGAGGTTATGTTTCATAACTATACTTTGGAAGAAGAAATAGAGATATTAAAGAAAGAATTGGATGAAAAGTGGATAGATGAAATTCCTCAGGTGGTTGAAAAGGAAAAGATAGATGTTGCAACAAAAATAGAAGGTGACTTGGCACTGGAGCGGAGATAGACTCAGGAGCCATCAAAAGAGAAAAGTGGTAGTTTTGTATCTATTTTCCTTACTATCCTACAACACCGGGTTAATGTTTGAAAATAGAAGACTAAAATGGTGCACACTTTATATTGATCATTACAGGAAGCTTCTAGGACAGCTGCAGAAGCCATGACATTTCTTGAGCCAACCCTCAAAACTTGGTCAGGAATAAATAGGTTGTTTGATAAGTTAAAGACAAAAATGTTGTATAGTGATGATTTCCCTGATAAAGTAACAGAAACTATTGAGATGGTAAATGATCTGAATGTTACATATGTTTTCTTTAATGGTAAAAGTGAACTGATAAATAATAAGTTGTAGTTATTTGGTGATCAGTGTCCTGCACTTATTCCCAAAATTTATGATGATGTTGATACTCTGAAGCCACAGCCAGAATGGGAGAAGTAATTTGATGAGATATGGAAGGATAATAATGTCAAACACAACTTAGAGAAGGATACATATGCAGTTACTGCAATGATCTGATTGATAACCTATTCAACATGGAGGTGGACATGAAAAAATTTCTTGTTGAGGCAAAGACAACTGTAGATGCCAGGTGGAAAGAAGCCTTGGCTAAGCTAGAGTAGGAGAATAATTTTGGTTGGCCCACTACCAAGGAAGTGAACATGTGGGAAGCAAAGCTGAAAGGATAGAGAGATATTTTCAAAGCAGCAACAACTTCTGTTCTAACTTCGCAGATCTTATGCCACCCGTGTTCTATTTCCAAGTTGTTATTTTGTCAGTTTCTAAAGTTATTGCAAGATTTTGTAATCTTTCCCATGTAGTCCAAATCTTGTTGCATCCTTAAGCTATAAAAGGATTCCAAGACTACTGGGAAAGGGATAGTCATTTTTACATCTGGAAATACAATTATATTGTAAAAAATTTGGTTTGAGACCAATTATTTGATAAGGGTTTTGAAAGCTTACTATTGAATGTAATTAACTCTTTTGATATGAATACAAATGAAATCCATCAACAGTTTTTGAACTTATGATGAGTATTTTTCTTCACTATTGTATTCTGAGTTTTGTTTAGATTGAGTAATTAAGGATTGTTCAATTTATATGTCTGTTAGGCAGATTTTGAAATTATCTTAGGGGTTATTTCAAGGAAAGATTAAATTACCTTAGGATTATTTCAGTGAAACTTGGGGTATATAATGAATCTTATGATTATCTTATCATATGTATGAGGATTGATAAACAAGGTATATTTATTTTCTATTCATATCTGTAGTTGCTTTTAAGTTTATGTTTATGACAAATGGTTATAAATGTTCAAGGTGACTCTGGTGCCCTAGGATAAAACATTGGTCTTCTATTCATTTAGAGTGGGTGGCTATCACCATAAAATTGATCTTTATCACTTTTTTTTAGTGTTTCAAATAAATATTACAAAATTTAAAATCCGTAACTCCACTATGCACTTGATGAAATAAATTGTCATAATTTGAATGTCCCAAGTGAAGAAGGGTAAACCCACCCAAGGTTGTGGAACTAAAAGTGTAGAGGGTTTGAAAACCATGTCTCTGTCATTCTGTTTCTTGCTTGATCAATGTTTGGGATAATAGAGAAAGCTCATTGCAAGTATTTTATGTGTTAGCAAGAAAAGGAACTAACAGAAAATGGCAAATCTACTGGGAAATTTCAAGGAATATATCCAAAGGTTAGTTTGAAGCTCTTGTTTCATGAGAGTTAAAATCCTTGAAATCCAGTTTATGAAATCATAATTTTTATGCTATATCTCATTGCTATATGCTTTACTATCATTTTCAAAGTGAAATATCATTATTTTATTCCCAATAAGATTTGGGTGGCGACTCTAGGTAATTGGTTATAGTGTTTCTAAAGGGAATAATAGCAGATAAAGTGTTAAGGGATTTCATTTTGGTTAGGATGAAGAATACTAAGGCATACACAAAGGACCACCCTCAAGTTGTATTAGAGAGTGATGTTCTTAAAAATTCTAGAAGAAATTATTCTAGGAAGGGAGATTCTCATAATAACACTTCTTGGAAACCTAGGTCTATAGGTTTAAGTCAGTCTTTAGGTACAATTCCTGAGAAAGACATAAGTGTGCCTCTAAATCCTGAGTTTGAGAATATGGGTTATTATGATGAGTTTTTTGATACCCTTGCACCAAAGAGTGTATTACAACAAGAAGGGGGAACATTGGACCAATACATGGGGAATTTTTCTCCAAATTCATCAGATATCCATTATGAACGAGTGGAAAATCAAGGGGAGCATGATCTAATGAATATATATGATTCTTCTAGTTCTAACATAGAAGAACTCCTTAGAGACAATGGCCTTTTGAAAAAGGAAATGAAAGAACTAATGCTTATCAAGTAGAGAAATGATAAGGCTAGAGAAGAGAAAATTGTAAATGCTATTACTGAGAGAGAAAAATTTAAAAAGTGGGTTGCCCAATTGAAATTGGCAGATCAAAGTGAAAAATAAGGTTTCCATGGTTTGAATAAAGAACTTTTTGGAGATGTAGATACCCTGATAAAAGAGTGCTAAGAGAGAGAGAACACATGTTGTGTTAGAAATAATTGAGAGCGGGGGGTGAATCAATGGCCTAAACAATTAATCTTTAAATCAACCCTTCAAACTTATAACCACAAATTATGTCTCAATTATCTTCTATCCTACAAGATGAATGCCATGAAATACTTATATCAATTTTCTACTTGTTAGATTACTCTGTTAAACCTTCTTTTGTATGTTTACCAATAAGCAGTCATCTATTTACCAAAACACAGTAAATATGCATAGTATACCAATAAATCCAAAATTAACTATGTAAGATACACAACAGTAAAGAAATGAATCATACACACATAACACATGGATTTTTAATGTAGAAACCTTGTTAAGGGAAAAACCACTGGGACCGGTACCCCAACTTTTCACTCTTCTTAAGTGAGCCCTGTTAAGAGCCAACCCTGTTAAAGGTTACAAACACACTATTAGGTGTGACCTTGTTAGAGGATTTAGAAATAGTTTGTCAACTAGTTTCTGGAAACTAATGCTACCATCCTTGATCAAACTCTCTTGTCTTGTCACTAGGTATCGGGCATAACCAATACTACTTTTATGATCAAACTTTTTGATACTCCTTTGGATGTATCTCAATTGAAAAAGACTTTTAAGTCCTACTCAGTTAAGAGGCTTATATGCTTCAATAGTTAAACTAAAACACTAATGATCTATTCATACATACAACTCAATTATAGATTTTTTAGATCTATTGTAGGTCCATTACTTTATTGATCAATATAATCAAATATATACCTTTTATCCACACTTGTTCTGCTCTGTGATGCTTGTCTCACTATTCATCGGTGTCTGCAAAATCTAGCTCTTCCTTTAGCTTGTTGATTGGGACTGAAATGAAGAATTTCTTCTCCCTCAGATTTTCTTTAGCATCTTTCCTCTTCTCTTGTTCACCCCACACACACAATTCGTAATTAATTGAGTTTGTCTCTTATAGACATGATTTCCTCTTTTTTAGGATTTCTTGATCTTGGCATGTTCAATAATCTTTTCTAATAGATTTAAATTAAATCTCCAGTATGATCCCGTAGAGATCTTCTTACCAACTAGACAAAGCATCTTTAAATCAATTACTTATCTCTGGCTTTATCTAGATGATTAAAACAATGATAAGTACCTGTTAGCTCTATATTTAGCTTCTTGATAGATAAGCATTTGTGTCATTTTCTAAACTCTATGTTCTGTAGGTCAACACTTCAATTAGTCATCGGTGATAACTAGCTATTTCGTCGGTGTGACTTCAATTGTCATTGGGATCTCCGTCCTTGTCTTTTCCATCGGGCAACACTAAAATTTTGTCCGTTAGGTTACTCTATGTTTTTCTCATTGGGAAATACTGTGACTCTGCTCGTCGGTAATGTTGTGCATTTCCTCATCAGGCAACACTGTGACTTTTTTCTTTTACTCTAACTGTTGGGTACACTCTATCGGTATAAGCAAGAAATATTCTTGCTCCTTCTAGCCTAGCAATGGGTGCAAAGGTCTCTCCATAGTCAATTCCTTCTTCTTGTGCATACCCCTTGCATATTAGTCTTGCTTTATTTCTTGTGACTTCTCCATTCTCATTCAACTTATTCTTGAATATCCATTTTGTACTGATGACATTCTTGTCATCTAGTCTTGATACAAGTGTCCATGTCTTGTTTTTCTTTATCTGTTCAATCTCTTCATTCATAGCACTTATCCATTCATCAGTATCTAGTGTAGCATTGACAGATTTGGGCTCATAATCACAAATAAGACATCTTGTATTTAGAGACTTACTTCTAGTTCTCCTACCAGCCTTTTTATCTCCTATGATCTGGTCATGTGGATGGTTCCTTCTGACATGTCTTTCAAGTACATGTTCAGCTCTTTTTCTATTAGCTTGATCATCATTTTGTTCTTCATTCTGTTCACCATCAATTTGTGCCTAATCTTGAGCAATATTCTGATCATCGATATTTACAGCCTGATGCTCGAGTGCAATGATCTGATGCTTAGGAGCTCTGCATTATTGGCAGGGTAGAGTGTGAGGTTCCTCATTTTAAATAAACTTATTGTAGTCCTCTGGTTCTTTAGTGCTTTCCTTTTCATTCTTCTCTACAAATTCATCTATCTTTACATTTTCACTTTCAACAATTTTGTTAGAGGCTTTGTTTAGACATTTATAAGCCTTGCTCTTGGTAGAATACCCTAGAAAAATTCCTTCATCACTCTTGGAGTCAATTTTTCCATATTTATCATCTTTTAAGATATAACATTGACTGCCAAAAATTTTGAAATTACTTACATTGGGTGTGTATCCATACCATAGCTCATAAGGTGTCTTTTTGGTGTGTTTCTTCAATTGTACTTTGTTCAATGTGTAAACAACAGTACTGATAGCTTCCCTCCAGAAGATTTGGGTTATGCCTTTCTCTATCATCAGTGTCCTTGCACAATCAACTATGGATATGTTCCTTCTTTCAGCAATTCCATTCTGCTTTGGTGTTCTCGATGTAGAGACCTGTCTTTTGATTCCATGCTCATTACAAAAGTTAGTGAATTCATCTTAAATAAATTCCCCTCCTCTATCTGATCTTAATAATTTTAACTCCTTACCATTTTGCTTCTCAACCATTTCTTTGTACCATTTAAACATCTTAAATGCTTCTGATTTTTCTTTTAGAAATGTGATTGTCATCATTCTAGAGTAATCATCAACAAAGAGAATAAAATACCTATCTCCATAATAGCTCTTTTTCCTCATAGGTCCACATAAATTGGTATGGACTAATTCTAGAATCACATTAGATGTATGGATTTTTCTTTTAAAACTAGACTTTGTCATTTTACCTTTTTGACAATTCTTACATATGATGTTGTCGGGCTTGGTCATCGTCGGTAAGCCTCTGACATTTATCTTTTTGATAATCTTTATCATGTTGTCAAAATTAACATGACATAATATTTTGTGCCATAACCATATGTCTTTGTTTGTAGCAATCAAACAAGTGGAGTCAGTATCATTTAGATAGAATAAGTTACCTTTTGTCTGCTCACCAGTACCAATCAGATTTCCCGATTTATTGAAGATCTTTGCCTTCTTATTTTCAAATGCTTCTCTATGACCTAAATTATTCAACTGAGAAACACTCAATAGATTATAATTCAATCCATTTACCCAATAAGAATTTTCACATTTTATCTAGTTATTCAACATTATGGTTCCTCTACCTTCAACTGGACAAGGTGTGTCATTACCCATTCTTACTGAACCACCTTTATAGTATTCAAAAGTCTCAAACTTTTGCTTATCACCGATCATATGGTGAGTGCAGCCAGTATCTATGATCCAAACATAATTTTTGCTAACCTTAGATATGAGAGTTGTTTCTACATACCTTTCTTCATCACCATCTGATCATCCTTTATAGCCACAAACATCATCTCGATGTCTTCTTCAGATTTGGTGTCAGTATCATCATCTTTGCATTTTGCTAGGTAACTAGCCTTCTTTCCTTTGTCCTTATAGTCTCGAGTATCTCTTCTTTCTGGTTGTCGGTAGCTTTTGTAATCACCTCTGTCAGACTTATTTTCAAATGATCTGTCATTTTTTCTTTTGTTAGTACATCTTGCAGCAAAGTGTCCAATCTCTTTGCAATTAAAACAAACAAGTGGTAATTTACCTTTTCCTCTCTGCATTCTTCTGGCCATAAGTGCTTCAATTTCATCAAGATCATCTTCTTCAATTTCACTATCATTATCTTTTATCATAGTGTTTTTATGACTTGATTTACTTATCCTCATAGAAGTTTTGAATGGAGACTCTATGTTTGGTAAGACACTATTATCAAAGTTATTCATCTCAAATGAAATCAGTCTTCCAATCAAACTATCTAGAGTAACATTTCTATTTTCTCCTGCTCTCATTTCTTGAATGGTAGATACTCTAATAGCATACGTAGGTAGTAAGGTTCTTAGAATTTTACTTACCACTGTATCTTCTTCTAGTATACCTCCAACTCCTTGGATAGCATTGACTACCTCTTTGAATCTTGTGTTGTATTGAGTGATGTTTTCACCTTCTTTCATTTTGAGATCATCAAACTTTCCTCTAAGGCTTTCTGCCTTGGCTCTTAAAACATTTTTGTCACCACCATGTACAAGCATCAATTTGTCCCACATCTGCTTTGCAGTCTTGCAGGATTTGACATCTTCAAATTTAGCATCGGAGAGTGAGGAAGCAAGCTCTATCATCATGTTGTTGTGTTCATGATTCTCTCTCATTTTTTCAACTGTTGGTGCTCCTGTGGGCAACGCATATTTAGTTTCTAAGTATTGAGTAACATCATTACCAATACCTGATAAGTGGATTCTTAATCTGCTCTTCCATGAAGCAAAATTATCTTTTTTCAACTTGGGCACATCTCATATGTTCATCTTGTGATCTTTAGCTTAGGTCTTGAAACCTTCCTTTCTAAGAAAACAAGCTCTAATACCAATTGTTAGAAATAACTGAGAGGGGGGTGAATCAGTAGCCTCAACAATTAATCTTTAAATTTAACCCTTCAAATTTATAACCACAAATTATGTCTCAATTATATTTTTTCCTACAATATGAATGCCATGAAATACTTATATCAATTTTCTACTTGTTGAATTTCTTTGTTAAACCTTCTTATGTATGTTTACCAATAAGAAATCATCTATTTACCGAAACACAGTAAATATGTAGAGTATACCGATAAATCCAGAATCAACTATGTAAGATAAAAAATAGTAAAGAAATGAATCATACACATATAACACATGGATTTTTAATGTGGAAACCCTATTAAGGGAAAAACCACTGGGACAGGTACCCCAAATTTTCACTCTTCTGAAGTGAGCCCTGTTAAGAACCAACCCTGTTAAAGGTTACAAACACACTGTTAGGTGTGACCTTATTAGAGGATTTAGAAATAGTTTGTCAACTAGTATCTGGCATCTAATGCTACCATCCTTGATCAAACTCTCTTGGCCTATCAATAGGTATCGGGAATATCCAATGCTACTTTTTTTATCAAACTTTTTGATACTCCTTGGGATGTATGTTAGTTGAAAAATACTTTTAAGTCCTACTCGGTTAAGAGGCTTATATGCATCAATGGTTAAACTAAAACACTAATGATCTATTTATACATACAACTCAATTGTAGATTTTCATATCTATTGTAGGTCCATTACTTGACTGATCAATATAATCAAATATATACCTTTTCTCCACACTTGTTCTTCTCTGTGATGCTTGTCTCACTGTTCGTCGGTGTCTGCATAATCTAGATTTTCCGTTAGCTTGTTGATCAGGACTGAAATGACGACTTTCTTCTCCTTCATATTTTCTTTAGCATCTTTCCTCTTCTCTTGTTCACCCCACACACTCGTAATGATTAATTGAGTTTGTCTCTTATAGACATGATTTCCTCTTTTCTAGGCTTTCTTGATCTTGGCGTGTTCAACAATATTTGCCAATAGATTTAAATTAAATATCCAGTCTGATCTCGTAGAGATCTTCTTTCCAACTAGACAAAGTAGCTTTAAATCAATTACTTATCTCTAGCTTTATTTGGATGATTAAAACAATGATAAGTATATGTTAACTCTATATTTAGCTTCTTGACAACTAAGCATTTTTGTCATTTTCTAAACTCTTTGTTCTGTTAGTCAACACTTCAGTTAGTCATCGGTGATAACTGATTGTTCCTTCGGTGTGACTTCAGTTGTCATCAGGATCTCCGTCCTTGTCTTTTCTGTCGGGCAACACTGAAATTTTGTCCGTCAGGTTACTCTGTGTTTTTCTCATCAGGCAATACTGTGACTCTGCTTGTCGGTAATGTTGTACATTTCCTCGTCGGGCAACACTATGACTTTGTTCTTTTAATTTGACCTTTGGGTGCACTCCTTCGGTGTATGTATTCACTTAGTAAATACTTGACTTATATGCATTATTGATAGCATAACCTTTGATTCATTGTTTCTTTGAAGTCTTTGGCAGTATTATGATGACCATGCAAATTATATCAAGTTGACATCAATGACAATACAATACATTAACTGATTTAATGCCTTGCATGATCATCAACTTAACATCTTCAAACTTTGAATCAGTTACATGTCATCATGTTGAAGAAAATTGATTCTGAGAATAAGGAACCTGTATTGAGACAAATTCTTACTTATGAAATTCAAAAAACTCATGAGGGTCAAACTTCTTCACAAGATACACTAGAAACTAATGATAGATAGGAAACCTCTGATAGAGGAAAACAAAAGGTCACTAGTGTACAATTTTCCAAACCTAAGATTGAAGGAGGAATGTCTCAAAATATTTTCTCACTTGATATGGAATTGGAGAGGGTTAGAAAATCCAAAGATGATATTGCCAAACAACTGGAGAAAGAAGAATTAGAAGCTTACTCTACAGAAATGAAATGAAAAATTTCTTTCTTAAATCCTCCACTCACACTAATGTGACAAGTAATACTACCTCAGCTGGTCAAACCATGCCTGGATCTACTTCTAGGACTCAAAATACTTATGCAAATGCCTAGATGTTGGGTGCAACTCAAGGAGTTTCATCATAGTCAAGTGTTGCATCATATTTAGGAGGAAGTGAACTGGGTGGAACTATTGGTCATCAAAATATAGACACTAGTAGTAGTGACCCCAATCTTGGCACAAATTTTCAAAGAAGGCCTATTCATTTAGAAAGATATAGGCAACTATTTTTTGATGGTATCCCGGGTCAACCTAATGCTATCCCTAATGATATTAGAGATAAGATTCCCAAATTTAGTGGGAACAATGCTATAATAGGTGAAGAGCATCTGAAAGTATTCATTGATACAATGAATGACTATGAAGTTGAAGATGAGGATGTTGTGATGAATTTATTTGTACAATCATTGATTGAGGATGCAAGATACTGGTACTGAGGATTGCCTAATAGTAGTATTTACTCATGGGATGAGTTTGTTAAATGTTTCAAAGAACAGTGTGGTGATAAGATAAATTCTGGTTTCATGTTGAATGAGTTCAACAACATGAAGAAGTTTCAAAATGAGAGCATAGCTGAGTTCAATATAAGATTTCAAAAGGCTATGTATAAATTGTTTCAAGTACTGAGATTGGATGAGAATGTCTGCCTCACCACATATTGTAATGCTTTGGATGGAAAGACAACATACTTACTGAGAGATAAAGATCCGCATACCATGAGGGATGCCTATAAAATGGCCATAAACATAGAAAGTAACAGAAGATCTTCTGGAAAGATTGAAAAAAGAGATGATACCAGACTCTGGAAAGAGTCAAAGGGCCAGTCCACTAAAAATCCCAAAGAAGAAGATAAAATGGATGCATTGGTGAGTGTGGTAAAATATCTTGCTGCAAAGGTTGATAAAAATGAAAAAGGGTTTCAAAATAACAGACAATGATATCAAAGGCAAGAGAAGTCTTATAGGCTGGAGGATTTTCCTTACAAGACTAAATGGAAAGATGGTAAGCATGTACCAGAAGAATCAACTGATGAAAAGAATAGGGATGTTCTTGATCCATTGAAAAACATAAACACACACAATGTTGAGAACAATCCCTTGTGTATGGCTTTCAATATGCCTCATTCCCCTTTTCAATGTGCAGTGGCTCAAGTGTTGAAAAAAGCACATGGAAATATTCAAACATAAGAAAGCTAGAATGATAAGAAAACTTCAGCCACTATGCCTCCTTTTACTATTGAGGATGATAATGATGAATCAGAAGATGAATCACAAGGAAACGTGCAATTCACAGTTAATATTGCAAATACCAAATTGGAACGTCATGTTCAGCTTCGGACACCCAATGATGAGGAGGTAAGATCTCTTACCATTGTTGTAGTAACTCAGGCGAGGAATTCATATCACCTTCAAAATAGACAAGTTGATCAAGGTGAGAGAAAGCTTGGTTCACTATTTATCAGAGAAGTTACTGATGAAGAACCTACACAAAATGTGGGTAAAATGGAAGAAAATAAAATAGACAAAAAAGAATCTAAAGATACTTTTGTCAAAGGAATTAAAGTTGCTCCTACGAATGAACAAAAAACCAAACAACTCAAGGAGAGCAGAGGTAAAGTTTCTTCTAAGATTGTGTTAAGTTTTCTGACTTTTTATATGAAATAAGCATTATCTCAAATGAAGGTGTTTGTTCCCTTAGTTGAGATGTTGAAGATAAAAGAACACTTAGAAGATTCTTTTTCATTGCTTTTAGCTTTGCCTGATATCCCTGATATAGGTGTTTTAAATTGTGAGAGTAAAGAAGAACAAAATTAACCCAAAATCTGTGTTGGGAGTGTAATCACCCAAGAACCTTTTCAGATTGATCCTTTTTATGTGACACTCCTTGTAAATAATATGTTGTTGAAGAATTGTATGATAGATTCTGGGGCTGATGTTAATGTGATGACTTATAGTGTGATGAAACAATTGGGTTTGAAGGTGGACACTTCTTTTGGTAAGTTTTATGTTATTGACAACAGGGAAGTGCCTCTGATAGGATCCCTAAAAGGAATAGAAGTGAAGCTTGTTGCATACCCTAAGGTTATTTTTAAAATATATATTGTTGTGGTTGACTGTCCACCTCACTATGGGATGCTTTTATGAAGGACGTGTGTTGCAGCTATTGGAGAACATGTACAGTTGGATTTGTCCTTTGCTACTATTTCTATGAATGGAAGAGAAACTAAGTTATTAAGAGCCTAGAGCTCCTATATATGTTGAAACAATTGAACCAAGCATACTGAATGTTTTTAAGGATGTAGATATGAAGAATTTCATAGTCGAAAAGATTCCTTAGTTAAGAAATAATGACCCCATAATAGAGGAATTAGAATTGCAACAACATGGATTGTGGAAAATGTATTTTGATGGAGCTTGTTCAAAAGAAGGGTCGGGAGCTAGTGTATTATTTGTGTCTCCATCAGGTATGACTTTCAAGTATTCTTTTTTGATGGCTTTCCAATGTACAAACAACACATCTGAATATGAGGCATTACTCTTGGGGTTAGAGATAGCATCCAAGCATTGTATTAAGTTATTAAGGGTTTTTGGGGATTCAAAATTATGCATATCTCAAGTCATATCAGAATAAGCTACCAAAAATGATAGGTTGAAACAATATAAACATGTTTTTTGTGATAGCATTGAATTTTTTGATGCATTTTCAATTGAAAGGATAGAGAGATATTTTTCAAAGCAACAACAACTTATGTTCTAACTTCGTAGATCTTATGCCACCCATGTTTTGTTTCCAAGTTGTTATTTTTTCAGTTTTTAAAGTTGTTGCAAGATTTTTTAATCTTTCCCATGTAGTTCGAATCTTTTTGCATTCTTAAGCTATAAAAGGATTCCAAGACTACTGGGAAAGGGATAGTCATTTTTACATATGGAAATACAATTATATTGTTCAAACTTTGGTTTGAGACAAATTATTTGATAAGGTTTTTGAAAGCTTACTGTTGAATGTAATTAACTCTTTTGATATGAATACAAATGAAATCCATCAACAGTTTCTGAACTTATGATGAGTATTTGTCTTCATTATTGTGTTCTGCGTTTTGTTTAAATTGAGTAATTAAGGATTGTTCAATTTATATGTCTGTTAGGAATATTTTGAAATTATCTTAGGGGTTCTTTCAAGGAAATATTAAATTTCCTTAGGATTATTTTAGTGAAACTTGGGGTATATAATGAATCTGATGATTATCTTAGCATATGTGTGAGGGTTGATATACAAGGTATATCTATTTTATGTTCAAATCTGTAGTTGTTTTTAAGTTTATGTTTATGACAAATGGTTATAAATATTCATATTGACTCCAATGCCCTAGGATAAAACATTGGTCTTCTATTCATTTGGAGTGGGTGGCTATCACCATAAAATTGATCTTTACCATTATGTTTTGGTTTGTCAAATAAATATTACAGAAGTTAAAATCTGTAACTCCACTATGCACTTGATGAAATAAATTATTATAATTTGAATGTCCCAAGTTAAGAAGGGTAAACCCACCTAAGGTTGTGGAACTCAAAGTGTAGAAGGTTTGAAAACCCTGTTTCTATCATTCTGGTTCTTGCATGATCAGTGTTTGGGATAATAGAGCAAGCTCATTGCAAGTATTTTATGTGTTAGCAAGAAAAGGAACTAACATGGATGACAAATAAAATTTTGGCGGGATCATTGGATTTATTATTTTTCTGTATATGAATGGTAATGTTATACCCCTCACTGAATAATTTTGAGAAGGTTGAAGGGATTTGGGTCAAGGACTACTTCGATGTCCAAACTCTGAATAGGTCTTGGAGGAGGTTAGTCACTCCCTTTGTTAAGTTGAGTTTTTATTATGTTGAGATCCAAGAGAAAATAGACAAATGGCCTCTTGTGAGCTTAGATATAGAGGATAAAAGAGTGTGGAATGGGCATGGTCATAGTAGTGTAACCATAACGAGTGCCTTCTAAATATACTTCTCCAAGGATGATGCTAGTGCATAGAAGAAAATCTAGAACAAATATGTAGTCTCAAAGATGAATGGATTCTTATGGATATCTTGGAAAGGTAGAGCTCTGAATTGGAATAGAATACAAACCTTGGGTAATGTCATACCCTTAAAGTGTGTGATGTGCAAGTGCCAAGAATAAATTAATGATAAATTCTTTCTACATTGTGATTTCTCATGGCATATTTAGAATATATTTTGGGCAAAATTAGGACTAGAATGTGTATTCTGAAAAGTATTTCTAGGATATTAGAAACATAGAATGCCAAGATTAAAATCCTAGGCCTTCAACTATGTAGAATGTGACACGTGTTATTATTTTGTGAGATCTATAGATTTAAAGGAATCATCTCATTTTTGAAAATTTAGAGATGAGTATAGATAGGATTTGTTAGAATAACTGAGAGGGGGGGTGAATCAATGGCCTCAAAAATTAATCCAATAATTCAACCAAAACTTTATACCACAAATATAAAACCTCTAGTTATCTTCAATCCTAAAAGATGTATGCCTTTATCAAATATATGTTGCTCAATGAATATATTATTTATCCTTTCCTTAAGCTTTACCGAGTAGCAGTCTATCTTTTCTTAACCTTTACCAAAATATAGTAGATAACTTAGAGTTTACCGATCAATATTGTTTTAGTAATGTGTAAAGAAAAACATCAAAGTAAGAGCCATATACACATTTTACACATGGATTTTTAATGTGGAAACCTTTTTAGGGGAAAAACCACTTGGGACCGGTAACCCAAAAATTTTACTCTTTTGAAGTGAGCTTGGTGAAGAACTAACCATGTTAACGGTTACAAACACACTATTAAGTGCAACCTTGTTAGAGGATTTAAAACTAATAGTTTATCACTTAACCTAGCATTCACTGTGTTTTCAACATGAAAAATTTTTGATACTCCTTGGGATGTATCTCAATATATAAAGGATAGTTATATCCCACTCTGTTAAGAGATTTTATGATCCAATGGTTAAACTAAAATAGTAGATGATCTGTTCATTAATACAACTTTGAATTGCATATTTTAAGATCTATTGTAAGTTCATAATACCTCTCTAATCAATATTTCTCTTTTGTTCCTTTTCTCCACTTATTTCTGCTAGGTGAATGTTGTTGCTTCTATGTTTCTTGGTGTCCACAGAATTCTTAGCTCTGCTCTTTAGCTTGTATGATCATATCTGCATGAAGACTTTTATCTTCACCAGAATTCTCTTTAGCATTCCTCTCTTTATTATGAATTACTTGTCTCTTTATATAGATATGATTTCACCTTTTCTTGTCCTTCTTGTTTTCTTCATTGATCACTTCTTGATCCGTAAAGCTCACCATGCTTGCTTTAGTTTGATTCTATAAATATCTCCTTATTTTTTGGAATAAAACATGCTTGAAATCTCCTTCTTATCTTTATCTTTTAACTAATTGATGAAAAAAAAGTAAATAATCATTTAACTCTATCTTTTTCTCTTGACAGCTAAGTTGTTTTGTCAATTTCCTAACTTCAGTTCCCGTCGGTCAACACTTCAGTTGTGCTCGGTGACTATTGCGGATAGCTCAGGTATCAACTTCAGTTCTATTTGTTTACAACTATAGTTAGCTCGGTAATGCTTGATTGAGTATTACTTTCTCATGTAACACTGTCCATCGGGTAATACTGTGAACTTTTGTGCTCGGGGTTCACTTTCCGTCGGGGTTTACTGACACTTGGTGTATATGATTACCGACGAGAAAAACTTTGTCTCTTCATATCTTCAAGTGTTGTGACAATATGTGTATGAGAAATCATACCATATCAAGTTGACATCAATGACAATACAATACATTAACTGAATTAATGTCTTGCATTTACTTTCTCCATCTCGGTGATAATCAACTTTGTCAACTTCAAACATTCAATCAGTTATAGTTCATCAATCTCTCCCTTTGGCATTGATGGAAATATACTACATACTACTACTACAATATGAAATATATCAGTTGTAGTTCATCAATCTCTACCAAATTTATTTTTCTATAAAAAATACAAATTTCTGAATCTCGGTAAGCTCTTCTAGCTTAGATTTGATTCTTGCAGAGTACTTTCTTCATTCTTTATTCCCTTCACTGGATAGATGTAGAAACTTCTAATTTTGTATCTCCATTTGTTGTAGAGTCTCTTCTCCCTTTTCTGGATAGATATGCAGTGTTAACTTTTCTCCAATTCTCTCCCTTAGATAGATTTTTATTTGAATCTTTCTCTGATGTTTTCTCTCCCTTTGATTGTTCCTCTCTCTGATGGATATTTCTTATATTTTTCTCTCCCTTTGGATGGTCATGATAGATATTTCATATGTATGGATATAATCTCTCCCTTTGACATCAATGCCAAACATATAATATCTATCTCTAATATATTCCTTGAATTTCCTCTCCATCAAAAATACAATAACTCTAGTGTTTGGTGCAGACAAGTACCTTCTTGTACTAATGTATAGTTGAAGTCCATATCTTTGATTGCATCAACATGAATGATCATCTGACAATGTGTAGGCTGATGCAGCCTCCTAGCCAGCTTAGTGAATAGTAGACAAGGGTCAGACCCCTAGTCTCTTCCTCAGGTACTCAAATGTATCCTTAGGCAATGGCTTTGTGAATATGTCTGCTAATTTTTCTTTGGATTGAACATATTCCAGTATCACCTCTTTCTTTTGCACTTGTTCCCTTAAGTAATGATAATTGATAGCAATATGCTTTGTCTTAGCATGCATGACAGGGTTCTTTGAAATGTTGATAGCACTAGTATTATCATAATAGATAATTACTGGATCAAGGATTTCCATATTCATACCTTTCAGCAATTGCTTGATCCATGTGCAATGTTAGATCAATTTGCAGCAACATCCACATATTCTGCTTTGCAAGTGGATTGTGAGATGCATCCTTGCTTCTTACTTATCCATGTGACAATTTTGTCACCCATAAAGAATGCTCCTCATGTTATGCTCTTTCTATAATCTAAGTTTCCATCCCAATGAGTATTTGTAGACTTGAAACTCAAATTTTCCTTCTCTTTTATACCACAGACCATAGTCTTCGGTATTCTTTAGAAATCTGAGAATTCTTTTGTCAGTAGTCATGTGTGATTCCTTGGGATTAGCAAAGAATCTTGCAAATATTACAACTGCATGTGCTATATCTGGTCTAGTATCTACAACATACATGAGTTTTCCAATTATAGATCTATATAGGGTCTTCTTTACCTCGGTTGACTTATCTTCCTTTGTTATTTTGCATCTAGTTGCCATCGGTGTTCCAACTAGTTTGGAATCCTCCATTTTGAATATCTTCATAACTTCCTTGATGTATTTGGATTGTGTGATGTAGATGCTTGCATCCTATTGTAAAATCTGTAGACCAAGAAAGAATTTGATCTCCCCAAACATTGACATCTCAAACTCTTTTCTCATTTCATCAACAAATGATTTACATAACATATCATTACCTCCAAATATGATATCATCAACAAATATTTCAGCAATCAAAATGTTATCATCAGTATCTTCCTTTAAATACAAATTATGTTATCACTTGTTCTTACAAATCCAATACTTATGAGATAAGAGTGAATTCTTTCATATCATGCTCTCAGTGCTTGTTTCAATCCATACAAGGCTTTATGTGGTCTACAAACCATGTTTCTCTTGTTAGGATCAACAAACCCTTATGTTTGTTCAATGTATACCTCTTCTTCTAGTATTCCATTTAGGAATGCAGATTTGACATCCATTTGGTATACTTTGAATCCTTTGTAAGCAACATAAGCAAGTAGAATTATTACTCCTTCTAGTCTAGCAATGGGTGCAAAGGTTTCTACATAGTCAATACCTTCTTCTTGTGCATACCCTTTTCATACTAGTCTTGCTTTGTTCCTTGTGACTTCTCCATTCTCATTCAGCTTGTTTTTGAATATCCATTTGGTAAAAATGACATTCTTTTCATTTGGTTTTGGTACTAATGCCCATGTTCCATTCTTCTCAATCTGCTCAATTTCTTCATTCATTGCACTATTGACAGATTTAGGCTCATAATCACAAATCAAACATCTAGCGTTCAGAGACTTACTTCTTGTTCTCATTCCAGCCTTTTTGTCTCCTATGATCTAGTTTTGTGGATGGTGTCTTCTAACATACTCATCAAGTATCGGTTCATCTCTTTGTTCATAATTTTTATCATCATCTTGACCTTCATTCTGATCTTCATTTCTCGGTACATCATTGTGAGCAATTTCCTAATTTTTGGTGTTTGCAGCATGATGCTCGGGTGCATTGTTCTGTAGCTCAATAGCCATACACTACATTGCTCGGGCAGAGTGTCAGGTTCTTCACTGTAGACAAATATATTGTAGTCTTCCAGTTTTTTTCTTCTTTCCCCATCATTTTTCTCAGCAAATTCATCCACTTTGACATTTGCACTTTCAATGATTTTGTTAGAGGATTTGTTAAGAGATTTATAAGCCTTGCTTTTGGTAGAACAACCTATAAATATTCCTTCTTCACCTTTGGAGTCAAGCTTTCCATTTCTATCATCTTTCAAAATATAAAATTGACTTCCAAAAATTCTGAAGTAACTTACATTGGGTGTGTATCCATACCATATCTCATAAGGTGTCTTAATGGTTTATTTCTTCAATTGAATTCTGTTTAATGTGTAGACAGCAGTATTGACAGCTTCTCTCCAGAATGTTTGTGTGATGCCTTTCTCAATCATTAGTGTTCTGGCACAATCAACAATTGATTTGTTCCTTCTTTCAACAATCCCATTTTTTTGTGGTGTTCTTAGTGCAGAGATCTATCTTTGAATTCCATGCCCATTACAAGATTTAGTGAATTCATCATAAATAAATTCTCCTCCTCTATCTGATCTTAGGCATTTTAGTTTCTTTCCATTTTTTTTCCACTATAGCTTTATACCATTTAAACATCTTGAATTTTTTTTATTTCTCTTTTAAGAACATAAGAGTCATCATTCTAGAATAGTCATCAAAAAAGAGAATGAAGTATCTATCACCATATTATCTCTTTGTTCTCATTGGTCAACATAAGTCAGTATGGACTAATTCTAGAATAGCATTAGATGTGTAGGTTTTGCTCTTGAAACTAGACTTTGTTATTTTACCCTTTTGACAATTCTTACACATGACATGCTCGGTAAGCCTCTTACTTTCCTTTTATTTCTTATCCTAACCATGTTGTCAAAATTCATATGACATAACCTTTTATGCCATAACCAAATGTCTTCATTTCTAGCCAATAAACAAGTGTTCTTAATATCATCAAGATAGAATAGGTTACTTTTTGTGTGTTCACCAGTTCTGATCAACCTTCCTAATTAATTAAATATCTTTGCCTTTTTGTTCTCAAATGCAACTCGGTGTCCTATGTTATTCAGCTGTGAAACACTCAATAGATCATAGTTAAGTCATATCACCCAATATGCATTTTCACATCTGATCAGATTATTTAACATTATGGTTCCTTTACCTTCAACCAGACAAGGTGAGTCATTACCCATTATTACTAATCCACCATTATAATATTCAAAATTTACAAAATTTTCCTTATCTCCATTCATGTGGTGAGTACAACCACTATCAATAATCCAAACATAATTTTTACTAACCTTAGATATGAGTGCAGTTTCAACATACCTTTCTTCTTCATCTGAATCATCCTTCATAGCAACAAATACCACCTCAATATCTTCATCAGACTCTGTGTCATTATTCTCATCTTTGTTCTCAGCCAGGTAACAAGCCTTCTTTCCTTTGTCCTTGTAGTCTTGGTTATCTCTTCTGTCAGATTTTTGGTTGCTTCAATAATCTCGATCATCACCTCTATCAAACTTCTTTTCATAAGTTCTGTCATTTCTTCTATCTCGGTCATCACTTATGTCAAACTTATTTTCATAAGATCTATCATTGCTTCTTTCCTCTTTTCTCTTGTTAGGACATCTAGCAGAAAAGTGTCCAATTTCTTTGCAATTAAAACATACCAATGTTAAATTACCTTTTTATCTACCTTTGCCTCTCTGCAACCTTCTAGCCATTAGTGCTTCAATCTCATCAAGTTTTTGGTCATCACTATCACTTCCACTATCATTTCTCATAGTGTTTTTATGACTTGATTTACTTATTTTCAAAGAAGATTTGAATGCAGACTCAATAGTTGGTAAGACACTGTTGTCAAAGTTATTCATCTCAAATGAAATAAGTCTACCAATTAAACTATCTAGAGTAACATTGTTATTTGTTATTGCTCTCAATTCTGGTATAGAAGATACTCTAATAGCATAAACAGGTAGTAAGGTTCTGAAAATTTTACTTACCACTGTTTCTTCTTCAAGTACACCTCCTACTCCTTGGATAGCATTAACAACTTCTTTGATTTTGCAGCTGTACTGAGTGATTTTTTCTCCTTCTTTCATTCTTAGGTCATCAAACTTTCCTTTTAGGCTTTCATCCTTGTCTCTCAACACATTCTTATCTCCTCCATGTACTAGCTTGAGTTTGTCCAACATTTGCTTTGCAGTGGTGCATGATTTGACATATTCAAATTTAGCATCAAAGAGTGAGGAAGAAAGTTCTATTATCATAGAATTGTGTTCATGATTTTCTCTCAATTGATCAACTGTTAGAGGTCCAGTAGGTAAAAAAAATTCAGTATCTAAGTATTGAGTGACATCATTTCCAATACCTGATAGGTGGAGTCTTATCTTACTTTTCCATGATACAAATTTGTCCTTGTTCAACTTAGGCACATCTCTTTTTATCATCTTTTGATCTTTATCTTGAGTCTTAAAAATCCATTCCAAGCACACAAGCTCTGATACCAATTGTTAGAATAACTGGGAGGGGGTGAATTAGTGGCCTCAAAAATTAATCCAATAATTCAACCAAAACTTTATACCACAAATATAAAACATCTAGTTATCTTCAGTCCTACAAGATGTATGCCTTTATCAAATATATGTTGCTCAGTGAATATACTATTTATCCTTTCCTTAAGCTTTACCAAGTAGCAGTCTATCTTTTCTTAACATTTACTGAAATAGAGTAAATAACTTAGTGTTTAACGATCAATCCTATTTTAGTAATGTGTAAAGAAAAACATCAAAGCAATGAACCATATACACATTTGACACGTGGATTTTTAACATGGAAACCCTATTAGGGGAAAAACCACTTGGGACCGGTAACCCAAAATTTTTGCTCTTCTAAAGTGAGCTCGGTGAAGAGCTAACCCTATTAAAGGTTACAAACACACTATTAAGTGCGACCTTGTTAGAGGATTTAAAACTAATAGTTTATCACTTGACCTAGAATTCACTATATTGTCAACATGAAAACCTTTTGATACTCCTTGGGATGTATCTCAATATATAAAGGATGGTTAAATCCCACTCTGTTAAGAGATTTTTTGATCCAATGGTTAAACTAAAATTGTAGATGATTTGTTCACTAATACAACTTTGAATTACAAATTTTTAGATCTATTGTAAGTTCATAATACCTCTCTGATCAATGTTTCTCTTATGTTCCTTTGCTCCACTTCTTTCTGCTCGGTGAATGTTTTTTCTTCTCTGTTTCTTGGTGTCTGTAGAATTCTTAGATCTGTTCTTTAGCTTGTATGATCAGATCTACATGAAGACTTCTATCTTCACCAGAATTCTCTTTAGCATTCCTCTCTTTATTATGAATCACTTGTCTCTTTATATAGAAATGATTTCACCATTTCTTATCCTTCTTGTTTTCTCCGTTGATCACTTATTGATCTATAAAGCTCGCCATGCTTGCTTTAGTTTGATTCTATAAATCTCTCCTTATTTTCAAGAGTAAAACATGCTTTAAATATCCTTCCTATCTTTAGCTTTTAACTGATCAATGAAAAAAAAGTAAATAATCAGTTAACTCTATCTTTAGCTCTTGCCAGCTAAGTTGTTTTGTCATTTTCCTAACTTCAGTTCCCGTCGGTCAACACTTCAGTTGTGCTCGGTGACTACTGCAGATAGCTCGGGCATCAACTTCAATTTTTTTTGGTGACAACTACAGTTAGCTTGTTAATGCTTGCTTGGGTATTACTTTCTCAGGTAACACTGTGCGTCGGGTAATATTGTGAGCTTTTGTACTTGGGGTTCACTGTCCATCGGGGTTTACTGTCAGTAGATGTATATGATTACTGACGAAAAAAACTTTGTCTCTTTAGATCTTCAATTGTTGTGAAAATATGTGTATGCGAAATCATACCATATCAAGCTGACATCAATGACAATACAATACATTAACTGATTTAATGTCTTTCATTTACTTCCTGCAACTCGGTGATAATCAACGTTGTCAACTTTAAACATTCAATCAGTTATAGTTCATCAAGATTTTGGATAGGGTGGTTATCCCCCTTATAGATTTGGGGGAAGTATAAGAGGGATGACTAGATTTTATAAGATGACAAACTAGTTTGGGATAACTCTTTTCCTACCATATACTTTTTTCCTGCCTCATCTTTTCTTAGGAGTACCAACAATGTAGTCATGTGTGAGAAGCCTGATCAAGGTTGGGAAAAGTTGAATTTTGATGGATTCGCAAAGAAGAATCCTAGAAAGGCTAGGGGAGGTGGAGGTTTTAGGGATGAATGGAGGAAAACTTTGCCTCTATATTCCCGGTACTATGGTGTAGATACTAATAATTTGGTAGAGGCTAGGGCTTTGTTATGGGGTTTAGTGTTTGCACAAGATAAGGGATGGAGGAAACTCTAGTTAGAGGGAGACTCAAAACTTGTCATCAATTCCATGAAAGGAATGAATTTTCAAAAAATTGAAACTAGAATAGATTTTAGAGGTTGCAAAGTGTAGAATATGCACAATAAAAGTGATCAATATTTCCCACATCGATTGGTCTGGCAACACAATTACAGGTGTATAATATAAAATTGGGGATTATGTGAAAGGTTTATTTTCCCCAATTTATATTACACATTGGAATGAAAAACCACCTCAATAAAAGTATGATCAGCACCACTTGGGAGATGCCAATGCAATATCTATTCTTGAAGGGTTTTGATTCCTTTTTTTGCTTGTGATTGAGAAAGAGAGGAGAGATATTAATGTAAGAAAGAAGTATAGATCTGATCTAATCTAATTGATAAAACTAATAAAAAGAGGAAGGAAGAAGGATTTGAATGCACCTAGAAATATAATAGAAATAGTGAACTTTCAGACCCAAATTTTTGACTGTCAGAATACCAAAATGAGTTGTAATCATAGATTTGATATCTGAAGGTTGTGAACAAACTCCTTGCTAAATTTTAGTCAAAAATGGTAGAGGCACAACAAATTTTGATCTGTACCCAGGGACAAAGGGGGATTCAATGTGTACCAAGCTCTTTTGGATGAAATTTTCTTAGAATCTACACTCGTTGCTATACTGGTCGGAAAAGATCTGACAGCTTCGAAAAAGGTTCCAGCACACAAAAAAAAATGGGAAGAAAGGTTGGGAAAAATGGTTTTCCTTGGTCAAACCCCTATTTAGAACCTTGATTTGAATTGAAATTGCATAATGAAAGATGAAATATAAGCTAGATCTAAAACATAAATAACTTATACCTTGATGATATAATACTTCTTTGGATGTGATCACAAGTGTTGCTGCAATAGCTTGATCTCCACAAAAAGCTAATAGAAATTCATGAAACCAAAGCCTTGAATGATAGATGTTGTATTTTACCATAATGCTTGATGAAGAAGAAGAAGGTTTGAAGTCTTGGAAGCTTGGTTGAAGAAGAGATCTTGAACTCCAATTTTTCTTAATTGTTCATGAATGCTTGAAAACTTGATAATGAACTCTTGAACTTGATAATGGATACCAAAATGGAGAGAGATAGGGGCTTTATATACTAAATTCATCATTTTGGGGGTTAAAACTCACGCAGGCTAACCACATAAACTTTTCTCCCGCAATAACCTCAAGATGGGGCCCTGCCCTAAACATGGGCTCAAAACCCTAGGAAAATATTACCAATGGAAATGGGTTCCAAGGTTCCACCCTAAATAGGCCAAAATTTGGTTTGGGGTCCTAGTTATTCAATAAATGCAAGATAAGTACAAACAACTCATTATGATGTCGGGAAAGTACTCTGAAGCCATAAAAGGTCAAATAGGGCCAAGGAGATTAAATGAATTTTGTGATTGGAGGAAAAATAGAGGAGAAAACTTAGAAATAAGGGATAACCTCAAGTTTTGAACAAATTGAATCAATATAGGAGTTATAATGTTAATTTTAAGGTAAAATAGTTGTTAGGAGAACATGAAGTCAATTTGGGAACCCATACATACTAAAATGGGACTAAAATGGGCACCTAATTAAGGGTGCTTACGTTTTAGGATTATACAACAGGTTGGCCTTATAATGTTAGATTATTTCTTAAGAGGAAGTTGGGCTCAAGTTCTAAAGCCTAGATGAGTCAATTCCCCATGAAAAGCATTATGGTTTCTAGGCGAGGACGCTAGTGTTAGGGTTGCAGATTAGTTGACTATTCATGTCTGGTCTATGATCTCCATTAGGTGATGTTATCATTTTCTTTTCATTGTGGTTTATGTTTAGAGTTGTGTTGCTTGTATTCTTTGATTCTTATATTTTTGGGGCTCGTAGGAATCTCCCACTTGTAAATTATTTTCAAATATTGGACCTTTAAACTAAGTTTTCTATAACCCATTTTTTTAAACAATTATATTATATTATATGTAAAAAAATTAATAAATAGTATATTAAATATATTATGAATTAAAAATTTAATATATTAAATAAAAATTATAATATAAAATTACACATTAAAACTTAAAATATAAAATTATAATATTTTTAAGTTTATTATTTAATATGTTATGATATAACATATTAAACTAAATATTGCAAAACATATAATCTAAACCACACAAAAATTATTTTGACAAATATAGGCATAGTTTTCTTCCAAATATAAAAATATTTTTCATGTTGAAAATTTTTCAAAAAGATAAAATATTTATAAAACTTCAAAATTATTTTTTGTTAAATTTCTTTAATATGATTTTATTATTTTGTAATGACAATATAATCACACTAGTAAACATCAAATGTGAGAAATTTAGTATAATTTTCATCTTCTTAACATATAAGTTCAATTGTAAATCATATTGTTTTTAATTTTATTAATCACACTTCCTAATCAACCTTAGTTTTTAATCTACAACTATTTTCTTCCCAAATTGAACAATATGAAATATATATACTTTTGTTTATATACAATATTTCATGCATATAAAAATAGTTTTTCTATGTATAGAGTTTTACAATATAACTAAGTAATTTAAATATGTAATCTTTTACTTTTTAATTTGATCTAATATAAATTTAGATATTAATTTTTAAAAAGAACATAATTATATGTTATTTATTTGAATTTCAATAATAATCTAGACATAATGTGATTTTTGTTTTAGTGTTCAGTATAAAAAACTTAATTATATTTTTATGAACCCATTATGCATAACAAAGAGTCTTCTCGCTCATCCATTTCAAATGATGGGATATCTACGTCTGTGGTGGCGTCGGGGGGTTTTGTTGTTCGACTACCTATTGTTAGTATATCTCTCCCGATGGGAATTTCTTCTGTGCCTAGGAAGGTGGATATTATTTCTATGCTTGTGGTGACTGGGGCACCATTTCTACAAGTTTCACCTCCGCAAGGTGTCACA
This sequence comes from Thuja plicata, assembly GCA_018584345.1. Classification (NCBI taxonomy): domain Eukaryota; kingdom Viridiplantae; phylum Streptophyta; class Pinopsida; order Cupressales; family Cupressaceae; genus Thuja; species Thuja plicata. The sequence continues at coordinate 211,050 of MU224065.1, forward strand.
AGGGGCCCTACTCCTGTGCAGGGCATCATAGAAGGCTCTACTCTTAGGGTTTGTTTGACTCTACTACCTTAACCTACTTGATGGGTGGTGTCAATGGACCCCCTCCCTATAGAAGCCCATAATTTTTTCTGCCCCGGCTACTGTTCTTGGTGCATCATCTACTAGATTACCAATTTCTTTTGTTGGGGTTGGGGGTGTTGTGTCATTTACCCTAGGTTTTGGGACTTCTACTCCTAGATCTGGTGGTTGTGGCCCTGGGAATGTCAAGGATGGGTTTCCCCCAAAATAATCTATTGTCATTAGTAGAAGGAGCTACGCTCTTGCTACCAGATATGCTGCTACTAACCCTTCAAGGGTGAAAGCTATACCTATTATCTATGTTAAGGCCTCCCTTGTGGTGCTTTGCGGCCTAGATGCAATAGAAAACATGGATTTCTATAAGTGTCAAGGTTTGGTTTACATATTCGCAAGCCTCTAGCCCGCTCTTCTAGATTTACATAGCTGGGTAACTAGTTCCTGATGACCCTTAGTTTCTAGTGATATTGAGCGCTACCCTTGTGCAAAGGGATTTTTCATTGCTTCATTTTCCTCTTCTCAAGATTTTGAGCTCGTTTCAAAAAAGGTTTGGATTTGGGGGAATCATTCCCTTTCTACCAAACCCTATACATCATCATTACATCATTCTACTTTTGCGCACATTTTGGTTGAAATAGATATATCTACTCTAATTCTAGGGGATGCGGTGCTCATGGTTGAGGAGAGGCCATGGACTCAACTGTTGGATTACAAGGGCCTTCCCTTCCTTTATCAGAGTTGCTTCTCTAGCGGACACATGGCTACTAACTATTCTCTCATGTGTCATAAAGGTTCTTTTACTTGGTGGAGGGATGCTAGATTTGACCATTTGAAATTACATGCTTCAGATTTTCTTTCTAATTCTTCCTCTGAGGAATCACAATCTATTGATGATGAGGAGACTTCTGCAAAAAAAATGGATGTTGGTCATGTTGCTGATCAAAATCAACCTTCTGATGCTCTTCTAGTTCTTGCTATTGCTGCAACCTCGGATGCCACCTTTTTCACTTTGAGTGCAACCCCTTCTGGACTTGAAGTCCATTCTAATACTATTGCTTCCTCTTCTGTTAGGAAACATAATTTTCTTGCTATTGCTTCTAGCCTCTTCAGCACTCTGGTCACTATACTGATGGCTTCCCTAGTGGAGTTTCTTTCATTGGGGACCCTAAGGATTCCATTGCCTAGACTATCGTATGACGGCGTAGGAAGAATTATTCTTCAAACTCGTGCTCATCTTCTCTCGTTGCATGAGTTTGGCCTTTCTTTTTAAGGGCTCATAGCCATGGTGCTTTGTGTTGTGTCCTTCTAGTCAACACTTATTGTAATGTCTATGCGTTGTTGATGGCCTGACTTTCTACCTTTGGGCCTTGTTTTTGTAAATGAAAACCCTCTTGTTAGGTTTCTTTTAATAATCAAAAACTATATTTTTATTATATGAAATTAGATATTTACCATTTAAATTTATTTCATTTAATTTATAATATGTATGCATAATATTTATTAACTAGTATAAATATCTCAAGTAAATCTATCTATACAAATGTATGAGGTTAAAATTGTTGTATTTAGTAAAAAAATATTGTTAGTATTTTTAATTAAACACATAGCTTTATTAAGCCTAGTTAGGTGTCACCTATTTGACCTCTTCTAAGTGAGGTGTCTAGTTGTTTTTTTCGGTCTTGTAGATGTGTCATGTTGGTTGACAGAATCTTGTAGTTGTGTCATATTATTTTCGACACCTCTTCCTCTCTTTGTGGAGGTTAGTTCCTTCCTCACACCTATATGTATACTTCTCTTTTTAATTATTGAATAGTCGATATCGGCTCACAGTTTGTTTAGTGCTTCATCTTATCTATTTAGATTCTAGTTCTTATAATTATGTTTATTTTATTTATAATTTAAATAAAATTAGAGATATTGGAAATTAAATAAATTATTAAGTATAGTCATATATCAACTAGATTATTAATTCTTTCTCTATCATTGTATAGAATAAACTTTTCATAATTAGAATTATATACATACATTGAATATAAAAATTGAAAATTTGTATTTTTAAAATAATATGTATATTATATATTATAATTATTGATATTTTCACGTATTAAATTAAAGTTAAAAAATAATATTACATAAATATAAAAAATTAACTTTACCATTTGTTTATGAATAATTATAATTACTTTATATAGTTATTACAATAATATGAGGCAACTACTTACCATACGTGGCACTTGTTTTGATAAGATGAATTGGGAGATGGCATGAACCCTTACAAATAGCCAACTACACTGACAAATGGGAGGAGCTCAAAAGCTGTGAGACATCCAAAACTAGTAAAGTGGAGACCTTTTACTAAAAATGAGGCTTTTTAACAATGCCACAAATCGACAAGAATAAGGATCTTTACCCCCACAAGAAGCTTCGCATTCTCATAACAAAGGGGTTTAGGAAGGAACCTTGAACCATATTCCACACAAAAACCCATGCACTAGATATAACACAACCAAGGAAACTAAAAACAAACTGTGGGCTTTGAAAGGCTTCCTATAACCTTATACCATGAGGACCACCTTGAACAAAGATAATCTTTGACAAGGAAAATAAAATATCCACAAATAAAGGGTTTTAAAGGCATCCATAAACCCTTTACTGGTAGAAATCCCTAAAAACAAAACATCATTAACCACCTCAGTAAGTCCATTGTCAGTAGTATTACTAAAGAAATCCAGGAGGTTTTAGAAGGCATCCTCCAAGATTTTATAAATAAAACTACTATTAAAAAAATAATTTCATAGAAAGGAAATAGGCTAGAGAGAAGTCCAAACCCATCCAAAAAGGAACCACTATAGGCAAGGTATCATCAACCACCTCAATAGGTCTCCTATTATTAGACACTTCCCTAGGGTATTAGAATACAACAAAAGTAGACTCAGCCAAGCAACCCCAAAAAATATCCACCTCTAAAGGAGATGAGGGAAGGCATTCTATCATGGACATAGAAAAACCAAAAAAATATCTTACATCTAAGAGAGCAGTAAAAGATAGTAGCCACAACTAAGAAAAGACTGGAGCACACACTAAAGATCAACCGCTTCAATTGAATCTCCCTCATCTTCTAAATACCCCACTTCAACACTCCAAGAATCCAAAGAGCAGACAAAACCCCCCTCAAAAGAGACCATAGAGGCATAAAAAAGCCTTCCCCTGCACTCCAACAAGATCTAACTCCTCAAATGGTGCAAAGCCAAGAACCAAACCACCACCAGCCACCTAGATGAACAAAAATGTACAAACGGTGTAACCCCCCTCTCATCACACCCCAAAAATCCAATCCAACTAAGACCTTGAGAGACACACCAAAATCCAATCCTCCATAAACCCTATATGCCTTGTCCGAAGAAAAACAAGGAAAGAAGGAAATTTGAAATATCTAGCAACCAAAATCTTCCCACAGATAGTGAAAAACCTTCTCTACACCAAACCCACTAGTCCAGTAACCAAGAGAATGCCAACATTAAAGGATGAAAAATAGAAAAGCCTTTGTCACATTGCTACAAGTCCCGTGATGTTCAAAATTATAAGTAGAGAAAAAAGGTTGTTGCTCAAAGGTTACATAGAAATAGGGCCTAGCAAGCCGAACCACAAACTCCTCCTCCGCACAACAACGAGACCCTCAAAGCTCTACTTTAGAAACAGGGCAGAAAGGTCGCTACTCTAAGGAACATAGAAAGAGGGCCTAACAAGCCAAGCCTCAAACTCCAAATAGTTGATGTCCACAAACCTTGCATCAATAGTCGCACCAAATGCCTTAGCTCTATAACACACGTCACTTTCGTTCCCATTCTCCATTAGTTACAATCCCATACATGACACTTACTAAAGATTACTATGTTGAAGTATAAATGACTATCAAATTTAATGCTAAAAAGATAACATGCCACTTCTTATTACTACTAGTACTAGCACTTGCAAAGTTGCACTCATAGGAGGTTCAAGATGAATGTGATAGAAAAAGTAAAGCTAATACTTAAATGTATCTTAATTTTATACAATTAGTTATATAACAATATACATATCATGTACAATTATTTTAAACATAGATGTATTCTTTTTTGTTATCAACAATATAAGAAAGGTCCTTATATGTAAACTACATATAATAAGATGTTATAAATATAATATATCAAATAAAGATAAGTCTATTCAATTACCTTTGATAATAAATAACAATTTAAAAGATAAATAAACATACTTTTGATTATAGATATAAATTTTTATTTTTATTTAGTTTTATAATTATTTGTACAATTAATACATTTAAGGCTCGTTTGGTGTAGGCATTAACCTTGAATAAGCATTAGTTAATGTTAGAATAATTTAATTCTTTGTTTGTGGCATTTTTTGAATTCTCGAATTAGAAAACTAATCCCTATTTTGGGGCTAATGCTTGCATTAGTTAATTCTAAAAAAAAGCTGAAATTCATTTCTTATTCGAGAATAAGCTATTTATGGATTCAATTTTTATTTTTTTAATTTTTTTTAAATGTGAGTATGTATATATATACACGTGTGTATCTATGTGTGTATGTATATACACATATGTGTGTATATACACACATGTGTATATACACATATGTATATATACATGTGTGTATATATATGCATGTGTATATATCTATGTGTATATACACACATGTGTGTATATGTGTGTATATGTGTATGTGTGTATATGTAGATGTGTGTATATGTGTGTATATGTGTGTATATGTGTGTATATGTGTACACAAATTAAAAATACATATTGTTCAAATTGATTTAAAAAAATGAAAAATAATCCTTATTCCAATTCTACAATATAACAGAATAACTTATTCCATCTTAGTAAATAAATAAGAATTTAATAAATTTCAACGAAAGATATCAAAACTGGCGAGAGATAACATAATCACATGGAGAAACATCGCGTCTCTTTTCCCTAACACTAGCCAAAAACAACACAAATTTTAAGCAAAGCCATGAAAACCGTTCATTTCCGGGAAATGTGTCACGACTCGACCCTTGCGACTCATCATTTTCGGACTTGTCATGCGACATTTTGACTATGTTGACCGAGTCGTTTTGATTCGACTAGGTCATTTTCCATAGATGCTATGTTTTCTAGTTTGATCTTCTCGTTGTGGTTTTAATTAGTGGTAATTGTAAACCTTAGATAAGTTATGATGAATAATATCGTGAGGATGCTA
>MU224065.1:224394-255304 GCA_018584345.1 Thuja plicata
ATCATGATGTTTTATAGATGTTCGTGTTATGATTTCATGCATATATGATGAACTATGATGTAATTACAATAAATGTGTTGATTATGGTGTTTAAATGAAATGTTTTAACTTTTGATTAATGATTAATCATGTACTGATACAATGTTTCAGTTTTGAGTATGTATGTTGAATGCAGGACGAAGGCAGGAGTGTGGTTGAGGTAGAGAAGGCTAGCTCCCAGTTTTGGAAAGTACGGATGGTTTGGTTGGCCTAGTCTATGCACACACCACCTAGAGTTATCGCTTAATTTCGTTAACGTGTTATTTGCTTTTGATATAATTGCTTCAAATGTCTAAGTGAATGAAATAAATAAATAAATGAAATGAATATTTTAATTTCATATGGCACTAATAGTGGATACGTTGTGTACTTATGACGTTGTTTCTTATTTCTTTTATCTCTCCCTCCAACTTTAATGTGAACCTTGTGTAATGTATAGATAATTGAGTACGTTTCAATTGCCATGTTCTTGCGATATATGTGTTGGTGTTTTGGAATTTATATATCATATAATATTGAAGTAAAAAAAATAAAAAAATAAAAAAAGAAAAGCTTTTACTTTGGAGAAATTATGGAAACAGTTGATAAGGGAGCGGAGGGAAAAGCGGTTAAGAAGGAGGCCACAATCCTTGTTTGAAGGCATGTGCTCTCACTATCTCTCGCGGAAGTTCACAGGATTATTTTCTGGTTCTCTTGGAAAGACGGAAGAAAAGAAGCAGAATTGGGGAATTTCAAAAGTTGGATTACGGAAGTAATTGGGAATAGCTAAGTTGAGCAAGAAGACTACAATCTCCTCCAACGCGCTACATCTCCAGGTTCTTTCTTGTGAATAAACGCATTGTTGTAGATAACGAAAGTAGAAAGAGTGAATGTTCTTGTTTCCTTTTTATTGAATGGCGTAGATGTGTTGTTAATGAATGGAAGTAGAAGTTAGCATGCTTGCCTGTAGTCCTCCTCAAGTGTTGTTTTTTGTGTGTTCACATTTTTCTCAGCTGAGCCGACAGAGACTTATCTTCGTCTTATCGTGGCTCTACTCCTTAAACCATGAACAGATTTCCTTGTTTAATCTGTTGTTGCTTAGACTATGGCTTGGTTTGTTACTACCGTGGGAGACGGTTTTCTACATGGATGTTGGTATCTAAGTGAAATTCCCACGGCTTCCCCTATTTCAGTAACCTTGTAGCTCCAGCTTGCTCGAGTGCGTTATGTCTTTTCTCCTTTGTTGGTGTTTGCATGTGCCTTAATTGAGAATCTTGCCATTGGGGTGATCCGCTGGAGTTGATGTTCTTGACAGCACTGTTATGGCTGTAAACCGTTGACCAAATAGGTTCGCATACCCATGCAATAGTTGGTGATGCCATTGAGCTCGCCTGCAGATGATATTCTACCTGGCGGTATCTGCATACTCCGTAGTGAGTTGTGATGCTGGCCCATTATCGTTGACCGACTGTTCATGGCCGATTGTGTCCAATGTCTTTCCTCTTTTAGCATGGTGTTTACCTTTCAGCGTTGTGTCCAATGTTTTCATATTTAAGCGTTGTGTCCAATGTTCTCATCTTTAAGCAGTGGTGTTTACTTTCAGCGTTGTGTCAAATGTATTCATCTTTAACCAGTATGGGTTTACTTCTCAGTGTTGTTTCAATTGTCTTCCATTTGTTTTAAAGGTGTGTATTTACTCCTCTGCGTGGATTCCATTGTCTTCTCATCTTTAAACAGTGTGTGAATAAGTCGTGACCCTCGGGTGCTAGATTTTATTTACTGTAAATGCAATAAATATTCATCACTGAAATTTAAATACAACACCGAGTTAGCATTGACAGCAGTGCCTTTGTTTATCTTATGAATTTTACATCTTTATCAGCTTAGAAGGAAAATCTGGGTGTTCTATAGAAGATCAGTTTTTAAATCCTATGGTTATTTAATAAATCAATGGATGATAGACTAATCTTATGCATATGTGTATATGACCTTCCTTGAAGAACAGAGTGTCGGTATTAGCAATGGGCTAAATTTGACTGTAGTATATGAAAGTGCTTGTCATTTAGAACATACATCAACAAGTGTTTTATTTTTAAAAAAATAAGGAAAATCAATCTAGCTTGTACTTGAGTTATGCGGATAGCGTACTCATGTGGGAGGGTGCTAAATGTGGAGAATCAGGGGAGGGTAGAATGTTGTCTAAATTTCTGCCTGCCAGTAGGAACCTGGTGATAATTGCTTTGGCCAAAGCATTGTGCATATGTTATTATTTATATGCTAGTTATTTGATTCATCCCTCTGCCACATCCATGTTAGATCTACTAGTAGACATATGTGTTAGTAGTATGCTCACGGTTGCACCAGATCCATCTGAACCTTCAGCACCGGTTGCTAGGCTTCTCGGGCTAGGGTTGGCGTGTTCTTCGTGTCAAGAAGAACCCCGGAGGAGCTAACCACTCCGTGGTTGGGTGGATAAAAGCGCCTAAGCCACACTCCCGTCTCGTGATAGCAGATGGCTTCGTGTCCAATGGCTAAGGAGACAGGGACATACAGATGGACCGAGGTCCTAGGTATATTTTTTGTATTGTTCTATGCACTATTTTCATATCTTAATATCTCTGCTATATCTATGACTAAGATGTACTGATGTCTGGCATGCAGGTCGACATCCAAATCACTCTGTATCACTTAATTGAATAAACTATTCTTTTGTACTTATATTTGATTGAAAGTCTGGCACGACGACGTTTCCTTATTGAAATCGACATAGCAATTGGGTCATGTGATGACCTAGGCATTCATCCTTATGATGTACATAATACATAATGTATAACTTATTCTTGAGGTTATCTTCGATACATCGACGTGAAGGTTGAAATTGTGTAACATATTCTGTCTTTATGAATATATTGTAATTTTGAATCGTCTCTGATTATTGTCGACCATCTTCTTTCGTCGACTTTTCCGCTTTTTATGCTATTAATGTGATGTGGTTTTTCTTTTGTTTTTGTGGTAAATCCTGTCTTTACAAAATGGCTCCGATTTGTTGAAATGGTTGTGGTCTAAATCACGAGTATCAAATACAGTGGAAAAGGGTAGAGAAAATACTTGATTCAATGCTTCTGTGTAGATTTAAAACAGAAATCATTGCAAATGATAAAGGAAAGTTGTCATCGAATCGGATAAAATTATTGCAAATGAGAATTGAATGTTTTCATCCAGTGGATAGATGCTCATCGTTACAGGACAAATAAATCTTGATTTTAAAATCAAAAAACTGTCAGATTTTTCCGCAGCTAAAAATTGTTTTCCAGCAAATTTGTTTTCGGATGAAATAATACTTTTTTCGGAATAACAAATCATAAAACACCTCTCAAGACTAACAATTTGCAAAATCTTCTTCAATTATCTATTTTTTCCTGAACCATATCGGATTCCGAAGATTGAATGTCATGATTTTTTCTGAAGAATAGGTATCTGCAGTAACAGGATTCTCTCCGGACTGAGCAAAGATGCATCATTAAATGCGTCGTGATTTTTTTGAAAATAAACTTAGTTCAACAAAACACACGTAAAACTGATAGCATATGCTTAATCTGAAGGCGAAAAAATCAAAGAGAAAAAGATATTTCTCTGAAGATTTTAAAGAAAATCATACAAAATTTTATTTTTATTTAACTGTATCATCCACTCATAAGTTATTGAATCAAAAGCTTAATAGATTTTTAAGCCTTGAGAAGTAAAAAAGTTTTCAAATTCAGCTGGAAAAACAACAATTATAAGAGGCTCTTGATCTGAATATCTTGAGCACAGTAAAGGTGTTCCCAACCCTAATTCTTATACAAAATATTAAATATATGAAAAGCTTTATCAAACTTTTGAGCCTTGAAAATCTAAAGTTTTCCAATCCAGCTGGGAAACAGAAATATTCTAGAAGGCTTTTGATCTGGATATCTTGATCACAGTAAAAGCTCCTTTGCCGGAATCATTACAAATTTGAACTTCAGTGCAAGCTTTGAGATCGTCAAGAGCGAGATACTGTTTCTTGGCGGTGGCCCAGTTAGCCTTGGAACTCTGAATCCACACATATGCTTCACCATTTCCATTGAAAAGAGCCGCGCTTTCCCCTCTCGCGGAATAGTTGTCGCGTATTTTGCTGCGATTCAGCGTCTTAGCGCATCCAGGCCCCACTCTGTAGGCCTTCCTCAACATCGAACCCACACGAATTTGTACTTCCACAGGCCGTTCTGTCAGGTTTCGAACCCTGGTCTCTCCTCCGCTAATCCTCGAACCAAAGCATGGCAATAAAATACACATCTTTAACGCTAGGTGAGCAGGTATGGCCTTATATGCAGTACCTAGGTTGATGCCGTTGCAGAGAAGATATACAGATCCTTAGAGCTTCTGCAACAAATCCAGAAAGTTTTGTGAAATGGAAGGGTTTTTAAGGGTTTTTTTTATAGAAAAATCGGCGTAAGAGCGAACAGAGAAGAGTGTTTGGGCATTGGCCAAATAATCGAGGTAACATTAAATTGGGAGCTGCACTTTGCTGTTATCGAGGTAACTTTCTCATTGCTTACAATTGCCGTAGGTAACGGTAATTTCATCGGGTTATTGAAATATTATTTAGTTTAATAGTTAAGTTAAATTTTGGCTAATTAATGTTTAGAAGCATTTTATAAATAAATGGTGGATACATTAAATAGTAAAATTTATAAAATATATTTTTTTATAAATAAATAGTAGATATATTAAATAATAATATTTATTTTTAATAAATAAATGGTAGATATATTAAATAGTAATAATTATAAAATATATTTTTTTATAAATAAATGGTAAATATATTAAATATTATAAAATATATTTTTAATATATAATATTATTTAGTATATGTGTTTTAGTAATAATTAGGATGTAAAATATTAAGTATATAGATTAATGTTATTAATATTATAATATTTGGGTTCACTTATCTCTCACACACAATCATACTTTGAAAATTTTACTTGCAAATCGATTGTATAGAGGAAATTGGTCACCAAGGATGACATTGAAGATGTGAAGCGAGAGGTTTGTATCTTGTATCATTTTGTTGGGCAACGTAAATATAGTGGAGTTGCAATGTTCTTATGAGGGCAAAAAATTTGTAAACTCGGTTATGGAGCTCTGTGAAATTCACCCTACTTTGGAGTACACCATGCCTAACACCAAGCTTAGTAAGATTACATAAAATTATGTGTTGGAGCGAGCCTTAGCTTTTCTGTGACAATCAAAAGGTATCACTGCCAGTTGTTGATCCATATATGCATCTCTCTAATGTATCTCTGATAGAGTGACAGGCATTTTTAGCCCTGCAATTGATATCCCTGAAGTAACCCAGTTTAGATCCTTATGGAAACTTTTACTGGAAACGCAAATTTAGATGCTTGACTATACTTGTTGATGTTCTCATGATCCCCATGAATACACATCAATTCATATTTGTTATGTCAATGTTTCAAATTATTGTAGGCGGATTTATGTACTTTGAGAATTGGCCAATTTATGTGATGAATTGCTTCCATATTTTACATTTTTATAAATTGTTGAAAGTTGAAACAATAGATAAAATCCTTACAATGATGGACACCAACCTCCAGCGACTGTGGGAAATACGAAATCAGAAACAAAAATATTACGGAACAAAAAGGATTATGGTTAAGAAGGCCTCACGTGAACTGACCACCCTGTCTTATCTCCTATCTATCTTTCTATATCTACCTCTTTTCCTCCCTACCTCCTGCCTTATCCCTATCTATATTTCTACTTCTATCACTCTTTCATTCTCTTCCCCTATATCTCTATATCTCCCTCCTCCTGTCTTCATCTCTATATCTCCTCATATACTCTCTCTCTCTCCACTCCCTTCTCTTTGTTTCCCTCTTCCTCTCTCACTCTTTCTCTCCCCTCTATTTGTAGACATATCTCTATCTATCTATCCACCACTCTCACTCCCCACTTTATATCTATCTACTTTCCTCTCTATTTCTCTCTCTTTAAATTTCTTCTCTCTCTACCAATTGATCACATGTTCACAATAAATATATGCAAAAAAAATCTACCATAAACTTTCTTGATTGACCTTGTATGCCTCTTCGGCGTACCCATTGCACACCAAGGTGCAATTTCTAGTTAAAATATTACATTAAATATTGAATTACAATTAGATATAGAAGTTAGATTAGGGTTTACATTAGGGATATGATTAAGATTAGAGTTAAGATTAGAGATATAGATAAAATTAAGATTCTTAGTTGAGTTAAAGTTAACATTCTGATTAGGTTTTAAATATAGAATTGAACACTAGTCTTATTTCTAAGTGAACTAAAAATTCAAGTGTCATCCTAATAGTAAGTTTAATACTTATTGTACCCTAAACATAATTATTATAATATTCATAATCCTATTTGTAATACTAACCTAAGTCTAATGGAAACCCTAATTTAACAGTAACCCTAACCCTATTTTAACCCCAAATGTAATTTAATCCTAACCCTAAACCTAACTTAAATATTTTTCATATAATCATATTTTCATCTTAACACTTACTCAACCTTATCCTAACCTAACCCTAATTGAATCAAAATCCTAACTTGATTTAAAATTTGAGTAAAAATAATAATGTTTAATAATAAATATAATTTTTTCAAAATAACTACGAACTAATATATTTAACATATATAAATAATATATTTATTATTATTTTAGCATAAATAAGATGTAAAATAACTATTTATTAAATGTTTGATCATGAATTTAATTTTGTTTAAATAAATGTCTCTTGAAATGATTTTCAAAATCTTACATTTATAATTTTTTAATGAAGTCCTTTAAATTAATAAATATTATTCTAAAATATGCAAACTACTTCTTGAACAAACCTTTTTAATAAATATTAATTAATTAAATGAATGTAAAATATAAAATTTGAAATTAAATAATGCAATATTAAAAAATACTAAAAATATAAAATTTGAAATTAATTAATGTAATATTAAAAAATACTAAATATAACAAAATGATTGATTAATATTTAATGTCAAAATAATAATAAAAGATTGTGGTCATCGATTAACTATTAAATTAAATATTTGATTAAATAATATCCTATTAAAGTAGTTTATCAAAATGAGATACATAATAGCAATCAGTCATGGCTGGTGAAACGGAGAGTATCAGAGTATAATCACTAAAACCCTATAGCTAATATACAATTACTAAAATGGGGGGGGGGGAGATCTGAGTGCTATCTACATGCCTATGTATCAGTGGTTACATTGTTTCATAGATTTTTACATCAGAGTTCCATTGTTTATAGAATGTCATATATAATTACAAATATGAACTTCTCGAAACCAATATAAACCAAAACATTAAAATCAATTGTCTCTATCAGCTCCAGCCATCATTTCCCTCAGTATTGGGAATGTTGTTGTTGGTCACAGAACCGATACTCACCGAAGATTCCCATGTCCAGTCATCTCGAGCCACACATTCATTGATATTGGTATGAGCAGGTTTTACCAAGTTTACAATCTTCTAGAATTTTGTTGAGCTCATCCACCTCCCTAGGTTTCAGAAAGGATTGATAGTCTTTAATGTATTGCACTGTTTTAACTTCATCTTTGAAAATTTGCAGAGATCCCTCATGAACCAACATCATGAATTTTCTTTTAGGAATTTGCAGCAGTGTTGAAACCTATGACATTATTAGAAAGTGGGCGAGTTTAAAATTAAACTCAGTAGATCTCCTTCTTTCACCTTGAAAAATCTCTCTATTACTATCCTTCCAAAGTACCCAAAGGATTTCACGTGTAAGGACAGACCAAAAATTGTTAAGAGCAAAGTCAACGACATCAATATAACCAGACATAATTTCACTCCAAGATAGGCCAGGTTTACAATTCCACGGTATAGGAGAACAAAGAAAAATAGCCCAAACCTTACGAGCATACTCACAATCAAAGAATAAATGTTCAACACTCTCAACCACATTACACATACTGCAAGTAACAGGTTCAAGACCAACAGAGGAGAGGAATGACCCGACAACAAGTTTTTTAAGAAGCAACAACCATCTAAAACATATTTTTTTGGGGTTCTATAGGGGTATTCCAAAGTTGAAAAAATATTTGGAATATAGGATCGAAACAATGATTACAACCCAAATACCTCTCCTAAGTTAATACATCTAATCTAGATAAACTATACCAACAAGGTTAGGAAGATAAGAATGATTAAATACAACTATGAAAGTGAAGATTTTAGGTTACACTAATTAATGGATGGAGATTAAGTCAACCTTGAAAATAACTCAATTGTAGGGTTTTTTCAAAATAAAAAGTAACTAATAGATTTTGATTTTAAATTTCTTCTCATATCACGACCACCGAGAATATATTTCAATGGAAAAGAGTATCATTTCACAAATTCCTTTTGGTTTGAGTAATTTTTTTGTTGAATTGATGTTCCTGGAAGAATTAATGAACTAGCACACTTTATATGCATGATTGCAAGTCAATATGGTTGGATTCTTTTATGATAGATATCGTGTGAATATAACAAAGTTTTTTACAATCTATCATAAATTTATCTAATCTTCTATTCACCATGACAGTTGGCACACCTTCGCCATCTTCTTAGACTCTAGATGAAGTTGGATCAAATTTATTGCCTTTACCTTCCTCTCTAATATTATACAAAAATGAACTACTAAATGCAAATTTAGAATATGTTCATAGTTCAATTCAGTAGATATAAATTTTTGATACTGTAAAAGAATGAACTACTTAATCCAAATTTAGAAGATTGTCAATTCTTCAATTCTTGTTGATTCAAATTAAGTGCATTTTTTTGCAAAAACAAACCTTAGTAATCTTTACCCTTCCTTAGTAATCTTTACCCTTCCTATTGCTCAAAATCATGCCTTCCAGTCTCAAATTCATTATTACGAAATTCAATAAACATACACAACCAATTTATGTTTCTACTTTGTTAACATAAGCATGGATCACTGGTAGAGTTCAAAGTTTGTATGATTCTGCAGAATCGCCAAATATATAAAGTTGTTATTAGGCAATAATAACTATTTACCTATGTATCTTTTTGGAGGTGATACCTGGTAATGCAGAATGTGAGAAAGGAACACTAAGAAGTTCATTGTAGTATGCAGCGTTGTTCTACTCTATTTTTTTTGTTTGAGATGTTGAATGTGTTTTTAATGAATTGTAAGTGCATGGCCACACAAGTATTCATATAGAGCTTGAAATAAATCTCCGAGACATACTTAAATCTGATTTAAATTGAGATTTGTTTATTAATGATCTATTAAAAAATGGAACACAAAGATAATTTATTATAAACAACCAAAACCTATAATCTGATTTTGAAGATATAATTTACAAGGTCCTAGAGAACAGAAGTTGCAGTGACAAAAACTAAATATATGCTTACTATGTAATTGAAAATTGCAATGAATTTCGATTACTAAAAAATAAACAGGGAAATGTCTATAAGCATAATATTTTGTTTACCGGTTTCCATCATTATATTATTTTTTATTTTTCATACATATCAAGAGCAAAGTGACTCAAAAAAATTTCAAGATCTTATTGAGAATGAAAAGACCCTCCCCCCCCCCTGGGAAAAAAAAACATACGGTGCAATTCTTATCAAAGAAAAAGTGAGTGAAAAGCTAGAGGGACTTGAGTTTGTGTTTGAATAAACTAAACGTGTATAATGATGTAATGTCTTATATGGTAATTATAGAAAATTGTTGTAGGTCATTGTTTCAAATAGTGCAAACATTCAATGTAGTTGGAATTTGTGTAACATGAAAATTAGTTGTGAAATGTCTTTTTTGTACTATTCATATGAAACTTTTGCTCCTATTTCTCCTTTTGTACTATTGATGTGGTAACTTGTACCTATTTCTCCAAATGACCCAACTTAATAGTTATAGTTTATCTATGATTTGGGAGATTTTAATGTCAAGAATCAACCTATGTTCATTGCAAATGAGTGCATTGTTTCAATGATGCTTTTAAGGGTAAGGACAAGACAATTGTCTCTGTCACCTCTTTCATGCTATGAGTTTTTTTATCATGAATTTAGTGATGTGGTTTGAATATTATCCATGATATAAAGTCACTTTCAAATAGATAAATCTTTTAGTATCTTTCATATGAATATGAGAAATGAATTTTGTATGGTTATATTCTATAGATGACTCAATAATTAAGACACAAGTTGTTGTATTTAGATTGAAGAGGAAAGATCAAGGGAGACTCAATCAATGGGTAATTTATATCTTTTGCTGGAAGAGGAAGAAACCTCACACTCTTGTGATATTACTAAATCCAATCTTGAGAACCAAACAAAACTATTATTCATGTTAGAGATCAAAGAATAATGATTTACTAGGAATGAGAAACACCAAGACTTTTGTATTAGAGAAAAATTCATGTGTAGAAGACTCAATGGTTATAACCTATGTTTCTGCAAGGATTGGGAATGACATTTCAAGTGAGAATCCTTACACATTGATAGAAGTAGAGTCAATCTTTTCCATGTTTGTTGAGGTAGATAGAATAGCTCTCTAAATATGGGAAGTGAGAATAACAAATTAGTAGAAGTGGAAAAAATTGTGCATGCCTTGTTTGCACAAGTTGATGGTAATCTAAATGAACATATCTCATCTATAAATGACTTAATAGTTGTGACCAAAGTTACTTTACATATTAATCAACACAAGAAACATGGCAAGCTCAACAAATTAAAACCCAAATAAAAACAGTGCATTTTAGTATTATGTCACGACTAAGCTTTCATATGGATTTTATGCAAGAAAATATAAGTTCATAGAAGTTCTTGTGAGAAATAGGAAGGTGAAAAGAACACACATATTTGGGGACAGATTTCATAACTCAATACAAACTTACAATCATATTATAATTTTTTTGACCTGTATCTCTACAATTCCATGCAAATCGCTAAATAAATTCCCACATTCCTCTATATTTAATCCATAACCTTTCCATAGAGCATCCACCATGGACAAAATCAAATTGATGGTTCTTCTATTTTTTTGTGTTTTCTTTAAATTCCCAAGTATAAAACAATATTAGGATTTAATACTCTCTCTTAAAAAATCATTTACTAGATACTTTTTATTCTTTAACTAATATGAATTGTTCTTTTAGTTTTTTAGGGGGTCATGAAAAAACAAATTAGGCATGTTCAATGGGCCTCATTTTTCTTTTCTATGTGGATTTCTAAGGCTTCTTTTAAACAAATTTCGTGCTGGATTTTTTCTAAGGGAATGAAATTAATTGAATATTTTGGTTTGAAGGAGTTATTTTTTCTATATAATGAGTCCATAGCAGGAACATTTGCAGATTTCAAGAAATTCTCTGCATGGACATGTTGCTCTAAAAACAATAAAAATTGCATTTTGAAGTCACTCTCTTTCTCTTGTGATGGTTGAAATTGAGTCCATCATACTCAAATATATTTCTCGAGGGAATGATTCGAGTATCTATAATTATCTTTGATACCAAATCCTATAAAAGAAAACTTTTTGAGGTGTTAGTTGCATCCTAATACAAGTGTTTTGTGCCCTAGGATTCAATGATGTTTGGAATTGTTTGGGAGATCTATTATTGTTATTATTGAGGGTTGATAGGTGTGAAATTAGATTAGGTTAAGTGAGTAAATAAATATAATAATGATTTCCTTATCTTAATATAGATTCATGGTAAATAATAAAATCTTAAAATAATGTCCACTTTCCTTTCACAAAATTGTTTTTCCATAATTGTGCACTATTACAAGGAGATCAACACTTTGTTTAATAGTGTAGAAGGAGAAATATTAAAAAAAATTAAGCAAGGTCTAAGAGATAAATAATTAGAATTGAATTATCAGTCAGCAAAGGTAATCTTTGGAAAAATAACTTGAGAAAACTCTTTTGAAAAAAAAAATCAATGATAGAGTTAATGAATAAAATCTCGTATAAATGAGAACATCCTTTCCATAGTGGTTGGCTTGTAGAAAATTATTTTTGTACTCTACAAATTGGAAAGGGTGGATTTAATTCTATTAATAATGAAATTGTTGGTAATTATCCTTGCTTGATTGCATATCATAAATAAAGGGAGTGGGGCTTTTGATGATCATGCAGATTCTACTTACAGAGGTATCAAAAGACCTTCAAGTTACACTTATGAAAATTTAGATGAATAAGTGATAACAACCAAGAATACAAATGATGAAAAAATAGGGAGAAAATAAAGTCATTGCTTCTTCTTGGGATTAGGGTAAGCAACAGAAGCATATAAGAAATAAAATAGTGGCATCTCTAACATTGGAGAAAGCATAATTTTTTCTTTAAACTTTCTAAGGAGACAACAAGAACTAGAATTGGAAAGGTTTGAAGCTTCTAGAGAAACCTTTGAAAGTGTTACAAGAAAATTTTACAAATCCCTTGAAAAAAACTGGAAACTACTGAGATACTTTGGAAAGCTTAGTTGCTGACCACATCTTGATGTAAATGTTTCCAAAAATTTCTAGCCCTTTTTTAGGAGTTCGCTGATGGAAATTTAGTCTAAAAATTTGGATGTGTTTCCTCTAATGAAAATTTTTAATAAATAAATTTTTCAATATTAAACAAAATAAGTTGCAATTGGGTTTGGTTCATACTAACCTAGTTTCTAAGTCAAACGACTGAATTGAACTAGTGATAACAACACCACAAGTTGTAGATAAGGGCATAAATTATAGATCTAGATAAATTATACATCTCTCTATAATGTATAATGAAGAATTTTATATTTTTCCTTGCAAACCTCATCCATTTTGGTTATCCTAATACACTCTCCATGAAAGAAAATAAGAAAAAAAAAACCCTCCAAAAATAAAACATAAAATTTTCTTTTGTACAATGGAAAATGGGGATCACGTAATAGGATGCTAGCTCTCCCCAAATTCAGAGGGTGTACATTAGAAATACGAAGCCACCACAAGTCAAATCAGTTCAACACCACAAAAGAGATGAAGTGATGCCAATTCTAGATTCGGATCTTAGGGGCTTGTATTTCCTTTTTGTGTGTATGTATATGTATTGTGTTATTTGGAAATCGAGAAGGGTCATTTAAATCAGTAGATTGCAATGCTCAAAAGGAAATTGATATTAAAATGCTATAAAGATAAGTGTACCTTGAAAAGATGAAGTAGATTTTGTTCTATTGTTTTTCCAACTATTGGAGTCCTAAAATCAACTATCCTTCCAAATCTGGGACCTGAAAACTACCTACAGCCTATTCTAAAAATTTGAGCCTATTTTTTAGGGTGAAGATTGTTTGAAATGTTTTGTACCTAGCTGTAGAATTTTTGGGATATTATATACCTTATGAATGTGCTCTAAATTCTATCAAAACCTATGTCAGGACCTGCAGAGCTCATATCTAAAATTATAGCTTCCTAACTTGTACCTACATAGAAAAATAGGGAAATAGGTTGGCTAAAGGGGTTTGCCTTTGTCAACCCCCTATTTACGAATCAACCTTGAAATATGAAATGTAAATTATATTGAAAACAAAAAGTCTTAGTGTCATATTAATGTGCTTGCCTTCATGGATATTAGCATATAACCCATTGCCTTCAGGGTCAACGAAGAATTTTCCCAAATTCTCAGGAGATGGGATGGTATCTATAGATGAACACATTGCTAATTTCTTCACAGCCATCAATATATTAGAAGTACTAGAAGAAGATGTGGCTATTAGATTATTTGTTGAGACCCTTGTGGAGGGTGCAGAAAATTGGTTTTATCATTTGCCAGTCTCTTCTATTACAGATTGGGCTTCCATGAGAACGAATTTTGAAAGAAGATTCAAAACTACTGAAGATGAGAATTCCCTGTTAACACAATTGACTTCAATAAAAAAAGAGCCTTCAATAAGCATGAGAAATTTTGTTTCTAAGTTTAACAAGCTAGTTAAACATATCCCAGTAGCTAATCAGCCTACTACCGGTAATTTGAAAACTTTCTTTATAAGTGCTATGCCTCTTAACTCAGTTATGATTTGAGAAGGACAAACCCAGGTACTTTGGATCTTTCCCAAAGGACTGCAGTAGAATTAGAAGATCACATGATCTCGGAAGGAAAATGGAAATAAGAAATACAAA
This sequence comes from Thuja plicata, assembly GCA_018584345.1. NCBI lineage: Eukaryota > Viridiplantae > Streptophyta > Pinopsida > Cupressales > Cupressaceae > Thuja > Thuja plicata. Next base: position 238,642 of record MU224065.1, read on the forward strand.
CTCAGGCTAGAATTAGAAACATCACATCATCACATGAGATGATCTAGAAATTGTCTAATGAGTTCATTGCTTTCAAAAGAAAAATTCCTAGATTTAACAATCCTTATCAGTGGAATTTTCAAGATTAGTCTGGAAGAAACAGTGAATCAAGGAATACTGATGGGAAGACATTACAACTGACTGCTCCTCCACAAAGGCTGGCCATAGAAGCTCCTCCCAAAAGGGGAAACATGTGTGCTTTTCACCTGACAATAAATCATGATGGAGAAAGCTTCCCTGATGTAGCTCATGCCTGGAAGATGCATCAAATAGATGAATGGAATGCTGGAGTATCTGGAGCTGAATTAGATTTGTGCTCACATGGCGACTCTAAAAATTTATTTTTTGAGTACGTATCAGATTCAGAACAAGAAGCGGCATGCTATGCTACTATAGATGGGACATCTTATGCAGTATTAACCCAGAATCAAAAAGACAAAGTCCCTGTTTCCACGACTCTTTCAAGAGGTAATGAAGAATCTACTTCCTACTCTAAAGATGCCAACGAAGGAGTGAAAATGTTGTAACCCGGTAAGGAACAAAACTCTTTTGATATTATTCAATTCTACAAAGATTCCAAAATTCATATTTCTCCCATAGATTATCTCAAGTCTAATCCTGTAGAATTACAAAAATTAGTCAATTTTTGTAAAGGAGAGCCCCAAGATTTAAATCAAAATGTTACAGCTTAATTAGAAGAAGAGTCTGTTTTGCCAGGTCTATACGAACAAGGAGAGTCATCGGTTTTGGCTACTTCTCCTGGGCGAAAACCAGACCCTTTCTATGTGTCATTATTTATAAATGGTTGCAAGCTGAGTAAATGTACAATAGATTCTGGTGCCTCAGACAATGTGATGTCATCAACTATAGCCAAGGCTTTAGGTCTGACTCTCACCAAAGCTCATGGTAGCTGTTATTCTATGGATGCCAAAGAGGTCCCCTTGATTGGGAAAATCAAAGATGCTCAAGTGGCTCTAGCAGCACACCCCAAGAAGAGAATGTTATTAACTATATTGGTCATTAATATACCTACTAGGTACAGTTTGTTGTTAAGAAGGTGCTTTTACAAGATCTAAGAGGATAAATAAAGCTGGATTGGTCTCTAGCTTTGATCCCACTGGGTAACAAAAAGATTAAATTGGTTCCTGAAGAGAAAGCAAAGTTCACAATGTTAAAATCTGATGATCCTAAAGCCTAGATTTTGTACCAATAAATGGAGTTTGGTAACTACGTGTTATTCATAGATAGTCATGAAGAAGAAGCTGAGCCTAGAGAAAAGAAAGATCAGTCTACCGCTGAAGAAATGCCACCACAAATTTGGAATCTAAAGTTTGATGGTAGTTGTGCATCATCAGGATCTGGTGTAGGTGTAGTCTTGATATCACCAGACAGAGAATGTGATCCCATGGCTTACAAACTGGACTTCAAAAACACCAAAAAAATAGCAGAGTACGAGGTCCGTCTCCTCAGAATTATTGCTACAAAAGAGAGAGGTGTGAAAATCTTAAGAGCTCGAGGTGATGCTGAGTTAATTGTGTGCCAAGTTAAAAACCAATACTATGTGAAGAATCATAGATTAAAAAACTACAAAAATAGAGTATGGGACAAAATTGAAGCCTTAGACGCATTCTTCATTGAATCTGTGTCGAGAGAGTTGAACTCTAAAGAAGACTCCGTAGCAGTATCAACCTCATTGCTCCTCCCTCATCCAGATTTTAAAGATAAAAGGTATCAAATAAAAGTGATGTATAGACTGTCTGTACCTGACAACGTGGAAAATTGGCAGGTGTTTGAAGATGACCAGAATCTCCTCCTCTTTTTAGAGACTGGTGGTGACTCTCATAAGGATGCCCCTGGTATTCATAAGGGAGATTGTTGGAACAATCAAAAGAGAGATAAGTCAGGTATCATACAATTGCAAGGTAATATTATCCCACCTCATTTGGTTACACTTGAAAAGCTTTTCAATAGGCATGACACTTTTGTTAAAAAGAAGAGGATCGAGAGGGGCCCTACCACTGGCGAGTATGAAGGAATTAATATTGGAAGTGAGAAAGACCCCAAGATGATCAACATTGGGAAATGTTGTACTGAAGAAGAAAGGGAAGAGGCCAGGAAACTCTTCCTAGAATATCAAGATGTCTTTGCATGGAGTTATGAAGATTTAAAAAGCTTCATGGATGGTAAATTCAAACATCAAATTCCTTTAAAACCTGAGGCTGCCCCATTTAGGAAAAAACAAAGGAACTACAATCCCAAAGTTATGGATGCAATTTTCAGGGAAGTTGATAAAATGTTGAAGGAAAAGATTATATACCCTATTCATCATTCAACCTAGGTAGCAAACATAGTGCCCGTGAGAAAGAAAAATTGAGAAATAAGAATCTATGTAGAATTTAGGAACCTTAATCAATCTTCTTTGAAAGATAATTATGCTCTTCCTAACATGGACCACCTGCTGCAAACCGTCGGTGGAGCCAAAATTATGTCTATTATAGACGACTTCTCTGGTTACAATCAGATAGAAGTAGAGAAAGCTAACCAGCACAAGACGGCTTTCACTACCCCATGGGGCACTTTCGCATATCAAAGAATGTCATTCAGTTAAATCAACATCGGGAATACCTTCCAGAGAGGTATGGATATTTCTTTCAATGATATGAAGAACAAAATAATTGGTATGTATTTGGATGATCTTACCGTGTTTTCTAGAAAAAGAGAAGACCATATAAATGATTTAAGGAGAGTGTTGCAAAGGTGTAGGGAAGATGGGATTTCATTGAACCCCAAGAAATCTATTTTTTTTGTAACTGAAGGGAAATTACTAGGTCACATTGTTTCTCAAGAAGGCATAAGAATTGATCCAGAAAGGGTTAGATAAATTCAGCAACTAAGCTTACCTGTGAACAAGACTGGAGTGAAATCATTTTTTGATTAGGTAAACTTTCTCAGGATATTTTTTCTAGATTTTTCAGAAATTACCAAATGCATAGTGGACGTGATGAAAGGAAATGTAAATTTTAAGTGGAATGACCCTGGCAAGCAAGCTTTCAAAAGAATTAAGAGCACCATAGCCAATGCCCCAGTTTTATGTCACCCAGAGTACAAGAAGGATTTCATAATCTATTGTTATTCCTCTGAACATACTCTATCAGTCATCCTCATGCAGGAGAATGAGGAAGGAGTTTAGGCTCCTATTGCTTTTATGAGCACACCTCTAAAAAATCATGAGCTGAAATACTCTCAGAATGAAAAACATGTTTTCACAGTAGTAAAGGCTTTGAAGAATTTTAGATTCTATATTTTACACTATCACTCCCTTGTATATGTGCCTGACATTGCAGTAAATAGTATATTGACTCAATAGGACTTGGGATGTAATAACAGAGGAGCATGGGTGGCTAAGACTTAGGAATACGACATAGAAATCAAACCCACCAAGTTGGTGAGAGGAAATGCGTTACGCAAAGCAATGGCAGAAAATCAAGTGGACAAAGATCCTGAAACGATGCAATTTGTTTTTGCAGTAAGTATGCAAGACCCTTGGTTTGAAAATAATGTGTATTTCTTAACATATGGTGAATGTCCCGAAGGATTGAATTTGAAACAAAGGAGAGATTTAAAGTTAAAATCTTCTAAATATGTTATTTGGGAGGATAGATTGTATAAGAGATCTATAAATGAGACTTTCCTCCGGTGTGTTGACAAACAACAACAAGAGAAGTTGTTAAAAGTGTTTTGTGACGAAGCTTGTGGAGGACACTTTTTCTCAGCAGTCACCACGTTCAAGATATTGAGACAGTGCTACTATTGGCCAGGAATGTTCAAATATGCATATCATTAGGTGGAAAGATGTGAGAACTGCAAAATTTTTACTGGAAAGCCACAGCTAGCAGTGCTTCCCCTTAGACCAGTGATAATCAAAGGTCCTTTCTAGCAGTGGGGCCTTGATTTTATTGGTCCTATAAATCCCACATCTGGTGCGGGTCACACCTACATAATCATAGCAACATACTACTTCACGAAATGGGTGGAGGTGAAAGCGACTAAGAGGACTACATCTGAAGTAGTATGTGAGTTCATTAAAGAAAACATCCTGGTAAGGTTTGGGCTACCTATCAAGCTGGTAATGGATAATGCCACGTATTTCTCTTCTTGGGAAATTACTAAAAAAATTTATAAGTATGGCAATATGGTCAGTCACTCATCTGACTATTTCCCACAAGGAAACAGTCAGGCTAAATCCAGCAAAAAGAACATGGTAAAAATTATGAAGAAACTCGTGGCAGATAACCAGAGAACTTGGCATAAGAAAATCTATGAAGCCCTCTAGGAAGATAGGGTGACTCCCAAAAGAGCCATTGGCATTTCTCCTTTTGAACTTGCCTATGGGATTAAAGCCAGTCTACCATTTCCATTAGAATTGGCAACTTACAAATTAAGGACAACAGTAGAAGATGGCATATATAAATATGGTTTAGAAAAGAGGATCCTATATTTGAACAAGCTTGAAGAGGAATGAGAAAATATGGTAGATCACATCACACAGCATCAAATGCGTGTGAAGAATTTTTTTGAAAAAGGAGCAGGCCTCGAAATTTTGTGGAAGGAGATATGGTACTGTTGTGGGACAAACGCAACACACCTAAAGGAATGCATGGAAAATTTGAGATGCTATGGAAAGGGCCTTTCAAGATCCATTAGGAATTTGAGAAGAATTCTTTCAAATTGGCTTACCTAGATGGTGAAGCACTCCCCCTGACATACAATGGTCAGGAATTGAAACTGTACCAGATCTGAATCAGAAATAGGTAACCCCTTTATTGTATTATAGTTATGTTTAGTTCCCATTTTTGTTTTCCTTAGTTAGGTTTCCTGTCCTTGCTTTCCTTTCCATTTTTTTCTTTATTTTTTTTGTGAGCCATCCTTTTATTGAGCTTTGCGAAACTAGAGACTTGAGTTCCTTGCTTGGACATGTGAATGTCCAAGTCCCCAGACAGAGCCAGTTATTGCCCCATTTTTGTCCTGCATACCTTTAGACAGAAATGGAATTTTAATGTATAGCATTGGTCTTGAGATCTTCATCAAAGTATTGAGTCTAAGTCTATTTTTCCCCCTTAGGATAGGAGGCCTTTACCAGATTTCTCCAAATATACTCCCCTTTTGTAAGCTGGAGGGAATTTGTATCTGAGATCATGTTTCATTGGGTAGGTTAAGCTCCCAAATCCGGTGAAGGTCATGTTTCAGAGGTTTCTAACATTGGTTCTATTTACATTTGAAGTCTTTGGCGTTGACACTTATTTTTGCAGCATTGGCGAAAAATTGGTTTTGGGCTTCTCCTTGGTAGAAAACCAGCTGCAGAGTGTGTTTTCTGCGGTGGGTAATTCCAAAAGTCTCAGTGGTCAGTTGAAGTTGGAAATAGATAATTGAAGTTTAGAAAGGCAGTTGGATTCAAAGCAAATCCCATCCATTCAAAGGAATGATCAAATGATGAAGAATCTAAAAAGGAAATCTCAATGGCGAAAAAGCGAAAAATGGCTTCTCCGCTACTCCAAATAGGCGGGTTTTGACCCATGAGATGCATATTCTGCTAGATTTTTATATGCAAGATCCATGAAGAAGAACTAACTTATGAGGGGTTTCAAGGTATAAAGAAAGAAAATAAGATCATCACATGTCATTTTAGCATTACAACGGACTAAGATTCCTCCTTGGTGGATTTCTGAGAAAGGAGCACCCCAAAAGCATTTCTCCACCCAAAGAGAAGTGGGAAAGCAATTATCCACTACCTCCCAAAAGTTACCATTATGGTTATCTAAAGTGAAAAGATGTTTCTTAACATCCCGTAGAGGAAAAGTAATTAATTCAAATCAAGCCATTTTGCTTCATAACGTACTTTTTCATAAATTCTTAGGTCTCTTCATTCATGTGGTGCTAGAAGTTGGCCATTAATGGTAAGAATTCAAAGAGTTATAAATTTAATGAAGTGGTACAAATAAGAACTACCATCTGTTTGACAAATTTTCTATATTAAATGCTCTTGGAAATAGTTGTTCTTTGCCTTCGTGTTCCTGAGATTTATCCCTAGTTCCCATTTCAAATCAATCGAAGCATGGCTACTAGATTTATGGGGTTCGACAGAATGAACGAAATCACTTCTGATTGGCACAACATCACGGACACTTCTCTAAAGTTCCTTGATATGCAGAGCTTCAGAGAACATATTGAAGGCAGATCCAATGCACCCCATTACTATAAAACTACAGGAGACTGGGTTAGTCGAAGCCGTCAACTTCCCTGTGGCAATTCAAGCTCCTGAGATTGTTAGAGAATGTATACCTCACTATAACCCAGACACTAAGAAAATTCTCTTTCTCAACGATACGATACTACTATCTATTGACTTTGACTCTATTCAAAACTCCCTTTATATTCCAAAGCAAGATGAATACTCAGAGATGACCTACAGTCAAGCGGTTACTGAATATGGAGTGAAGAAGGTCATGTGGAAGGAGATAATGAAGACATGGTTCTAGGAGTCGAAGAGCGCCAAGGGAAAATTTCCCAAAACTCTACATGGCACAAACCTAAAGCCAGAGATTGTTGATATCTTGGTATTCCTTCATAGGATTAGAGGTGAGAGCGATGCGCTAAATTTTGTTGAGCGCCATTTCTTCCTAGTCCAGGTGATTTTCTCTCAACACCATTTTATTGATTGGGCCCTCATGGTAAGTGAAAATCTCTCCAATGCCCTAAATAGAGATAAACATCAAAATGAATTCTATATGTCCTCAGTCCTATTATATATTTTGGCTACTATTCAACTTTGGCCAAGAATTCCTACATTAGAAGAATTTCTGGAAGATATCAAAAGCTATGAGTTCTTTCCCTGTCTGCAATTACATAATACTTATATTGCATATCTCAAAGTCAATGATACATTTACAATGAGATTGTGCAGGAAGTTACAAGGTTTCCCAGAAAGGAGATTTTCTCCAGAAGCCATGGCATTCATCAGCCAATTTGGAGCTTATTTTATCTAGTTTGCAAACTTCTCATACATTCGTCTTGCAGGGTTCGATGATTTCCCTCTGAAGCTACCCAGATATTCGGATGACATGATTGTGTTGGTTGAAGTGATGAGGCAAGCAATCCAGGTGAACCTGATCTATGTGGGCACCCGAAAGAAAGGCTACAATTTCCCGATGACCATTAGGGCCTACAGTTGTGCATCCCAGTCTAATGCAAAGAATGTTCTGAAAACATTCTCAAAGAGGTTTCATTTATAAACATATTATGTCCTGAGGCCATAGTATGATCCTATAAACTATGCTTGAGATTACCTACAAATGGGTCACACTATCCATCGCATTGATGATATTGAATATTATTGGGCCAACTGCAAGGATGACTTAGAGAGCAAAGAAAATTTCTACGCAAGGTTAACTATTGAACAAATCAAAAAGTTCAAAGTTAACATTACAGTTGTAGGGCTGGAAGATGACGGCCAGCGTGTGTATGATGATACATACATAGAGAAGATCAAACCTCTTCCAATAAGCTTTGAACCCATGCTAGTTCAAGGTATAGATGACTTGGAGACCTTGATGGGTGGGATTTACAAAATAATAGAACAATGGGTTGAATGGACGGCGGGCAGGAGAACACGGTTGGAAAGGAAGCCTCCGTCTCGACAAACTCCAGCAAAAGAGACTGGGATTACCCCTGCATCATCTTCAGCAACTATCTTGACTATAGCCAAGGAGTCAGCTGAACTAGCGGGTGGAGGTGATGAACCTCCTGAAAAGATGATTCTGTTGGACAAGACATGTGGAGGTGGCTCGGCCCCTATCATTGGCTCCACGGAAGAAGCAGTCTCTACAAAACTAGTCAAGTCTACTACTGAGTCTGTTAAGAATGCAAAACTAGAGAAACCAGCGCAAGTCAGTACCATGGGTACGCAAGGTGATACCTCAACCCAAGATACTCCAAGGCAAGGATCTCTGATCATAATGGGAGTGGGCGAGGATAGTTCCAGCATAGCAGCCACAGAATCGGATGAAGAGGTTGGAAAGCAATAGAGGGTTTCTCAAGTTGTTAAATTGGAATCCTCCTCCCCTACTTCAGTGAATCCATTTTATTTTAGGCCTAAAGCTACTCCTCTAGTCATCAGGAATTTGTTCATAGAGGAATTGGTATCTGCCACCAAAGTCGCTAGCACGGAGTCATGGATAGAGAACACTCTAGAGTGCAAGAGGAAGAGGATAGAAGAGGGAGCTCCCTGCAAGGACACTCTCTCATGATCCCTACATCCCAATGCTACCGTGAGAAAATTAAAGAAAGAAAAGACTTTTTCTACACTAGGTGAAGACCCAAAAATAGGGCACTTCACCGTGGAGGTAGCGAAGCCCACCAAAGAAGGCAGAATTGAAGATTTGACCACCTCTAATTTTGAGCTGCAGTCATTTGACATGGGACTGGCTCGCCATGACACTAAGGTGGATTGGTGTAAATCCACTAATATTATAATTGAGGAAGAGCTTGAGGAACTCAAAATTGCTAAATTCCAACTTAAAGCAGAGGTTTCCAAACTAACTAACTTCATCAGATAGTTAGTTACTCTAGTGGCCAGCAATCCAAGCACCCAAACTACTTTTGACCCCAATGCTAAAGAGAATCAGGCTATCATAGCCAAGTTATAGGAAGACAGGCATTTTGGGAAAATTGGTAAATGCTGGATCACGAGGCTCAAATCCAAAGGACTAGTAGTTATTGAGAAGCTAGGAAACACTCTGCTAAAGTTGGAGAAAGAGAGGAGCTACATCGAAAATAATTTGCAGACTCTCGCATCAGAGAGGGTAAAGTGTCAACAATGCATAGTCTCGCTACATGTAGCAGTTAAAATGAAGACTAAGGAGGCACTAAAGGCTAGGATCCTTTAGAAAGGGGATGAGCCTTTGATTGAGTGGATTCAAAGCCTGGAGTTTAAGACTGAGATGATCATTCATGTCGAAGGTGGATTGCAATAGAAAGATGTTAAAATCAAAGAAAAATAGAGAAGATATTTTAAACTCCTTCAAGGTCTCCACATGGACTCATAGACAAACAATCAAGGAAAATAAATGATCGAAGTAACCATCATGCATAAATTCTTCTCCGACTATGTGGATAAGTTAGCAAAGTAGTGCTCTTCTCACTTGGATAAGGTGTCAGAACTCCAACAATTGAGTGGGTGCATCTACAAAGCTATGGAAGAGTTGAAGGACCAGGTAGATGCGGTTAAGAGCCTAACCAAAGATCACTCCAGGTGGCTCATCAGATATACCAATGTCCATGTCAATAGACATGAAGAGCTAATTCTGGTCATCACAGTTGTCACTGCCTATTGGGCGAAAATAGATAAAGGGAAGAAAACAGAAACATAAATATTCCTTCTTGTATTAATTTTGATAAAGCTTGTAACAGATAAACATGTGTTTATCATTTTTGGTTAGGGAAGTTGAACCATTTCGGTTACCCTTTTTGTAATGGTCCAACTCTGGGATCTATATGTACTCTTTTGAAAATCAATACAAAGGTTGGCTAAATTTTGGTGTGAAGAATGGAATTTTGCTGAGTCAAATTTGTGTATGTCTGAACACCGTTGTTTTAACTGTTCCACTGCATTGCATTTATCTTTCTATTAATTTGAATGTTTCATTGAAATTGGATTTACAGTTTATGATTGAACCAAGGTTCTGAATTATGATTTGATATAGTTAATCGAGGGGAATTTTTAGGGTTATTCAAAGTCTGAGAAACATTCCTATTAGATAGATTGATTCATTATCATTTTAACCAATAATCTTTCATTCCTACATCCTGCATGATCATTATCTGTCATTGCATTACCAGCTTTTAGAGCTCATATGATTATTGAGATCTCAAGATTGGCTAGATTTATTTGAATTTAATCTGCCTGAGCTAGTTCATGTCTAGGCCTAGCTTGGTTTACCTCTTCTATTCTCAGGTTAAGAACATACCCCTGTTATATTAGGAAAGATTAATATTCATTGAAGATCATTCATTTAAGGGATCTATACCTTCAAATTCAGAGGGAAATTAGTTGTTCATTTACATTTCCCAACTGTTGTATTCGATTGTTTCTTTAATATTTGGGCATTTTAGAGTCAAAGTGAAGAAGAACAATCTGTTTACAAATAGAGTTTTGACGACTCTACTAGGGAGACAAAAAATCACTAGACTAGAAGTAGTATAATGAGGAACGATGGTGCTTCCTCATGAAAATTTGATTCATGTACTCCAGCCAAACCTTGGATTCCAAGATGATCAAGAGGATCTCATCTCCTCACTAAATAAATTTGTCTGGAGACACAGAAGAAATACTAAGCATTGTAGAAATGCTAGTCAAGTGCTTGAACAAGAAGAAGTGAATGTAGAAGAACTCCAACAAACCATTCAAAGGAGGAACTTAAGAAGGGCTCAATGCCAAGCAGAGTGTGAGGCTAGATTTCCAAATTAGTGGAAATCTTGGAGCCTAAAAGGTTTCTTAGAAGTATAAGGAAAGAAGGTGGTAGAGACCCAGTCTTTGAGAGACTTGCAGAAATTTACTTTTCCCTGCTTGAAGTACCTCATTAGAGGGACATAAATACTAAAATAAAAAGTAGACCTCCTTCACCTCCTAAACAATCATCCCTTTTGTACACCACTTTTCAAGTGCTAACCTTGCACGGAGTAGTTGCTCCTCCTGTTGTAAACCTAACACCTTATCTACCTCAAGCAATTTTGGAACTTCCTTGGGCCATCGCAGTTGGTCCATTACAGTTAGCAGCATATAACCCACTGCCTTCATGATCAAGGAAGAATTTTCCCAAATTCTTCAGAGATGGGACGGTATCTATAGATGAACACATTATTGCTTTCTTTGAATCCATCAATATATTAGCAGTACGAGAAGAAGATGTGGTTGTTAGATTATTTGTTGAGACCCTTGAGGAGGGTGCAGGAGATTGGTTTTATCATTTACCAGTCTCTTCTATTACATATTGGGCTTCCATCAGAACAGCTTTTGAAAGAAGATTCAAAAATGCTAAAGATGAGCATGCCCTATTAACACAATTGACTTCAATAAAAAAAGAGCCTTCAATAAGAATGAGATATTTTATTGCTAAGTTTACAAAGCTAGTTAAATGTATCCCAGCAGCTAATCAACCTACTACCGATAATTTGAAAATTTTCTTTATAAGTGCTATGCCTCCTGACATTAATTATGATTTGAGAAGGACAAACCCAGCTACTTTGGATCTTGCCCAAAGGATTGCGGTAGAATTAGAAGATCACATGATCTCTGCGAGAAAATGAAAATGAGAAATACAAACTCGGGCTAGCACTAGAAACACCACATCATCAGACAAAATGATCCATAAATTATCTAATGAGTTTATTGCTTTCAAATGACAACTTCCCAGATTTAATAATCATTATCAGTGGAATTTTCAAGATCAGTCTGGAAGAAAGAGTGAACCAAGGAATAATGATGGGAAGACATTACAACTAACTGCTCCTCCACAAAGGATGGCCATAGAAGCTCCTCCCAAAAGGGGAAACATGTGTGATTTTCACCTGACAACATATCATGATGCAAAAAGCTGTCACGATGTAGCTCATGCCTGGAAGATGCATCAAATAGATGAATGGAATGCTGGAGTATCTAGAGCTGAAGATTCATGCTCACATGGCGACTTTGAAAATTTATTTTTTGAGTACATATCAGATTCAGAATGAGATGCGGCATGCTATGCTACTATAGATGGGACATCTTGTGCACTATTAACTTGAATTCAGAAAGACAAAGTCCCTATTTCCACACCTCTATCAAAAGTTAAAGAAGCGTCTACTTCCTACTCTAAAGATGCCAACCAAGGAGTGAAAACATTGCAACCCAGTAAGGAAGAAAACTCTTTTGATATTATTCAATTCTACAAAGATTCCAGAATTCAGATTTCTCCCATAGATTATCTCAACTCTAATCCTGTAGAATTGCAAAAATTAGTCAATTTTTGTAAAGGAGAGTCCCAAGATTTAAATCCAAATGTTACAACTTCATTAGAAGAAGAGTCTATTTTGGTGGGTCTATTTGAACAAGGAGAGTCATCGGTTTTAGCTACTTCTCCTGGGTGAAAACATGACCCTTTCTATGTGTCATTATTTATAAATGGTTGCAAGCAGAGTAATTGTATAATAGATTCTAGTGCCTCAGACAATGTGATTCCATCAACTGTAGCCAAGGCTTTAGGTCTGACCTTCACCAAAGCTCATGCTAGATGTTATTCTATAGATGCCAAAGAGGTTCCCTTGATTGGGAAAATCAAAGATGCTCAAGTGGCTCTAGCAGCACACCCCATGAAGATAATGTTATTAACTATATTGGTCGCTAATATACCTACTAGTTATGGTATTTTGTTAAGTAGGAGGTTTTGTAGAGATCTAGGAGGAGAAATAAAGTTGGATTGGTCTCAAGCTTTGATCTCGGTGGGTAACAAAAAGATTAAATTGGTTCCTGAAGAGAAAGTAAAGTTCATAGTGTTAAAATATGATGATCCTAAAGCCCATATTCTGTACCAAGAAATGGAGTTTGGTAACTATGTTTTATTCAAAGATAGTCATGAAGAAGAAGTCGAGCCTGGAGAAAAGAAAAATCAGTCTACCGCTGAAGAAACACCACCACAAATTTGGACTCTAGAGTTTGATGGTAGCTGTGCATCGTCAGGATCCAGTGTAGGCATAGTCTTGATATCAACAGATGGAGAATGTGATCCCATGCCTTACAAACTAGATTTCATAAACACCAACAACACAGCAGAGTAAGAGACCCTGCTCCTCAGAATTATTGCTGCAAAACAGAGAGGTGTGAAAATATTAAGATCTCAAGGTGATGCTGAGTTAATTGTGTGCCAAGTTAAAAACCAATACTCTATGAAGAATCATAGATTAAAAATCCATAGGAATAGAGTATGGGATGAAATTGAATCCTTAGACACATTCATCATAGAATCTATGTCGAGAGAGTTGAACTCTAAAGTAGAATCCTTAGCAGTATTAGCCTCAATGCTCCTCCCTCATCCATATTTTAAAGATAAAAGGTATCAAATAGAAGTGATGTATAGACCGTCTGTACCTGACAATGTGAAAGATTGGAAGGTGTTTGAAGATGACCAGAACCTCCTCCTCTTTTTAGAGAGCGGCGGTGACTTTCATAAGGATGCCCCTGCTAGTCATAAGGGAGATTGTTGGAACAATCAGAAGAGAGATAAGTCAAGTATCATACAATTTCAAGGTATTATTATCCTGCCTCATTTGGTTACACTTGAAAAGATTTTTAATAGGCATGACACTTTTGTTAAAAAGAATAGGATTGAGAGGGGCTCTACCAATGGTGAGTATGAAGGAATTAATATGGGAAGTGAGAAAGACCCCAAGATGATCAACATTGGGAAATGTTGTACTAAAGAAGAAAGGGAAGAGGCCAAGAAACTCTTCCTAGAATACCAAGATGTCTTTGCATGGAGTTATGAAGATTTAAAAAGCTTCATGGATGGTAAATTCAAACATCAAATTCCTTTAAAACCTGAGGCTGCCCCGTTCAGGCAGAAACAAAGAAACTACAATCCCAAAGTTGCGGATGCAATTTTCAGGGAAGTGTAATCACCTAAAAATGGTCACCTAAACCCTAGACCCCCAATCTCAACATTTAATCAAGAAACCCTAATCTTGATTAAACCTAAGTCATAAATCAAACATGCAATTATCGAATTCAAACTGATCTGACCTAAACCCTAGGTCCTAATCAATCATCTTACTTGATTAATTAATTAATTCCTAAAATCACATTACATTGGCAAATAAACTTTATGTTAATTATTTAATTGATATTATGACATATTATGATGACATTATTTTTCCATTAGTATACTCGGTGAAAAACATTGACAAAGCATTACCGGCAAACAGCAAAAATTACCGGCAAACCACAAGCAGTACCAGTGAAATGCAAGCATACCTGACAGAACAAAGATTTTGAGAAAAATGCTAAGTATAGAAGTGCCAAGAATCACCAACGACAAAGTTTTCAAAACTAACCTGACAATAACAGAAAAGGCATACCCAATGACAAGTTCAATAAAGGAACACCGATGACCAAGAAAATCGACCATCAGAACCGACAGACAGATAAAGAACCTACAAATTGTGGATCTGATTTTTACACGACGGATAAAACAATGTAATTCTATTTATAGATTTTTATTTTGTTTTAAATCATAATTTGATGGTCATGCAAGCTTTATGTAAATTCTTTAAAGCATCTTAACGGATCTAAAGCATATCTAACTAAAGATCAAGGTCAAGTTGTAAACCTTGGATCTAGAGTAAACATGTGATGCATGAATCAAGAATTGAACCTAAACTAGTATAAATAGATGTTCATACTCAATTGTGAGCCTATGAATTCTTATTATTGATAGCCACAAAGAGCATCTAAGGAGTAGAAGGTAGAATTCATGCAAAGATTAGAAATAGAGTACATCATTTATCAAGAACACACAGAGGCTACCGACGAGCAGATAAAGGTAGTATTCAATCATGAAAGGATGATTACTAGTATGTATGAAGATTTATAGGATCTGTTATCAGCAATTGAAGATTGCATATATTATCAGATCAAAGACTTATGTAGTTGCATTCTAACAAGTGCATCACATCTAAAATCCTTTTGTAGAAGGTGGACTTAATCGTTCTCTCTAAATATCTTAATAGAGTGCACACTTAACAGTGTTGCTAAAGCTTCAAATGAAGTAGATCTTAACAGGTCTCCACTGTAATAATCCTAACAGGGTAGGTCATCAGAAGTGACCAATTGTAAGCCTTAACCGGCCCCTTCTTATCTACAGATAGTGAAGTTTTTTGGGTAACAATCCCCACCACAATTTTTACTTCCTTAACAGGAGTTTTCTGTGATATCATATCTTGTGTCATGTGTTATCTATTTTCATTAATGTTTCTGTTATGGTTACATACTAAAAAGAATGTATGATATGATTACATATGCATAAAGAAAGATGAATATTTAGATAAGATAAATTATAAACTAATGACTAAGGGTTAATGGCCTAACCAAGAAAATTTTTAGAAGTACTGATTCACCCCTCCCCTCTCAGTACATCATCTCAATATAATTCCAACAATATTAATTAAATAAAAATTATAAAATTGTCAATTAAATAAAAAAGGAACTAAATTAATTATAAAAACATAAATGTGCATCCAAAATCAATTAATATATCAAAAATGCAAATGACTGATGACATTATTTTGCCATTAGTATACTCAGAGAAAAAACACAGACAGAAAGCATTACCGGCAGATAGCAAGCATCACCAGCGAATCACAAGTAGTACTAGTGAAATGCAAGCATACCCGACAGAACAAAGATTATTGAGAAAAATCAAAGTATAAAATTGACAAGCATCACCGGCGACACAGTTTTCCAGAACAACCCGACAGGAACGGACAAGCATACCCGACAACATGTTAAAAGAAAGGAACACCGACAACCAAGAACACTGACCGTCAGAACCGACAGTCAGAAAAGTCACAAATTGTGGATCTGATTTATACAAGGCGGATAAAGAAAAGTTATTCTATTTTGTAGAATTGATTTTTTTTTTTATGGTCATGAAATCTTTATGGAAATGCTTTAAAGCATCCTAATGGATCTAAAGCATATCTAACTATAGATCAAGATCAAGTTGTATATCTTGAATCTAGAGTTAACTTGCGAATGCATGAATCAAAAATTGAACCTAAGCTAGTATAAATAGATGTTCATACTCAATTGTGGGTACATGAATTCTTTATAATTGATAGCCACGAAGAGCATCTAAGGAGCAGAAGGCAGAATTCATGCAAAGATCATAAACAGAATACATCAGTTATCAAGAACACACAGAGGCTACCAACGAGCAGATAAAGGTAATACTCAATCATGGAAGGATGATTATTAATATTTTTGGAGCTTTATAGGATCTGTTATCAGCAATTGAAGATTACATATTCCATTAGATCAAAGACCTATGTAGTTGCATTCTAACAAGTGCATCACATCTAAAATCCTTTTGTAGAAGGTGGACTTAACTGTCCTTTGTAAATCTCTTAACAAAGTGCACACTTAACAGTGTTGTTGAAATCTTCAAATGAAGTAGATCTTAACAGGTCTCTACTGTAATACTCCTAACAGGGTAGGTCATCAGAAGTGACCAAATTGTAAGCCTTAACCGGCTCTTCTTATCTGTAGATAGTGAAGTTTTGTGGGTAACAATCCCCACCGTAGTTTTTACTTCCTAACAGAAGTTTTCTACAATATCATATCTTGTGTCATGTGTTATCAAAATTCATAAATGTTTCTATTATTATTACATATAAAAAGAATGTATGATATGGTTTCATATGCATAAAGAAAGATGAATAGATAGATAAGTTAAATTACAAACTGATGACTAAGGGTTAATGGGCTAACCAAGAAAAGTTTTAGAGGTACTGATTCACCCCTCCCCTCTCAGTACAAATT
>MU224065.1:256238-270388 GCA_018584345.1 Thuja plicata
ATGAATGGGCATACACACAAGGAATGCTAGAAAAAGAACAACAAGGCATGGACTCAGAAAGAAACTGATAAAAGATACAAACCAACCAGAGAGGGTAACTCATATGTTTGGGACTATAACACATGGGTAAATTGCATAGCATGTGGAAGGTATGGTCATATTGCTGCCAACTATATGAGAAAGTGGACCAGAAGGTCAAGAGGATGGTCAAATCTAGGTATGGCATGTTTACACTGTCATAAAGTTGGACATGTGATAAAATATTGCAAAGACTGACTGACAGACACAAATACACATCCTAATGGAAATACCATTGATGACATCAAAAGAATGAGAAACAAGATGTGGGTAAAAGCCACAAACACTGAAGGTGCTAGTACAAGCAATGCAAATGGTGAAACCCCATCCACTGGATCTGGTGACATCACTACATCTAACTAGATTGCACAATTAATTATGGAACTACATTATCACAAGTTTTATTATGCATCAGTTCCATTACACATAGTTCATATTATTATATAGGCATGAATAAAGATGCAATATATTGTTACTTGATAATCTACTGTAAAGCAACCTTCGGTTATTAGGCACAATCTGCATTAGTGAACACACACAGACAAGACATGCAATACTTACAGGAATGTATCGGTCATTACACAAGTTGTGTGTAACCTGACGAGTATCGGTATACACTGAATCTAAAAAAGTTGTTATTGTAATATCACCGAAAAATCATCGGTGAAGTCTCCAACACCGCTAAGCTACCCTGACGATTTGCAAAGACACCAAAGGAGTTATGAATGTATTTACCGATGGAGGCAGTCTTCATAAACTGACAAAGTTGGTAAGCATTAATGACAAATTAGGGCGCCAAAAAGTATAAAAGCCCGACGGGTAAGCTCATTTTTGCACCTGCGACTTTTGAGCAGAGTAGAGCATAGTGATTTAAGAGCAGTTTGAGAAGTGACCCAGTAGAAGGTATTCACTATGCATTCAAATTCAAAGGAGATCAAAGACATTCAGTAAATTCATCCATTCACCGATAGCATTGTTTTAATTTATGAAAAAGCCCTAAATTTCAAATACGATGGCATCAACCTCTAGGGTAGAGAAAATTAAGGTCGACAAGAAGAAACCATTCAGACTTGTTATTAGAGGGGCTTGTGCTGAACCTAAGTACAAACTACATCCTAAGATAGCCTCTCAACCAGACAATTCTGGAGCATTCTCCCGAATCCCAGCTAGGGTTTTATTGGTCAAGGACATTAGGTCATAAATACACTACAAGATCTTTGAGATAGGAGATCTGGACCTTGATAATGCCCATTCAGCACTTTGTGATGATGGTGGTAAGCTCAAAGAAGAGCACAAACACCTAGAAGTAAAAGGATTGACAAATGCACTTCATTTTTCCTAGGGTTTTTAAAAATAGAATGGATTAAGATTGTTCTAAGAAGAGTACATAATAACACTTTGTGGTTGAAAAAACCAAAGGCTATAAAAAAAGATGTTATACACATAGTGATAGGCTATCCAACAACTGAAAAACCTCAGGCTCACAAACATCCTTCTCTTGCAGAAGTGGAAAAGTTAACCGGTGCTAAATCAGACAAGAGGGCACTGAAGGTAAACACTATCACCGACGTAGAGCTAAAATTTGGTGCTTCTGTAGTTGGATATAAAATATTTCAAGCTAGCAGAATGAATAGTATCTCTAGCATAGCAATGAGCATAGCCTACAAAATCATCAAATAGGGGAAGAAGATGGATCTGGCAGACATCCTATTGCATCAATTTGAGGAGAACATGTGCACCATAAGGTCTTCACAGACAAACACTTGTAAGTTTGGTTCACTCATAATGTGTATATTTTTCTACTTCGAAGAGTACTTTCCTTCAATTGGAAAAGTAGCATGGGACACAAGTAGACCGGTAACCATGTAGATTAGTGAATTCATTGAATCACTAGGTACAGATTTTGACAACGTAATGCATGAGTACTTTAAGACAATTAAGGATATGCTACAAGCAAGGAGTAGAATTCCTGAAAGTCTGATTGAGGAATACAAAGAAGAGATTTGTTTTATGGTGGATATAGATTTCACCTACATTCAAGCTATAGTTCCTAGGAAATCATGGCTTGAAAAGCTTGATTATGAAATTAAAACTAGATTAGCAACAAAATGCATTCAGGCATTATTAAATGAACTCATTGACAACAAACAACTGAGATTTGGCACATATGAGGAAGCCAAACTAAAGATTAAGTCAACACTTGTTGTCAAGAAGGTTGTCAAATAGTCTAAGAGAATGGTAAAGAACCTGAAGAAGAACTTGAACATATCATCTAATGGAGAAGAGGAAGAACAGGGTAAGGAGGAAGAACAGAGTAAGGAGGAAGACACCAAGGGATAGCTTCCCATTGGTAATACAGCAGAGATAAATGAATCAAAGGAAGAGAAGTCAGATTCATCACCTCCTCCTCCATCTAAAAAGGCTAGAACTAGAAGCCAAATAGCTCAAGATGCTATTCCCTCTCCCATGGTTAAAGGGAAGGTGTACAAGAGGAAAGTTGCACCCCAAAAAGCTAAACAACCAGCTAGAGCACCTGCCAAATGAAGGAAGTATGTTTAGACTGATGAAGAACTAGAAGATTCAGCAATGGATGAACCTGACACTGTCAAACTTGCATAAGAAAAAGAAAAGGTTACATCTCCATTTGATGACATTGATAGCATATTTAAGTATATTTCTGAAGTTGCATCTATTGGACATCCAAAGATCAGGAAATGGTTAAGATGGGATACAATAGAACAAAATAAGATTGAAGATGCACTTTTTGCTAAGATGTGCAGACATTATTATGTCCCACTACACTTCACAAGACAAGTTGATCCACAAGAACTTTTGGATAAGATATCCTCTAGATTCACTTTTGCACTCCATGAGGAGAAGAGGATAAGAGAAAGAGTATTAGTCTCTCTTATGCCTGCTGAGTCAACAAAAGAGGAAATAAATGAAGTAATGGAGAAATATAAAAAGAAATTCTCACCAAAATTGAGAGCTTATAAATTTCTTCAAGGAAATCTTATAGAGCTAGAAGAAGACACTCACAAAATATGGAGTGGTCTACTAAAACCTGATGAGGAAAGCAGTCCTGAAAAGGAACCTATCAACACAACAGCTCACTCAACAGCTAAGTTGGAGAATGAAGAAGTACAGATCATAGGCCAAAAACATATAGATATTATAGATGAGGATTGGTCAAAACATGGCCAACATGATCAAGTACTGGATAGTCCCATCCACATAAACTTGGAGGATGAAGAAGTTGCCAAAGAAGAACTATCAATTAAGGGTAACTTAGATGTGGATATGAATAATGATTCATGGTTACACAACATTGTCAACACCATTATAGGAAAATACCCTACAACAGATATGCAAAAAGATGAAGATATCACTGCTACAAGGGTTAATATTGATGAACGGGACAAAGCTATTGACACTGCAACTGTCAATACGCCTACAAATATGAATATATTGATAGATGCTATCAATATTCATTCCAGCCATGAAAAATCATCCAAGAAAGATGATGATATACCCAAGGATATGGGTACAGATGAAAATCAAGGTGCATCCAATACTCCAAAGGATACCGACACAGAAATGAAGGATGACACCAATGAGCAGAAAGATACATCAAAGGAACAACAGCAAGAGGCAGAGAAAACTATAGAGGATACCTCAAAGAAGGTTGAAGACAAAGAGAAGAGTGAGGAATTAAAGAGAAATGAGGAAATGAAACAAAAAGAAGATTCATCAATTGAAAAACCCAAGGTACGTGAGGAGACATCTTCACCAAACCGGTCGGTGAACACTAAATAGGTACAAAAGGATGTCTCATCCTCTCTACACTCACCAACAAAATCTACTCAATCACAAGCCTTACAAATGGTGGTACATCAAGCTGCCACCTAGCCAAAGAAAAATAAAATAGTAAAGAAGGACATATTGGCTGTAACACTTGATGAGGTCATTGAAGTTCCAAACTGGGACATCACCACTTTAGACAGTGACAAACTTCAAGAGTTTGGAGTGCTCTATCAAAGGAAAGCCTTACAGAAGAAGATGATCAAAGAACACAGAGAAAGCATGGCACTTGAAAAGGCTAAGGAGATACTCCAACAACTAGTTCCTGAAGTAAAAATTGATGAAAATACTTTAGTTAGGGAATAGATTGTTTTTCTTACCAACGCTATTACAAAGCAAGGGATAGAGGAAGATCAAGCAATGGAAGAGCAAGCAGAAAAGAAATATCAATTCAAGTTAATTGAT
This sequence comes from Thuja plicata, assembly GCA_018584345.1. Classification (NCBI taxonomy): domain Eukaryota; kingdom Viridiplantae; phylum Streptophyta; class Pinopsida; order Cupressales; family Cupressaceae; genus Thuja; species Thuja plicata. The sequence continues at coordinate 260,583 of MU224065.1, forward strand.
AAAATCAGCCAAGAAGTGGCATTGAACAAGGTCAAGCTCTCCGAACTTAGTGATGAACTAGAGCCAATGATTGCTGAGGCAATAACCTTAGTTCAAAAGATGTGCACACTTGAAAAATTTGCAAAGAAGAACAGTGACAAACTTGCAGAAATTGACTCAAATGTCACAAAGAGTGCACAAAGCCTAACCTCACATGCCGACAGCATAAAGGCACATCATGACATAGTCATTGAATAAAATAGGCTAAGATAGGAAATATGGGATGTTGAGACCCAATTCAAAGGTGAGATCATAGAACTTCAAGCACACATTCTACCAAATCTTACAATTTTGCAGCAACATATTTCTGAAGCAAGAAATATGATAGCAACCCCAGAGATGTCTGTAGTAGACAACATCTATGATATCCATGTAAGGATTTCACTACAGCACATGGCTCTAGAAATGCTGAAGGAAAAATGGGAGAAAATGATGGAGGAAGTCAAGTCCTCACATTCCCACCTTTTTGGACAGTTGCAAGTACCTTTGTCCTTAGAATCAAAAAAGGAGGAAAGGCAATGTATATAGTTATGTACAATACAAATATCCAGACAATACATATATCAAGTAACAAAAAGATAAAGATAAAGGATATATATATATACTTACACTTACTGACATATACATAAGGGGAGTCATTCAAATGATAACGGTAGAAGTATACACAGGTGTACATACTAATACCCTCACTATGTTGCACATATCATGTTTTTGATACTAATGTCAAAGGGAGAGATTGATGAAATTATTTTTCCATTAGTATACTCGGAGAAAAAACACAAATAGAAAGCATTACCGACAGACAGCAAGCATCACCGGCGAATCACAAGTAGTACCGGTGAAATGCAAGCATACCCGACTGAACAAAGATTTTTGAGAAAAATCTAAGTATAAAATTGACAAGCATCACCGGCGACATAGTTTTCCAGAACAACCCGACAGGAACAGACAAGCATACCCGACGACATGTTCAAAGAAAGGAACACCGATGACCAAGAACACTAACCATCAAAACCGACAGTTAGAAAAGCCACAAATTGTGGATCTGATTTATACACGGTGGATAAAACAAAGTTATTCTATTTTGTAGAATTGTTTTTTGTTTTTTATGGTCATGCAAGCTTTATGTAAATGCTTTAAAGAATCCTAATGGATCTAAATCATATCTAACTACAGATCAAGATCAAGTTGTATATCTTGAATCTAGAGTTAACTTGTGAATGCATGAACCAAAAATTGAACCTAAGCTAGTATAAATAGATGTTCATACTCAATTGTGAGTACATAAATTATTTATAATTGATAGCCACGAAGAGCATCTAAGGATTAGAAGGTAGAATTCATGCAAAGATCAGAAACAGAATACATCAGTTATCAAGAACACACAGAGGCTACCGACGAGCAGATAAAGGTAATACTCAATCATGGAAGGATGATTATTAATATTTTTGGAGCTTTATAGGATCTATTATCAGCAATTGAAGATTTCATATTCCATCACATCAAAGACCTATGTAGTTGCATTCTAACAAGTGCATCACATCTAAAATCCTTATGTAGAAGATGGACTTAACCGTCCTTTGTAAATCTCTTAACAGAGTGCACACTTAACAGTGTTGTTGAAAGCTTCAAAGGAAGTAGATCTTAACAGGTCTCTACTGTAATACTCCTAATAGGGTAGGTCATCAGAAGTGACCAAATTGTAAGCCTTAACCGGCTCTTCTTATCTGCAGATAGTGAAGTTTTGTGGGTAACAATCCCCACCACATTTTTTTACTTCCTAACAGAAGTTTTTTGCGATATCATATCTTGTGTCGTGTGTTATCTAAATTCATAAATGTTTCTATTCTTATTACATATCAAAAATAATGTATGATACGGTTTCATATGCATAAAGAAAGATGAATAGATAGACAAGTTAAATTACAAACTAATGACTAAGGGTTAATGGGCTAACCAAGAAATGTTTTAGAGGTATTGATTCACCCCTCCCCTCTCAGTACAAATTATCTCAATATAATTCCAACAATGACATCATCAAATTTAGTTGACTAATTATCAAAATGGAAACAATCTAGTTACACTTAGTTAACTGATTCTCCACTATTTATCATTTTGGAAACATTTCAGTTAATTCAAAACTGAATATGGAAGTTTCCAAAATAACTTATCAGTCCGTTCAATCAACTGACTCTCTTGACCAATTGAATCACTTGCACATGGATTGTGCTTCTTTAATCAAATCTGAACCACTCTTTTTGTTCGATCTCGACCGTCGATTCGAGAGAGATTTCTATAAAAGAGAAAATCTTTTCCTTCACAAAGGATCCTAATTTTTTATTAAAGTTATTATAATAAATTTTAATCTTATCTTTTAGCATTTTATCATTCATTTGTTTAGTATTATTGTCTATTACTTTCAAAGCATGCAAATCAATCTAACTTAGAGCACACTTTATTTTGGGCTTAAAACTGAATCTCTCATATTTCAATTTGGTGCTTCTAAAATGAATCTTAATCAGCTTTGGATGAACAACAAATTGCATAATCATTTAGATTAATCAACATTTTACTTTTAGAATATAGATTTTAAATCCTTTTTTTAGGTTAGTGTGTAGTCACTGAGCTTGCAATGATCTGAGAGCAAGCTCATACTCCTGCCTTCTAGAAGGCAACAAGTCGATTCATTCACACATGCAGGATGAATTAATCTATATTCATTTTTTTATGTGATTGAAGAGCAATGACCATGTTGAAGTGTATGGCTAAATTAGAGGCCCACATTTAGTTATCACATTTTTGGCACCCACATTTAGCTATCACATTTCTGGAACCTGTACTGTCACTCACATCTCTTCCCAGATCACCTAGGTCTTATGGAAAACCATCATAAGAGATGAAACACACAACACCCCAAGAAATCTATGATGAGACCTTTGTTAAAGACAAAAAAACATTAAAAGATGAACAAGAGGAAAGAGCCATTCTGGCTTGGTTATATACGAAACCCAAAGATAATAAAGATGAACAACGTGTAATACCCCTAGAAAAATTTGGTGTGGGGTATAAGGTGGCTTATAAAATGGGTTATTTAGGTAAAGGACCCATTGGACCTAATCAAAATGGTCTTAAAGAACCTCTCTTCTGACTACAAATGACCTAGAGACACAACGGGTCTAGGGTTCTTATCCAAGAAAGAACAAAGAGAGAAGAATCGCCTAGATAAAGGAAAGGGACATCAGGTTCTGAAAGAACAAAACACAACAATAGAAAGCACTGACACACCCACTGGCAACTGGCATGATTCAAATGATTCTAATGCAGAGGATGTGTATCCTTTTCCCATTCCTCCCAATATTTTGGCTCTTCTATTTGATGAAGGTACACCCTAGGTCAACACTACTGAAGAGCATGTTCTAGAGGAATCACCAATGACTTCTGATCAGTTAGAAACTACTGAATCTGAACAAGATCTAGATACAGAAGGAGTCTAACCATAGAAGATTTTTTAGGTAGAACTCATCCAAACTGGGGGCAAAGAGTAGATTTCACTCATGTCCTGGATATGAAACCAAATGATGAAATAGACTCCCATGAATATGAGTTTGAAATTATTTCAGATGGCACTTTAGATATAGATATGGATACCACACACGAAGTAGGTGAAGGCTTAGAGGTTATATCAGATGAATTAGGACCTATTTCTGACATGGGCTTTGATGATGCTGTTAGGGCTCTTTCTTATTTGAACACATCTATACAAGGTTTAGGTCTAGGACTCTACTTAACAGCCGACATCTATGATGAACATACCATGAATGCCCTCGAACCCAGTGAACCTTTGTCGCTAATACATCCTGAACTCATTGATTGGTCCTTACAAGGACAACCTGCTGAAATGCCTACATTTCCTAATGACTATGCTTTAGCCTACTATCTTAATGCTACTGAACTTGTCACTTCTTCCACTAGTGAACCTAGTGTGAGCATGACTGAAGCGGACATCAAGTATCTCAGTTATAAGATAAAAATGAGAAAAAGAAAAGGGTCTGAAGGCAAAAACCACATTATGGCAGTTTCAGAACCCAAAATAGTAAAAAGAAAAGACACATCCAAAGGTGAAAACCTCTCTAAGGTGCCTGAGGATGGGATTCTTGATGTCTTGCTAGTCATTTACAAGAACCATCATCAATACTCATAGAGCCAACTCAACCAGTGAATATTGGTACAGAGGAACATCCACACATCATTCATGTAGCTAAATCTTTGTTTGTAGTAGAGCTCAAGGAATTCACAGAATTATTTACAGAGAAGAAGATAAACTTTGCATGGACATACTCAAATATGCCTGGTTTAGATCTAGATCTTATCATGCATCATCTCTCAATCACTCCTGGAGTAAAACCAGTAAAACAAAAACTCAAAAAAATGCACCCTCATGTTGCATTACTTATCAAGGCTGAACTGGAAAAGTTACTCAAATCTGGATTCATCCGACCTATTGATTATGAAAAATGGATATCCAACATCATACCAGTATCAAAGCCAGACAAATCCATTAGAGTCTGCACTGATTTTAGAGATCTCAACAAGCATGTCCAAAGGATGACTTTCCTTTGCCTAACATTGACATCATTGTGGACATGACTGCTGGGTATGAAATGTATTCTCTCATGGATGGTTTCCTTGGGTACAACCAAATCAAGATTGCTCTAGAGGATCAAGAAAAGACTACCTTCACATGTGCTTGGGGAACATTTTGCTAGAATGTCATGCCTTTTGGTTTGAAAAACATCAGAGCTACCTATCAGAGGGTAGTAACAACTATCTTCCATGATATGATGCACAAAACCATGGAAGACTATGTGGATGATACCCTAGCTAAATCAAAGAAATGATCCCTACACCTACAAGATTTAGGCCCAATCATGGATAGAATGGAAAAGTTTAAATTATGGTTGAATCCTAAGAAATGTGCATTTGGTGTTACCTCTGGCAAGTTGTTGGGTTACATTATCTCAGCTTAAGGCATAGAAGTCGATCTTGAAAAGGTGCAAGCGATACTGGAAATGTCACCTCCCAAGAACATAAGTCAAATGAGAACACTCCAAGGGAGAATCCAGTCTATTAGAAGGTTCATCTCATAATTGGTTGATAGAGCACAACCTTTTACCAAGACTCTACACAAGGGCATTACCTATCAATGGAGTGAATAATGTGACAAGAGTTTCACTCAAATCAAAATGTACCTGGCAAACCCACTAGTACTCATTCCACCTCAACAAGACAAACCATTGATTTTGTATATTTCAGCTACCTCAACATCACTGGGGGCACTGCTAGCGCAAGAAGATAAAGACAAGAAAGAATGTGCTATATACTATATCAGTAGAACATTTGTGTCTTATGAGATGAACTACTCTATGATCAAGAAAGCATGCCTAGCAGTAGTCTTTACATCTCAGAAATTGTGTCACTACATGTTAGCTCACTCAATCAAATTGGTGGCTAAAATTGACCCTTTGAAGTATCTTCTAAGTAAAGCTACCCTCATTGGAAGTTTGGCTAAGTGGGTTATGCTTCTTAGTGAGTTTGACATAGAATATATTGAGCATAAAGTGATCAAAGGGCAATAAATCATAGATCAACTAGCTGATGCTCCACTACGCGACAATGAACCAATTAATGCTGAGTTCCCAGATGGATCTATTTTGCACATCACTCACAGATCCTAGAAAATGTTCTTCGATGGATCATTCATGCAACAAGGTTCAGGTGCAGGGATTTTGTTTTTGACTCCTCAAAATTATTCCATTCCAAAGGCGTACAAGCTCATGTTTCCTTATACAAACAACATAGCAGAATATGAAGCACTGGTAAATGGAATCAAACTAGCTCTTGAATGGAATGTTTCTAAGTTACATGTCCATGGTGACTCTCAACTTGTAATCAACCAAATCAATGATGTATACCAAACTAAGGATGAAAAACTCATGCCTTATAAATGAATGGTTGATGAATTTAAGAAATATTTCACTTACATCACATTTCAACAAGTCCCAAGGGTACATAACAGAGCAGCTTATGCCATGGCTACATTAGTATCCTCACAACAATAAGAGGATGACTTCCATTATGAGTTCTTGGTGGAAAAAATCCATTTCCCTTCCTACAACTCTCCTGACTCCCAAATGGTCTATTCAGTCATTGAACAGGAACCCTCCCATTATCACCATGTTTACTCTTACCTACACCATCAGATCATTCCTAATGGACTAACCAAAAATGAAAAATGACACCTCATCCACAATTCCTCACGGTATGTTCTTATGGCCAACGATTTGTATAGGCAAGGATTAGATGGTACTTTGCTTAGGTGTGTAGAAAAAGAAGAGTCTAAACACACGTTTTCTGAAGTCCATAAAGGAATTTGTGGTTCTCATTCTAATGGTCTGACTTTGGCCCAAAAATTGCTTAGAGTAGGGTATTGTTGACCAAATATGGAGAAAGAAGCTATCAGGTTCACAAAAACTTGTAAGAAATGTCAACTGCATGGCAATCTTATACACGCTCCAGCAAGGGATCTCATTCCTTTTGTAACACACTAGCCCTTTCAACAATGGGAATTTGATCTCATTGGGTAGATTTACCCCTCATCTTCTAATGGACACAAGTTCATTATTACCGCTACTAAGTATTTTACCAAGTGGGTTTAGGCGGTCCCGCTCATTAAAGTGACAGAACAGCAGGTCTCACTGCTCATTCTGAACTACATCATTTGTCACTATGGAATACCTTCCTCCATCACCACTGACAATGGAGGTCAATTTAAGAACAAAATCATGGATGATTTGTGTGAAAAATTCAAAATCACACAACACTGTTCTTCAATCTATTACCCACAAGGTAATGGGTAGGCTGAGGCCTCAAATAAAAATTTATTGAAAATCTTACATCGTACAGTTAACAAATCTAGAAGGGATTAGCACCTACAGATCAATCCTACATTATGGGCTTACAGAACGAGCATCAGAACACCTACAGGGGAAACCCCATTTGCACTGGTATATGGGGCAGAAGCAGTCTTACCCCTAGAAGTAGAAATCCCATCTCTTAGGGTTTCTTTGCATAGACTTGTACCAGATGAAGATTACTGAGTTTTGAGACTCCAAGAACTAGAGCTACTGGACAAACATCGAAAAGTGGCCTTTGATCACCTTAGAGCTTATCAGAAAAGAATGTCAAGAGGATACAACAAGAAAGTCAGACCTAGAGAAATTCAGGTGGGTGACCTTGTGTTGAGAGAAAATCCCCCTAATCAGTCACACAGAGAATAGAAGGGGAAGTTTGAACCCAACTAGCAGGGTCCTTATATTATTACTGCAACATTCGGCTCTAGAGCCTATCAACTCTCCACACCTGAAGGAGAATCGCTTCGAGAGCCCATCAACACTCTCCATCTCAAGAATTTCTACACCTAAGGAATTCTCGGTGATCAGCACCATGTACATAGTAATGTCCTAGAAAAAATCTAAAAATTGGAAAAATTCCTTAAAAAATGATCACCCTGTGAAAACCTATCAATAGGCGCCTTGATGCGTCAATCAAAAAAATCAAAAAAATGGAAAAATAAAAATAAAAATTTGAAAAAGAAAAAAAGTGCCTTGGTGAAAACCTGGTAAACAAGCGTCATGGTAGAAAAAATAGAATCTCTTCCAAGTAGGTGAAAACCTGGTAAACAAGTGCCTCTTGTACTTAGCGCTCCATCTATCAATGCTTAGTCTTGGAAATCCTTTGCTTGAGTTTGTACATAGTTTCAGTCACTTTCATGACACTCTGGTTCTTCTGAGAACCCTCCTGGCTTGAAACTGATCCAGAGTCATAACCTGGGGGCAATCAAATTGGATTTTCCCTCACAGTATGAGTCAAGTCAGTTATCATTGTTTGCTACCAGGGGCATGGGTCCCCAATTTGATCGCATCTTTGGTTTGCACCAGAGTCAGTAATCTTGTCATTTCTGAAGGACAACTCACTACTGACACAAACAGGTGTTTCTCAACACCACAATCAACTGTGTTTCTTAACACTATCTTTGGACGCATCTGTGTTTCTTAACACACATTGGACATCACAAATGTAAACAACAGATCGATAGCAATCAAACACTAAACACTCACAAGCACAACAGTGTTTCTCATATCTATATACACATCTGAAAACTTTGAAACTGGCTGAAGTATGCTAAACTTTTATCTATATGCTGCCTATTCTCATTGATTTCGTTAATCTTTTCTTTGTTTACTGCTTGTTGGTGTGGTCCCGATGATCTAGCAATGTCAAATAAACTGGGTGTATGTGATAAGAGCTCCTGCATTAAGGTGGAAAAGCCTCACATCCCTCGATCCTCTTTATTTGTATGCCAAGGTGAGGTCAGAACTATCTCCTTGACTATTATTGCTCTGCTTGTTTACGCAAGATTGCACTCATGGTTATCTTGGCTTTGAATGCCTTGATACTGGTGTACCCTTGCACTATCAAAACTAGAAACAATGTTCAGGTCATCTCGGTTGTTGTGCCTTGATGCTTACATTAGTTTCCCATATCTTATCCGATGAAAGTCATATTCATATTCTTATGGTCGCAGTGGCACCAGTAAGGATTGTATCGACTCTAATGTTCCAAAAATTCTCAATGATAAAAATTTTCAACTACTAAAGCTTAGTGACCACACCTTAGGTTGCATTCATGTTAAGTCTTGCATCTTTATCTGCATCTGCATCTACATAGTGATGAAATTAGCATAATAACTTTATCTCTCTCCAATGTGAAGGATCTGAGATTCTAATTGACCAATCTTCTCATCGTCAAGTGGTCATGACACCCCTTGCTAAATCAACTGTCTTGATTCTATTATTAGGATTGAAATCAAAATTTGAATTTGACCACTTCCACAACCAATAGAAATCTCTCATGCTTTTCTTCTAATCACTCCATGTATCTTACTATTGGTCAATCTCATTCCAACAAGACCTCTCATCAAGTACAGATTTTGTCCTAACCACATGGGACCTCTTTCTAATCAGATCAATTTCTTCCTAAATTGTCTAATCAATCAAATTGCTTTTCATCACTGGGGCACCTGGCCATATTTCAATTTTTCTCTCGAGGGGGCAGGATCAGGACATCAACATTCCAGTGATTACATCCTCAATCAAAACCCCATCGCTTGGGGCATCTCAGCTTCATTGCATCAAATCAAGTTAAGATCATCTTAAATCAAAGACAACCTAATCAATGGTCTTATACAGTGGTGAATACACTCGAAACCAGACAAGATCAGTCTTATACAGGCTATTGACTATTGAAACCAGATACATTGATCAAATTGGCTTCATCACTTTAAATCAAGTCAATTTGCTTACTAATCAAATCTCTTAACGGAAATTAGTTTCATCGCTTCAAATCAAACTAGTTATTCATTCAAACCAATCAAAAAGGTTTAATATTTCCTGATAGATGTTCAATTTCATCACTTCAAATCAAACTGAGCACTCTATTTTATATCTTTTGATCGATCTTCGTCCAATCAAGCTTGAAGTCGGTCTTCTTCTTCAACTATTCTGGGTCTTCTCACTAACAGGTCTTTGAATCAATGCGTTGATTGCACATCAATTCAAAGAGGGGCAAATGTAATCACCTAAAAATGGTCACCTAAACCCTAGACCCCCAATCTCAACATTTAATCAAGAAACCCTAATCTTGATTAA
>MU224065.1:270567-281386 GCA_018584345.1 Thuja plicata
CATATTAATTAAATAAAAATTATAAAATTGTCAATTAAATCAAAAAGGAATTAAATTAATTATAAAAACATAAATGTGCATCCAAAATCAATTAATTTATTAAAAATGCATATGACATCATCAAATTCAGTTGATTGATAATCTAAATGGAAACAATCTAGTTCCACTCAGTTAACTAATTCTCCACTGTTTATCATTTTGGAAACATTTCAGTTAACTAAAAACTGAATATGGAAGTTTCCAAAATAACTGATCAGTCAATTTAGTCAACTGACTCTCTCGACCAATCGAATCACTTGCACATGGATTGTGCTTCTTTAATCGAATTTGAACCACTCTTTTTGTTCGATCTCGACTGTCGATTCGAGAGAGATTTCTATAAAAGAGAAACTCTTTTCCTTCACAAAGGATCCTAATTTTTTATTAAAGTTATTATACTACATTTTCATCTTATCTTTTAGCATTTTAGCATTCATTTGTTTAGTATTGTTGTTTATTACTTTCAAATCATGCAAATCAATCTAACTTAGAGCACACTTTGTTTTGGGCTTAAAACTAAATCTCTCATATTTCAATTTGGTGCTTCTAAAATGAATCTTAATTAGCTTTGGATGAACAAAAAATTGCATAATCATTTAGATTAATCAACATTTTAATTTCAGTATATAGCTTTTAAATCCTTCATTTAGGTTAGTGTGTAGTCACTGAGCTTGCAATGATTTGAGAGCAAGCTCATACTCTTGCCTTCTACAAGGCAACAGGTCAATTCATTCACACATGCAGGATGAATTAATCTTTATTCATTTCCGTATGTGATTGAAGAGCAATGACCATGTTGAAGTGTATGGCTAAATTAGAGGCCCACATTTTGCAATCACAGGAAGTTGATAATATGTTAAAGCCAAAGATTATATACCCTATTCATCATTCAACCTGGGTAGCAAACATAGTGCCTGTGAGAAATAAAAATGGAGAAATAAGAATCTGTGTGGACTTTAGGAACCTTAATCAGTCTTCTTTGAAAGATAATTATGCTCTTCCTAACATGGACCACCTGCTGCAGACCGTAGCTGGAGCTGAAATGATGTCTATGCTAGACGGCTTCTCAGGTTACAATCAGATAGAAGTAGAGAAAGCTGACCAACACAAGATGGCTTTCACTACCCCATGGGGCACTTTCGTATATAACAGAATGTCATTCGGGTTAATCAACATCGGGGCTACCTTCCAGATAGGTATGGATATTTCTTTCAGTGATATGAAGAACAAAATAATTGGTATGTATCTGAATGATCTTACCATGTTTACTAGCAAAAGAGCAGACCATATAAATGATTTAAGGAGAGTGTTGCTAAGGAGTAGGGAAGACGGGATTTCATTGAGCCCCAAGAAATCTATTTTTTGTGTAACTAAAAGGAAATTACTAGGTCACATTATTTCTGAAGAAGGCATAAGAATTGATCAAGAAAAGGTTAGAGCAATTCAGCAACTAAGCTTACCTGTGAACAAGACTGGAGTGAAATCATTTTTTGGTCAGGTAAAATTTCTCAAGAGATTTGTTCCAGATTTTTCAGATATTACCAAATGCATAGTGGACATGATGAAAGGAAATGTAAATTTTAAGTGGAATGATCCTCAAAAGAAAGCTTTCAAAAGCATTAAGAGCACCATAGCCAATGCCCCAGTTTTATGTCACCTAGACTACAAGAAGGATTTCATAATCTATTGTTATTCCTCTTAACATACTCTATCAGCCATCCTCATGTAGGAGACTGAGGAAGGATTTCAGGCTCCTATTTCTTTTATGAGCATGCCTCTAAAAAATCATGAGCTGAAATACTCTCAGAATGAAAAACATGCTTTCACAGTAGTAAAGGCTTTGAAGAATTTTAGATTCTATATTTTACACTCACTCCCTTGTATATGTGTCTGACATTGCAATAAAAAGTATATTGACTCAACAGAACATGGGATATAATAATAGAGGAGCATAGGTGTCTAAAACTCAGGAATACAACATAGAAATCAAACCCACCAAGTTGGTGAGAGGAAATGCGTTGTGCAAAGCAATGGTAGAAAATCAAGTGGATGAAGATCCTGAAACAACGCAATTCATTTTGGCAGTAAGTATGTCAGACCCTTGGTTTGAAAATATTGTGTATTTATTAACATAAGGTGAATGTCCCGAAGGATTAAATTTGAAACAAAGGAGAGATTTAAAGTTAAAAGCTTCTAAATATGTTATTTGGGAGGATAGATTGTACAAGAGATCTATAGATATGACTTTCCTCTGGTGTGTTGACAAACAATAGCAAGAGAAGATGTTAAAAGTGTTTCATGACGAAGCTTGTGAGGGAAACCTTTCCTCAACTGTCACCATGTTCAAGATATTAAAACAGTACTACTACTGGCTGGGAATGTTCATAGATGTATATCATTGGGTGGAAAGATGTGAGAAGTGCAAAATGTTTACTCGAAAGCCACAGCTAGCAGCTCTGCCCCTTAGACCAGTGATAATCAAAGGTCCTTTCCAGTAGTGGAGCCTTGATTTTATTGGTCCTATAAATCCCACATCCAGTGCGGGTCACACCTACATAATCACAGCAACGGACTACTTCACAAAATGGGTGCAGGCAAAAGCGACTAAGAGGACTACATCTGAAGTAGTATGTGAGTTCATTAAATAAAACATCATGGTAAGGTTTGGGGTACCTATCAAGCTGGTAATGGATAATGCCACATATTTCTCTTCTTGGGAAATTATTTAATTTTGTTATAAGTATGGCATTATGGTCAGTCACTCATCTGACTGTTTCCCACAAGGAATTGGTCAGGTTGAATCCAGCAATAAGAACCTGGTAAACATTATGATGAAACTCCTGGCAGATAACCAGAGAACTTGGCATAAGAAAATCTATGAATCCCTCTAGGCAGATAGGGTGACTCCCAAAAGAGCCATTGGTGTTTCTCCTTTTGAACTTGTCTATGGGATTGAAGCCAGTCTATCATTTCCATTGGAATTGGCAACTTGCAAATTAAGGGCAGCAGTAGAAGATGGCATATTGAAGATGGTTTAGAAAAGAGGATCCTATGTTTGAACAAGCTTGAAGAGGAAAGAAAAAAGATGCTAGATCACATCACACAACATCAAATGCGTGTGAAGAATTTGTTTGACAAAAGGAGCAGGCCTCAGAAGTTTATGGAAGGAGATATGGTACTATTGTGGGACAACTGCAGAGCACCTAAAAGAATGCATTGGAAATTTGAGATGCTTTAGAAAGGGCCTTTCAAGAGCCATCAGGCGTTTGAGAAGAATTCTTTCAAATTGTCTTATCCAGATGGTGAAGCACTCCCCCTGACATACAATGGTCCAGACTTGAAACTATACCAAATCTGAATCAGAAACAGGTGACCGTTGTATTTTATTATAGTTATATTTAGTTCCCATTTTTGCTTTCCTTAGTTAGGTTTCCTTTCCTTTCTTTCCTTTACGTGTTTTGCTTTATTTTTTAGCCATCTTTTTATTGAGCTTTGCAAAACCAGAGACTTGAGTTCCTTGCTTGGACATCTGAATATCCAAGTCCCCAGACAGAGCCAGCTATTGCCCCATTTTTGGCCTGCATACCTTTAGACAGAAATGGAAGTTTAATGTGTAGCATTGGTCTTGAGATCTTCATGAAAGTCTTGAGTCTAAGTCTATTTTTCTGCCTTAGGATAGGATTCCTTTATCGAATTTCCCCAAACTGACTCCCCTTTTGTAAGTCAGAGGGAATTTGTATCTGAGATCATGTTTCATTAGGTAGGTTAAGTTCCCAAATCCGGTCAAGGTCATGTTTTAGAGGTTTCTAACATTCATTCTATTTACATTTGAATTATTTGGCGTCGACACTTTATTTTGCAGCATTGGTGAAAAATTGGTTTTGGGCTTCTCCTTGGCAAAAAACCACCTATAGAGTGTGTTTTCCATGGTGGGTAATTCCAAAAGTCTCAGTGGTCAGTTGAAGTTGGAAATAGATAATTGAAGTTTAGAAAGGTAGCTAGATTCAAAGAAAATCCCATTAGGCTAGAGGAATTACCAAATGATGAAGAATCTAAGAAGGAAATCTCAGGAGCAAAAAAGTGGAAAATGGCTTCTCTGCTACTCCAAATAGGTGGGTTTCGAGTCATGAGATGCATATTCTGCTAGATCGTTATATGCAAGATCCGTGAAGAAGAACTGACTTATGAGGGGTTTCAAGGTATAAAGAAAGAAAATAAGATCACCACATGTCATTTTAGCATTGCAACGGACTAAGATTCCTCCTTGGCAAATTTCTGAGAAAGGAGCACCAAAAGAGCATTTCTCCACCCAAAGAGAAGTGGGAAAGCAATTATCCGCTACCTCCCAAAAGTTACCATTACAATTATCTAAAGTGAAAAGATATTTCTTAATGGCCCGTAGAGGAAAATTAATTATTTCAAATAAAGTCATTTTGCTTCATAACAGACTTTTTTTCATAAATGCTTAAGTTTCTTCACTTGTGTGGCACGGGAAGTCGGCTGTTAATGGTAAGAATTCAAAGAGTTATAAATTTAATGAAGTGATACAAATAGGAACTACCATTTGTTTCACGAATTGTTTGAATTAAAAGCTCTTGGAAATAATTTTTCTTTGCCTTCATGTTCATGAGATTTATCCCTAGTTCCCATTTCAAATCAATCAAAGCATGGCTACCAAATTTAAAGGGTTCGACGGAATGAACAGAATCACTTCTGATTGGCACAACATCACAAATACTTCTCTGAGATTATTCGATATGCAAAGCTTCCAGAACAAATTGAAGGTGGATCCTATGCACCCCATTACCAAAAAACTGAAGGATAGTGGGCTAGTTGAAGCCGTCGACTTCCCTTTGGAAATTCAAGCTCCTGAGCTTGTTAGAGAATGTATAGCTCACTATAACTCAGACACTAAGAAAATTCTCCTTCCTGACAATACGGTACTGCTATCTATTGACCATGACTCCATTCATAACTCCCTCCATATTCCAAAGCAAGCTGAATACTTGGAGATGACCTACAGTCAGGCGGTTACTGAATACGGATTGAAGAAGGCCTTGTGGAAGAAGGAGATAATGAAGACATTGTTCTAGGAGTTGAAGAGTACCAAGGGAAAACTACCCAAAACTCTACATGGCACAAACCTAAAGCTGGAGATTTTGGATATCCTGGTATTGCTTCATAGGATCAGAGGTGAGAGTGATGCGCTAAATTTTGTTGAGCATCATTTCTTTCTAGTCTAGGTTATTTGCTCTCAACACCATTTTATTGATTGGGCCCTCATGGTAAGCAAAAATCTCTCCAATTCCCTAAATAGAGATAAACATCAAAATGAGTTCTATATGTCCTCAGTCCTATTATATATTTTTTCTACTATTAAACTTTGGCCAGGACTTCCTAGATTAGAAGAATTTCTGTGAGATGTCAAAAGCTATGAGTTCTTTCCCTTTCTGCAATTGCATAACAGTTATACTGAATATCTCAAAGTCACTAATGCATTTACAATGAGATTGTGTAGGGAGTTACAAGGTTGCCCAAAAAGGAGATTTTCTTCAAAATTTATGGCATTCATCAGCCAATTTGGAGCTTATTTTATCTAGTTTGCAAAATTATCATACATTCATCTTGCAGGGTTTGATGATTTCCCTCTAAAGCTGCCCAAATATCCGGACGGCATGATCATGCTGGTTGAAGTGATAAGGTAAGCGGTCCAAGTGAACCTAATCTGTATGGGTACCTAGAAGAAAGGCTATGATTTCCAGATGACTATTGGGGCCTACAGTTGTGCTTCCTAGTCCGATGCAAATAATGTTTTGAAAACATTTTCAAAGAGGTTTCATTTAGAAACATATGATGTCCTGAGGCCGCAATATGATCCTCTAAACTATGCTCGAGATTACCTGCAAATGGGTCACACTATCCATCACATTGATGATATCGAAGATTATTGGGCCAACTGCAAGGATGACTTAGAGAGCAGAGAAACTTTCTACACAAGGTTAACTATTGAACAAATAAAAAAGTTCAAAGTTAACATTATAGTTGAAGGGCTAGAAGATGATGGCCAGGATATGTACAATGATACATACATAGATAAGATCAAGCCTCTTCCAATAAGCTCTGAACCCATTCTAGGTCAAGGTATAGATGACTTGGATACCTTGATGGGTGGGATTTACAAAAGAATAGAACAATGGGTTGAATGGACGATGGGCAGGAGAAAGCAGTCAAAAAGGAAGCCTCCATCTCAGAAAACTCTAGCAAAAGAGACTGGGAGTACCCCTATATCATCTTTAGAAACTATCTCTACCGTAGCCAAGGATTCATCTCAACCAGCGGGTGGAGGTGATGAACCTCCTAAAAATATGATTACATTGGACAAGACATGTGGAGGTTGCTCAACCCCTATCATTGGTTCCACGAAAGAAGAAGTCTCTACAAAACCAGTCAAGTCTACGACTGAGTCTTTTAAGAAAGCAAAAATAGAGCAACTAGCCCAAGTTATTACTGTGGGTATGCAAGGTGATACCTCGACCCAAGATACTCCAAGGTGAGGATCTTTGGTCATAGTGGAAGTGGGCGAGGATAGCTCTAGCACAGCGGCCACAAAGTTGAATGAGGAGGTTTGAAAAAATAGAAGGTTGCTCAAGTTGTTAAATTGGTTTCCTCCTCCCCTACTTCAGTGAATCCATTTGCTTCTAGGCCTAAAGCTACTCCTCCATTCATCAGGAAGTTGTTCATAGAGGAATTTCTCTCTGCCACCAAAGTCACTAGCGCGGAGTCATGGATAGAGAACACTCTAGATTGCAAGAGGAAGAGGATAGAAGAGGGAGCTCCCAGCAAGGACACTCTCTCATGAGCCCTACAGCCCAACGCTCTAGTGAGAAAAGTAAAGAAAGAAAAGAATCTATCTACACTAGGTTGAGACCCAGAAATAGGGCACTTCACCATGGAGGTAGTGAAGTGCACCAAAGAAGGCAGAATTGAAGATTTGACCGCCTCTGATTTTGAGCTGTAGTCATTTGACCCCAACCACTTTCGACCCCAATGCTACAGAGAATCAAGCTATCGTAGCCAAGTTGCAGGAAGATAGGCATTTTGGAAAAATTGGTAAACATTGGATTGAGAGGCTCAAATCCAAAGAACTGGTAGCTGTTGAGAAGCTAGGAAACACTCTGCTAAAGTTGGAGAAAGAGAGGAGCTACATCGAAAAGAATTTGTAGACTCTCACATGAGAGAGGGTAAAGTGTCAAGAATACATAGTCTCACTACATGTAGCAATTAAAATGAAGACTAAGGAGGCACTAAAGGCCGAGATCCTGTAGAAAGGGGATGAGCCTCTGATTGAGTAGCTTCAAATCCTAGAGTTTAAGACTGAGATGATCATTCAAGCCGAAGGGGGATTGCAACAGACAGATGTTAAAATCAAAGAAGAATAGAGAAAATATTTTAAACTCCTTCAGGGTCTCCATATGGACTCACATAAAAATGGTCAAGGAAAATAAATGATCGGAGTAACCACCATGAAAAAATCCTTCTCCAAATATGTGGATAAGTTAGCAAAGTAGTCCTCTTCTCACTTGGATAAGGTGTCGGAACTCCAACAGTTGAGTGGGTGCATCTACAAAGATATGGAAGAGTTCAAGGACTGGGTAGATGCGGTTAAGAGCTTAACCAAAGATCACTCTAGGTGGCTCATCAGATATACCAATTTCCATGTCAATAGACATGAAGAGCTAATTTTGGTCATCACAGTTGTCACTGCCTATAGGGAGAAAATAGATAAAGGGAAGAAAATGGAAACATAAATATTCCCTCTTGTATTAATTTTGATAAATCTTGTAATGGATAAACATGTTTTTATCATTTCTAGTTAGGGAATTTGAACCATTTTGGTTACCCTTTTTGTAACGGTCCAACTCTAGGATCTATATGTACTCTTTTGAAAATCAATACAAAGGTCGGCTAAATTTTGGTGTGAAGAATGGCATTTTGCTGAGTCAAATTTGTGTATTTCTGAATACCATTGTTTTAACTGTTCCACTGCATTGCATTTTTCTTTCTATTAATTTGAATGTTTCATTGAAATTGGATTCACAGTTTATGATTGAACCAAGGTTCTGTATTATGATTTGATACAGTTAATTGAGGGAAATTTTTAGGGTTATTCAAAGTCTGAGAAATGTTCCTATTAGATAGATTGATTCATTATCATTTTAACCAGTAATCTCTCATTCCTGCATCCTGCATGATCATTATTTGTCATTTCATTATCAATTTTTAGAGCTCGTATGATTACTAAGATCTCAATATTGACTAGATTTAGTTGAATTTAATCTTCCTGAGCTAGTTCATGTCTAGGGCTAGCTTTGTTTACCTCTTCTGTTCTCAAGTTAAGAACATACCCTTGTTAGATTAGGAAAGATTAATATTCATTGAAGATCATTCATTTAAGGGAGCTGTACCTTCAAATTTAGAGGGAAATTAGTTAATCATTTACATTTCCCAACTGTTGTATTCGATTGGTTCTTTAAAATTTGGGCTTTTTAGATTTAAAGTGAAGAAGAACAATCTTTCTACCAACACACCCCAAAAGATTTTTTCAAGTAATATAATTAATCCATGAGCATCACAACTACTTACCAAGATAGACCTAAAGGTAATGTATGAAAATTCATTAAAAATAGGTTATTATTCACCCACAAAACATTCTCCAATGCATGAAGCCATATGAAGCACAACATGTCATAGATAAAAAATCTTAAGCCTCTTATATCTCCCCGTGACCTATACCTAGACTCAAACAACATGAATGAAGTCACCGCAAATAGATGAGTGGGCCAAAAGCCAACACAAACAATAGTTAAGCACGTGGGACGATAAATATACACTTGCAAAGTAAACCAACAAGAGATATCTGAAACTAAAAAACCACACAAAACTCCTAACCAAGTCCACCAAACTACACACCCTAAAATTCCTCTGTGGAGCAATGCAAGTCATCCTCCAAGTTGTCTAAACCATGCTAATAGTCAGCCTTCCTGTTAGCCAAACAATGAATTATATATTTGTTAAATAATCAATTTGGGAACCTATCAACATGATAATGTAATATTTATAGTAATCAATAATTAAGTCCAGAGCCATAATCATCCATCATTTAAGGATATTGTTTAATAAGATCTTGAAATACTCTTTCCTGCATATTCTAGTCTTCTACAATTAAATCTTCTTCATCAATCAATATCATATCTTTAGTAACTTCATTATTCCTCTTTCCAAATCTTCTTCATCAATCATAACCTCAACAAGAAAATCCTTTGCAAGTCTTCTTCACTAATCAATGTCATAGCTTTAGTAACTTCTTTAATCCTATTTTTAAATATTTTTCATCAATCATAACTTCAATAAGTAAATCCTTTGTAGACAAACATTAATACCACACTAGAGATGGTTGATATTAATGACAACACAAATCAAAATTCTAACAAGGGGTTTGATACACCTCACATAAATGTGGGTACTAGGGAACTTTCATCTTAGATATATATCACCAAATAGTCTATGGCTTTCTTCACAACCATTTATATAGAAAACTAAAGGAAAGAATTTCTTTGAGTCATTCCCTTAGGGTGACTACTTTTATCCACAAATGTAGGATCTATTAAAAAAAATATGTTAGAATCTATCTTACAAAAAATTTAGATTTTTAAGGTTTTTTATTACCCAATATTCATGAAAATGACAGGAGAGCATGCACCAATTATAAACCTTCCAAGCACATCAAACACTTGTTCATTCCTTTAGAAAATGAAATATGCTCTAAACTAAAATAGACACATAGTTCATTCCTATTAAAAATTTGTTTAGAACAGCAACCCCTTCTTTGGTTGTCCTAAAATCACACAAGTTAGTATTTGCTTTGGGGGTCTTCTACAAGAGAAATAGTTGCATAAATTATTAGTCAGACCACAAAATAGATGCACATTAGCAGGCTTGTAATATGAGAAAACTGAAAATATGGAAATAATATAAAAAAACCATAGAACAACATTATCACATTTTCACCGTCTAATCCCATCAGATATTAGTTTACTTGCAAACCCATATGATATCACTTCATTCTCGTAGTTTCATACAAGTAATAGAAGATTATACCTGGCTCTTTCTGACTGGTAGACTGTTAGTCTCTCCAAGTGAATGGGGTTAATGACACAAGGCTTGGACAACCTTCTTCACTTTGAGCTCCACCAAACTTAGGATTAAATTCCTAACTTACAGGTATGCACATATGACAAACTCAGTTTGAACAACATACTATAGACATATGGTGGTGGATGGTGTGTGCATGAAAATACACCTTCATGAAATTAAGATTAAAAGAGAACAATTCTATGGAAAGATAATACAAATTAATCTAATAATCTATATCATCTCATGGTTCTCTATCCAAGCTTTGTTAAGAGAGCTCTCAGGCTTAATCTCTCTCAAGGACAATCCTGGAATGAGATATGAATGATAAACAAATGCTCAAATCTAGCTAGAATGCTCAAAATGCTCCAAGATATGTTAGTAAACAACAAATGCTCCTAAACATGACATGCTAAAATGCTATGCAAATGCTAAAATACTCTCAAATGTTGAAATACTCTCAAAAGCTCTCAAATGCTCCTCATATGCCTATAGTAAGGATGCTTTTGCTCTTGAAATTCTTGGATCCCAAACACAAAGGAAATGGCTTGTATTTATAGCATTTTCCCAAGGGTAGGGGGTAGAGTGA
>MU224065.1:311998-336694 GCA_018584345.1 Thuja plicata
AATAGCACATGCCTTAAGTAACTGAAAAAGGTAACGAAGGAAAAGAAGACATGGCTAAGGGTTTAAAATGCATCGTTTAACATTAGGCCTTAGGGTTTTTTGCAGGGTTTTAACAAGATTTTGACATAGAATAAGCATGAAAACCTGCAAACTTTGAGAGAGGAAAGCAAGGAACAGGGCAAAACGGCAAAAACACGAAATACAACCAACAGTCTGCACCTAGTTTTGCTTATTTATTTTATTACTAATGTTCTTTTGGTGATTTTGGCTCAACCAGCTCGCTTGTCAAAGACCTAAAACTTGGAAAATTACTAACCATTTGCACTTGCAGCCTACTTTCCAAAGAAAATGATTGAAGCTACTAACTATTCTTGCAGGTTACCATCGTTGAATCAACCAAACAATGTGCTTGGTCAATATTTTCTAGGAACTTAATCTAATTAGGAGGTTGTTTGTCTGATTCAAAATAAGGATTAGGAGATTATGCTCTCTTCCTCTTGGAATATCAAAAACCTAGACATGCTTCTTTTGTCTTAGGAAAATAATCTTTGGCAATTAACACATTGTCTTGGGTGTTTGGGAGAAAATGGCATTGGATAGGAGAGTATGCTCTTTTCCCCTTGTGGGAAAATAAAAAATCTAGACCCTCTCATTGCCAATCCATGCTTTTAAATTAATCCTTTAGTTGGGCCTATCGGTTGAGGAAAACATCTCCCAGGAATGACCCACATGAGAACGAGGTGTAATCCACACCACTCCAACTCACGTTAAACACTTTTTTTGTTTAAGGTTAAAGCCCTGGAATCTGAATATCATTTGAGCTTATACTTGGTTCATGCCTACGAGGTCTCAATCATGTTCATGTGACTTCTTGTGTGAAGATGATTTGTTGGGCTATACACCTTAATCACACTTGCGCGAACATAAAGGACATATTTGAATGGAGATCCATACTAAGAATTGTTAAATGAGAAGCCTACCTTATTCACCTCTGAAAGCTTGATAATGTTTGTGCAAGGAGGATAGTACCCTCCTCAATATCACTCACACATTTGTGCCACCATGAGCATTTGGAGTCGGATAATACAGAATCATGAATGGAGCCATTGTGTGCTTGGTGATGGTCATATTTTGATTAGCTCTCATATGTGTGCCTACGTTTGTGGGCAAATATTTTTAAGCTAAGCCAAAATCCTTAGGTAGGCATGTGCTTGATTTTTCTCAAAACTTTGGTGACTTGAACATACATGAATCTCATATTCATCAAACTCATCACACTTTCTTGTATCCTCCAAGATTTATTTTTCCCTTGGTGGATTGTTTTCAAACACATGAATGTTCATGTTTGAATCAAGGTATACTTAGCGTAGTCAATGCCTTTGATGTATGATTGAAACTTGTTCTTTCCATTGAACACATACAACCAAGACTTAATCAACAACAACCCTCAAGAAACTTGTTCAAAGATACCCATTTATAATACTTCAAACTCACATTTGCAACCATTATAGCACTCATTCTTTGGACATGTCTGATTTGGGGAAACATGAGAAAATTAGGACCCAACTACCCCTTGCATACAGAGAACAGAAAAATGCCAATCGAGAAGCCTAGAAGTACCAACACATCACCGATTTCATCCAACAAGAGATCCAAGAATGTGAAAAGTACAACAAGATCATTTTCAACAAAAAATTCTCACACTTCATGGAAAAGTATCAATTGAACCATGCCTTTGTCAACTTTGAACAATACGACTAGCTGGCACATCGCAATACCATCAATTTACTCCTCTTATTAACCACTAAGCTTTCATCTCCATCATTGAATTCTAGGATCATCCTTAGTCACCATATTTAGAAATGTACCATCCAATCAACCTAGAAACATCCAACTAATCCAGAAATCATCCAAGCATCATCCCAAGCCTTATCCAAATATCCAAAAAATAAAATTAGAAATTAGAAATTAAAAACATATCCTCCACTTTGTGTTGTATCCTTTTGAGTTTCATAGTACCCATATTTTATCAAGCCCATCTCTATGAATCCTTAACTAAGCATTGTTTAGGATAGCCCACTTTGTCATTATGGCCTCATCACCTTGATCAAAAGGTTGTTTTACATTGACACAAGAATCTTGTCCACTGAAGACCACAAGTATGTCTTAGGTTGACACAATCACATCCACTTAAGCTTGCATTAGGGAAAGCAACTCATAATAATTTTACACCAAGTTATCCTTAGGTGCTTAGGACACCCCCATCATTCTAGCACCATTATCCTAAGCATAAAACCCTATACATTGTGTCACTTTCATCCTTAGCCACCTAGTAATCTTGCACCTCATTAGCATCTTGCATCTTCTTAGAGCGTCCATTTCATGTCACCTAAAACTCGTTCCAAGAAGAGAAAGGATATGGACTACAATCTTACCGCTATCTCATATGACCCAATAGTGGATCCAGACAATGCCATGGTCTCTTTTGACCCCCAACACCAAGTGCAAGTTGAACATGTATGGGTTGATCCCACTAAGGTCCCCACTATTAGTTTCATGGAAGCTTTTATGAATCATCCTAGAGACACACACATGGTCAGTGCTATCATAGGTCACAATAGCGTGGTCATACTTGCTAATTACTAGCATGAGGGTATCCCCCTCCCACCTGAATACTGATCACTGCATATCACACATCCTATACATATCCCAGCTAGCATGTTTCAACTCATAGTGGAGGAAATTGTCGATCCAAGCCAAAGAATGTCCCAAATCACCTCACTTACTCTAGCCAACCATTAGCCAATCCATAGTGCATACTGTACCATATCCAGCTCCTTTTTCAGTTATGGGAGCTTCATCTTCCAATCTCCCTCCACCTCTAACTTCTCAACCAATACAAGACGTCACTACCCAAGCTGCACAACTCATTACTAATCCTTCATCTGCTACACACCCAATCACCTCCCAGTCCATTGTCACTCAAACAACTATCTCCCAACCTATATTCACACAAGCCACAACCACTTCCATAGAAACATCATTCCTCCATCACAACAACAACAACAACCAAAGTTCACCACAGGCATGCCACCAATGGGAACCCCCAACCAAGCTTTGTTCCCTCAAGGTCCAATGTTCCATGCTCAACCAACAGTGCCACCTCAAAATGCTCCAGTACCTTAATCCAATGTACAAGTGCAGCCCAATCCATCTACTTTACAACAAGCCTCACAGACCTCACAAGCCACTGCATCCTCTACTTGGCACTATTCCCAAGCATCTTTGCAATCCCTCGGGGT
This sequence comes from Thuja plicata, assembly GCA_018584345.1. Classification (NCBI taxonomy): domain Eukaryota; kingdom Viridiplantae; phylum Streptophyta; class Pinopsida; order Cupressales; family Cupressaceae; genus Thuja; species Thuja plicata. The sequence continues at coordinate 315,301 of MU224065.1, forward strand.
CCCTACACACTCATATATCACCAATCCTCCTGCCTCACAAGCACAACCACAATTATTCAATCCCTTTGCACAATAGGCACAACCTCAATAACCCACATTCACTAATTACTTGTTCATGCCACAATCTATGGCAACACAAACTGTTCCATCTCCCCAATATCCAAGAACTTCCACAAATATCATCCATAGCATCAACCTGCAGAACACCAATCCATCCTACGGTGTTGTTAACACACAGCCAAAATACATAAGCCAATCATACACTTGTCCAACTTACCAAGTGCCACAACCAACACAACCCACCTATCATAAGCCAACATAATCTACCTATCAACAACCCTTGCAATCATATCCAACTCTACCCTCATTGTCTTAGCAACACTGTGCCCAACCACAAAAACCAATACTTCCCTCACAACCCACTTATGCAATAGCACAATTCCCTTTCAACATGCCTCAGTATCTTCCACAGAATCCTTCATATTCCCTAGCTCCATTTGACCCATATCAGGCACCCAACTCCAACATGTTGGGGGAACCTACTCCACCACCTGTTAACTCAAAGTGGCAAGAAATTAAGAATGCTCTCAAAGAGCTCCATGCAGGGACCAAAAGAAAAACCTTCAAATTTGAGGAGTTATGTCCCTATCCATTCGACCGCTCCATCACAATGGTCCCCTTCCTCAAACATTTTGAGACTCCAAAATTTGACAAATATCGGGAGAAGGGAGATCTTTTTAGCCATATTAAAGAGTTTGATATGGCTTTCCAAGAGTTTTCATACATCAATAACCACCTAATGCACCTATTCCCAAAGAGCCTAGGCAAACCACCCTTGAATTGAGAGTGAATTATATCTCCTATACTTGTGTAATTCTAAAAAAAAAAGGTGGGGAAAGTTTAGCAGATTACCTTTAGATATGACAGGGTCTCACCATGAGACTGTCTTACCAACCCCCTAAAAAGAACCTAACCAAGATATTATTGATAATCTACACCCTAAAATAGCCCACTACATGCAAATGAACTGCTTGCAAACCTATCAAGAGATCTGAGAGAAGGGGATGGATCTCGAGAGGTGCCTCCTAGACGATGGTACCATAAAACATTATAAAGAACCCCAACCCAATAGGAAAAACAATGATTGATCTCATTATTGGAACAAGAACAAGAGTGTTGTGACTAATGGTGGAATAGATACCAAAGATCTATAGATAGTTGTATCCAGTCCTAAAGCATCCACACCAACATATCAGCCACCACCACCAACATATCACCAACCCACACAAGCATATCAATAACTTTCTTATCAACAAACCTCATGCCAAAAAACCACACCTACCTACCTACCTCCTGGGATAGGTTATCAACCAAACTTCCAACTTCTATCAAATCAAACAAATGCCACATCATTCTAGCAAGGACAACCCAAGCCACGAGCCTAGAATATGTAGAAATGCACATTTACCCCTTTGGGTGAAACCATAGATGCCATCTTCCAACAAATGGCTAAGGCCAACATGATTGTATATCCACAAACTCAACCCTTCGATGATTCTACTCCTAAGGAAGTATGGTATAAAGACAATGAGTACTGTGACTATCACCATGTCAAGGGACATGCTACCATAAAGTGCATGAAGCTTAAATATTATATCCAGGACCTCATAGACAAAGAGGAGATTAGCATTGAAGCACCAACCCAACCTTCACCAAACGCCAACCTACAAAACTACCAAAATGTGTTTCCTCAACACTACTCTGATAAAGGAACCGTCAATCCTACTCTGCCCCCAAACCAAGGAAAGGAAAAATAGGGAGACCACACTGATAACAAGGATTACACCAATGCCTACATCAACTATGATAAATGTATTGGTTGTATCTCCCAGGTTGAACCCACTATCAACATAATCTTGTCAAAGGTGATGATAATCAATGCACAGTCATTGTCTATAGGGGAAGAATCTCTGTCATAGGTACCACTACTGCTTCATCTTCTAGTGCATGATAAAATCTCCTAGAACACCTTGGGAATACACCCGCTCAATTTTTCATCCTAGATCTCCTCTGCACTTCACTCATCCACCAATAAATCCTCAACAAATCCCTACATGAGTCACATGTACCCAGTAACATTGATCCCACCCAGTTCCAAAACCTCATGGTCCATCTATCAACATCTTGTGGAATCTCTTTCAAACCAGAAGATCTGCCATCTATCCAACCTGACCACAATCTCCCCATCCGCATTGTTGTCATGGTTAACAAATTTTATATCAAGTGAGTCATGATAGATAATGGTTTGGCCCTCAATTTATGCACATTAAAATTCATCAAACAAGTGGGGTATACTGAGGAAGACATAATGAATGATGTAATTACCATCAAAGCTTATGACAATCTGGAATGCACATCTGAAGGCACAATCTCACTGCCCATCAAACTAGGCCCAAAAGTACAAAATACAATCTATCACATTGTTGATCTTGACCTACCCTTTAACATACTCCTTGGATGCCCCTAGATTCACTCCATGCAATTCATTTCCTCTACCATCCGTGTAGATCCCCAACCCTTCACATACTACCGTGCATTGGAAGCATCCTTTCCACACTCAAATCATTTTCCTAGGATTGACACCGATACCTCTATCTCTAGTTCCTCCAGATCCTACTCTGACCCTGAAACCATTCTCTCATCCACTCTCTCCACCATCAAAATCAACAACAAAGGCTACGGAAAATATATCCTATCAGATGCATTTGTATTTGGGGCCCTGCCTATGGACCCAAACACATGAGGGTTCCCATCCTACCAAGAGACATCCTAATTCCATGAACCACAATCAATGTAAATGGGCTCATTTTTATCCCATGACATCCTAAACAGCCAGGAAATGGAACTTGACATCAACAGTTGGTTATATCAAGATCCGCAAGCCCCTAACAAAAAGATCCTTGGTTATTTTAAAAACAAATACCCGCACTCCCACAAGATAGCAACAAAAAGGTGGAATTACCAAGGAGGTGACTTAGGCTGTGAAGAGGGTGGTATGAAGGCTCCTTTGAGTCTCCCTCTTTCCAAGGAGTCAAGGATTGGGCTTTGTCCTAGACATGATTGGGGGCACCAATTTGAATGACTGTACTTACTAAAATCCCCTGGGCAAAATTGTTGAAATCAAATACATCCCCCAAGAGGAAATTAAGAAATCATATGATGATATCTTTGATGACGAAACCTTTCTGGTAAATTTTTTCCTCTGCCAACTCTCCATAAACTTCATTGACCTTCCCCTCATCCAACCCAACCTCATAGACTGGTACCAACCAAGCAATGAGTTCCAAAGTTAGGATGCACTACTGAGATTCATGAAGGTAGAATAAAAATAATCTGACTGAGAGAAAAATTTGGCACATGTTTACAAACTAATCCCCAAGACATATTTTGGGGAAGAGGACGTCTTCAGCCACAAAAATTGAAATTAAAATTTTTAAAAAAATGGATCTCTTGATGAAAATCCTTCTAGGGCGCTATTTGGTCATTAAAAAGTTAAAAACAAATGTGTATTGTCTAGTGAAAACCTCTATGAGGTGCCAGAGGATGAAGATCCTCCTCTTCCTCTCATCCATGATTATAGGCCTAAGCAGTTATCCATTCTTATTGAGGAAACTAAATCTATAAACTTGGGCACAGAGGAGAATCCCAGAATCACCTACATCGCACCATCGCCATCAAAAGTCAAAGAAATAGCACTCACTACTCTCCTTCAATAATATATCAATAATTTTGCATGGTCCTATTCTCACATGCCTGGATTGGACCCAGGTTTGGTAGTGTATCATCTGGCATTAGACCCAAACATCAAAATAGTAAAATAGAAGTTTTGAAAGATGCACCCAAAAGTGGCACTATTGATCAAAGCAGAATTAGAAAAGCTCCTCCAAGCTAAGATCATTCATTTCATTGACTATTCTAAGTGGATCTCCAACATGGTGCATGTATCCAAGATAGAAAAATCAATCAGGATATGCACATACTTTCGGGACCTCAATAAGGCATGCCCCAAGGATGGTTTCCTCTTTCCAAATATTGATATAATAGTGGACCTCACCACTGGACATGAGATGTTGTCACTCATGGACGGTTTCTCTAGATACAATCAAATCCGCATAACAAAAGAAGATCAGCACAAAACAACATTTAAAACCCTGTAGGGTACCTTCTTCTATAATATGATGTCATTTGGTTTAAAGAACGCAGGGGTAACCTATCAGAGAGCCATGACTGTTATCTTTCATTACATGATCCACAAAATTATTAAAGACTATATGGATGATATTCTGGCCAAATCAATAAAAAGAGAAGATCACCTAAATGTGTTGGAATGCATATTTGATAGCTCAATCACTCCGGTTTAATGCTAAACCCAAAGAAATGTGTTTTTGGGGTTACATCTCAAAAAATCTTGGGCTTCATTGTATCAAGAAGAGGCATAGAAATCAATCCAAAGAATGTAAAAGCCATCATGGAAATTCCCCCACTAAGAACACTCAAATATTTGCGTAGTCTCCAAGGCAAACTACAATCTATGCACTACTTCATCTCTTAGCTTGCAAATAAGTGTCATCCATTTACTCACCTGCTACAAAAAGACACCAATTTTAAATGGAATCCATTGTGTCATAAAAGCTTCAATAAAATCAAAGAGTATCTAGTAAATCCACCCATTTTGGTACCACCAACACTGAGAAGGGTACTCATCTTGTACATCTCTACCACTACCAAAGCACTGGGGGAACTTCTTTCTTAGCTAGATGATAATGGAAAAGAACAGGTCATCTAGTATATCAGCCACACACTAGTGGGTTATGAGCTCAACTATTCACCCATGGAGAATGCATGCCTAGTAGTGGTTTTCACCACTCAAAAACTCCACCATTACATGCTCAGTCACACAGTAAACCTCTTCTCCAAAGTAGATCCCCTCAAATACCTATTATCCAAGACCACTCTCACGGGTCATATGGAAAAGTGGGTAATTATTTTAAGCGAATTAGACATCCAGTATGTAGATATAAAAGCAATCAAAGGGAAAGTTATCATGGATCAGCTAGTAGAAGAACCATTGGTTGATGCCTATCCCTTGGTCATGGAATTTCCAGATGAATATCTATGCATGGGCAAAGAATAGTCAACCTGGAAGCTTTACTTTGGCGGATCCTACACATCCCATGACTCCAGGGTAGGAATACTCTTTGTCACCCCTCAAGGTGACTATATCCCCAAATCATTCAAATTGGGATTCCCCTACACAAATAATATCACAGAGTATGAGGCACTCATCATGGGGCTCAGAATGGAAATCCAATGGAATATCACATAAATAAATATCTTTGGAGACTCGCAACTCATCATAAAATAAGTTCTAGATGAGTTTCAAACAAAGGATGACAAGTTGTTACCTTACAAGGAGATGGTTGACAAAATGAAAGAACACTTCTTTAACTTACAAATCACCCAAGTACCTATATTATAGAATAAATTTATGAATGTAATGGCCACTATTGGCTCCCTCCTGGAGATTCCTCAAGATGCAACACAATATGAATTCTTAGTTGAACAACTTCACGTACCCACTTACAAAAACATCGATTCCAAAATGGTATGCATCTTGGTTGGTCTCTAGTCCCCATGGTATCATAAAATCCATGCATATCTAAATAATTGTATCATATCCCCCCATCTCACGAACACCCAACATGAAAACCTCATTCACAGAGCATCCCGCTACACTATTGTAGAAAATACCCTATATCATCGAGGATATCATAATGTCCTCTCAAGATGTGTAGATTCAAATGAGGTTGCCTTGGCATTATAGGAAGTATGTGTTGGAATCTGCGGTGCCCACACAAGTGGCATGGTCTTAGCCAAATAGATTCTAAGAGCAGGATATATTGGTCTACGATGGAACAGGATGCCTGTGAATTTGTAAAGAAACGTTTACCCTATCAATAGCATGCTAATTTGATTCATGCTCTAGCATAAGATCTGCATCCCATCATGCCTCCATGGTCATTCTCTTGTTGGGGTTTTGACCTTGTTGGTAATATCACCCCCTTATCCTCAAAAGGACACAAGTACATTATCATAATCATAGAATATTTGACAAAATGGGTTGAAGCAATCCCGCTCACCCTTATAATAGGTGTCCAAATCTCTAAATTTATCCTTTACCATATCATCTACCACTTCGACATTCCTTCCACCATCTTCATAGATCATGGTACACCATTTGAGAACCAACATGTAACTGATCTATGTGAATGAATCCATATCCATCACCACTTCTCCAGTCCATATTTTTTGCAAGGCAACGACCAAGCTAAGGAAACCAATAAAACCCTCCTTAAAATCCTCAAAAATATTTTCAATGATATTGGTTATGACTGGCACCTCCAAATCAATCCCACCCTTTGGGAATATTTCACTCCCACATGCACCACACCCTACTCACTTGTGTATGGTGTTGAGTTCATCTTACCAATCAAGGTCAAACTTCCATCATTGCATGTGTCACTCAAGAACCTGATCACTGATGAAGACTACTGTGTGGCACAAATTACGCAATTGGACATGTTAGATGAAAAGAGACAACAAGCCTATGATCACCTTTTGGTCTACCAGAATAGGAAAAAAAGAGGTTACAATAAGAAAATCTACCCACGACAATTTCAAGTGGGGGATCTAGTCCTCAAAGAAAACCAGAAGGTAGGCACAGATTGAGAAAATAAAGGCAAGTTTGAAGTCACCTGGTTGGGTCCTTGTGTCATCACACCAAACTTCAGGTCAAGGGCATATCAGTTATCAACACTAGAAGAAGAACCCTTGAATGATCCCATCAACATCATTCACCTCAAAAGGTTCTATGTCTAATCCGTGCGGTATACCTCCATTATCTAAAAAAATTCATAAAAAGTATAAAAATTCCTGAAAATAATCATCGTCTTGCTAAACAGGCACCTCGATGATAAAAAAAAAAAAGTAAAGAGAAATAAATTATCCAATGGTGAAAACTTGGCAAATCAAGCACTTTGGACAAGTATGTGTGGTGAAAACTTGGCAATCAAGCATCATAAATAGTGGGCCATATCATTATCTAACAAACTCTCATCTCCCTCTGTCCCATCCATCGCATCTACCTAACCCTAATTACATCCCCATCACACAACCCATATTCCCTGGGTGTTCTATCATCACACACAACACTTATACCGTGGTTCTCCCCATCCCTCTCCTTGAGCTTTTGTACATATCACTTGTATATAACCACCTATTCTGGTCCCATTTAGCTATGCACCATATCCTATCCCACTATCCGGAGCTTCCTTATGACTAGTTATGGTGTGCTTCATCCCAATGCCATTTCCTCCTCTTTTTCAGCTCACTCTATGAGTTCTTCGGTTGAGGTGACATACACACAAAAGAAAAAAAAATATAACCCTCGCATCCATCTTCATCCATATAGGGTCATTCGCATTGCATTAGTTCATTTATAGGATCATTATGCATTAAGATCATCTGAGAATTAATTCATCTCATCCATTACATAAGCATTAAGTGCATTCCATCATTTCACATCATTGCCAAATATCATTAATTCATCTCATTAGTTCATTAAATTACATTTTTATTAAAGGCATATCATTACTATTTGTCATTAATTTATTTCATTAGTTCATTTCATTAAGTCATGTTATTAAGCTCATTTTGTTAACTCATTCCCTTAGGTCATTCCACATCATTCATGCATTTTTTCAGTTCAATTCATTAAGTTGTGTTATTAAGTGCATTTCATTAACTCATTCCCTTAGGTCATTCCATATCATTCATGCATGTTTTTCAGTTCAATTCATTAATTTATGTTATAAGTACATTTCATTAACCCATTTCCTTAGTTTGTTTCAAATCATTAATGCATTTTTTCAGTTCATTTCATTTCATTTGGTCAAATCATTAATGCTTTTCATTTCATTACATCACTAAATCCATCTCATTAATGCATTTTATTAAGTAGGTTTCGTTACTCATTTCATTAAATTCATCTCAAGTTGCATTATAGCCCATTAATTAACCATCATCATTTACATCCTAAGAACACCACATACATGCATTACATACATTCATCATACACTACATAAGGAATCATTTGCATATCCTACATCTAATATGACATCATATCCTGCAACATCATAAATCATAGCATAAACATCATATCTTTCATCACAAAGCATCGGTATGCATCATATAATTTTTGTGTCCTGCATCACAAAGTGTCAGTATGCATCATATAAGCATCGCATCCTGTATCAAAAAGTGTCAGTATGCATCATATAAGCATCACATCCTACATCACACAACGTCAGTATACATCATATAAGCATCACATCCTACATCATAAGATTCAATATCCAAATGATCATATAAAAACACCATAAATGCATCACATATAGATATTATCATACAACCATCATAATGTACAATCTCCACCATATATCATATAAAATTCCATGTCCAATAGTCCACATAATTCCATCATAATAAATACATCAAAATACACCTAGTTGTCTTACTGGATATACATCTCCTCAAAAAACTACAAGAATGTGTGTCACCATAGCTCGATAACTCATGGGGCTAGCTGAGAGGGGCCCTCACCACCTCCATGTCTAGGTGGACAAGGTGACATCCCCACTGATCCCTATGAAGCCCTTCCTATTCTCTAAGAGTGGGACCGCTCTGTGTATGTGGGTTGTCTTCAGTTCTCTAGAACTGCATCATTATATAAACCCATATAGTACACAGCCTCTCTGCCTGCCCTAGCTACACCCCTATGTGGAGAAAATGCCTCGGTCAAAACTTATCCCATCCCTCCTATGGTAGCCACCTGTCAGGATATATCCTACTCTCCCTTGTAAGTCTCAGCACGTCTACATGCCTCATCCCTCTATGTTGTCAAAGTGTCCACCTACTCAGTGGCCTTCTCAACCTGCTCTATTAGCATCACCAACTGACCAGTCAAGGTGTCTATCTATGCTCTTAGTGTCATCACATCTTGTGGCACTGCCTCCCCTATGTATAACTCTCCTAAGTCTACCCTCCTTTGTAAATTATCTAGGGAAACCTGGCTACTTTCATTCCTCACTCTCTTAGTCTTAGTCAGTCCCTATACCCATCCAACCTCAGTCTGAAGAATGTCTCACTCATCCTATGTAGTGGCATTCTCCTAGAGCTCTATCTCTAGAAGCCCCCTAACCCTCCATAGCTTAGCATTGAGTGCATCGTAGGTTGCCTCTGTCGACCCTACTACTACTACCACCTGTGGTACCGGTCCTATGGGTCCCTATACCTATGGTCCCTTTTCTTCTAGTGGTGGTGGCCCTGGTGGTAGTTGCATCTATCCATGTATTACCTATCCAGGTGGTATCCGTCCTTGTCCCTAATCCTACACATGTGCATCCTGGACCTATGTATTTTTCCTATCCTGCACTCTACTCTCATGCATCTGAAGATCTCTCCTCTATCTTCCCCTATCATTGATGACTCTAGGTCATCCCCCACTATATTTTGGTCATCAATATCCATGCCACATGTAGGCTTCTCATGAGAAACCACTTGCACAGGATCTGTAAGTCTGACTAGTGTATGCACAGCCCACCATGTCGCATACTATGTTGTCATGCCTGTGTCTTCCACATCTGTTCTAGCCACCCAATCTATTTGTGCAAGTGTCCACCAAGTCGTACACACTATTAGAGCATCTTTGTACCTCCCCTACACATCTACCTCCCTAGTCACATGAGGATGTAGGTCATCCTCTGCAACCACTCCCTGCTATAATCTAAACTACCTCATCACACAAGAGGATCTATACCTCTCAATCTAGTGAATGGTCCTCCCAAGCAGGTAATAGTATATTTAGATGAAAGAGAGGTATAAAAAGTCCTCCTACTCATCCTCTACCCCTGTCTACCAATCTGTTGAGCCCCATGGATCACATGACCTAAATGATGTCCAACAGAAAACTTGGATCTCATCTAGCATCCTCCTCCAGTATCCAATCTGCCCGACTGAAGTATAACACAGAGGAAATCAATACCTATAGGCATATGGCTCCCCTAGTTAGCGAGCCTCTTGTAGACATAATGGTCAGAGTACCACAATGTGCTCCCATGCCCACACTAGTAGCAAGGTCAACCCTGTCCCCAAGTTGTGTACCTTGCGGTACGCACACATGTGTAAATCATGGTGCAATTGCCCCAATATCACATACCACCAACAATAGACTATCCCTAATTCTAGCATCTATGCTAGCACCCTTGACCAGCCCATCCCAAACCCATGGCTTGATAGGTTGGCCAACATCCTCTCTCCAATCAACCCAGCCAAAAATAGAGCTACCTACCTTAGTCTCACATCCATTGCATGTTGCCAAGGCATCCATGTCTTGTCTTGAGGAAACCTCCTCATCGGCCTTTGAAATATGATCTAGATATAATCCGCACAATCCTCTACCCTATACTATGGCACCAGTGTGTAGATTGGTATCCTCAATATCTTCCACACATCCAACAATGTGATAGTCTCCTCTCTAGTAGGTAGGTGAAAGGTTGTCGTGTCACTATGCCATCGCTCCACTAAGGTCTTCATCATCTTAGTGTGTACCCATAGCCAAGGCCATCAACAAACATAGTCCAATCCTACTACTAATATCAAACCTCACTCAGCCTCTTTCATTTTTCCCTCCAACTCCATCGTTGGTGGCAGTGCTCCCTAGATATTTTGAGCAACGCAAACTACTCCTGTAAATAGACCCAAAAGTCATGTCAGCCTTTCTCATCCAAGTTAATCCTCCTAAAACTAGGGTATCATACCCCTAGGCCTCTTACCTCCCCCCAGTATAATCCAATTCCCCTTGCTTCCTTGTCCCTTGGCATCTTCCCACTTTGGCGCAGACGCCAGTCTGGGAAGAGACACTAATTCTCACATCGGCATCTCCGATCTCTTAGATACCCAACCCCCGTCTACAAAGATGGGAATCTAGGACCAGCATCCTCATAGACATCAGTCTAGGACCTAAATCTACACAGACATGGTTTTGGCAATTGGTGTCTACGTCTCTGGTCTGCTGCCCATTTTCCCCATATTAATGACTACCTACCCACCCCAAACACATTAAATAACTTGAAGAACAACAAATACAAGGTCATGGCTTCACTACATACTGCCTCCACCCAGTTTGATGGTCACCCATAAATCCAAACACGCTCCCCAAGCTGCCTCCTTAACCTCTCTTCATCCATTTTCTTCTCTCAGAGATCTTTTTTCTTCAAATCACTATTCACAAATGACCTAATTTTTTTCCCCCAACCCTACTTATAGCCCCTGTTTGCTCACAAATTTTTCCCATGATACTGGCCACTATCCCAATCCCTAAGATTTATTTTTGTTCATGCATATTCCTACCAGCTTCATCCCTTTGTACATCCAAAATGCCTGAAAATTCCAAAAAATTCAAAAATAATCGCACAAAAATAATAGTAAACCCCGCAACTAGCCTAACATATTTCCCATGCATTTCACCCCATTCATTTCTTCACTTTTTCAACCTCTTCATGCTTCCATCTTCCCTTCACCCATCATCACCTGACCAACATCATTATCCCCATTGTCATGTTATCCCCATCCCCTTCCGCTTAACCCTCATCCCTCTGAGCTTTACCTAGACACAGTGACTGCAACAACGTTTTTCACCAATTCTAATATCAACTTTCCTAGCTCCTTATTCTATCCACAACCTTTTTCTAGTAAATACTCACTTTTACAACCTAATCCAATCTTGGCCCATTAGGGTGCATCCTCCCTACGTCGGCTTATCAAATTATCCATCCCACAATCTTGTTCATGGAAAGAACTTTGGACCGAATGACTGCTTGGTTAGGAAGCCTTCTTGGTTGATTTTATCTTTTGTGTCAATCCCAATCTCCTCATAACAACTTGGCTCTCCTATATCCTAGTATGTCATGAATGGTGTTTATTGATACAAGTGTCTTTTGCAGTATTATCTTTTTGTTGGTTTTTTTAATGCATATTTGTCATTTACACAGTTATGATAATGCATGGCTTCCTAGGGGAAGGTTCTAGTACACTTTCCCCCAAGACTCTCAATGCCTTGACTGTACTCAGTCTCCCTATGAGTGTTACTGCATTAGCTCCCTCATCGTTGTGTTCTCTACATCTATGTTCTTGAATCTACCTCTTCTATCTGTGTACCTAGTCCACGCAAAGGAACCATATCATCTGTGTTTTATAAAACCTGATGCATACCTCCTCCTGCACTATCAAACTAGGGTGTGCTCTCCAATATTAACACAACTGGATCCCCAAGTCTCAATCACTACATTTACATTCATAATTGCATTTTGTATTATAGAAGGCTTCTATTTCTTTTCTCCTCTTGTCACTCTATACCCTTCTTCTCTATCTTGTTTGCATCTTTTTTTCAAGAAAATCCCACAATGCTTTGCATGTTGCATTCTTTTATCGAGGGGGCACAACCTCATACTTTCATCACTTCAGTGCGACTCTTAGAATCCAAATTCTTCTAGGGCAACTTATTTTTCTTTTCTTTGACACAACGCCACTTGCAGCACCATGCCAAAGAGGGGGAAAATGTAGACATCCAAGATTATACTTATTAATTAAATCCATCGATAATCTCTATAACATTATAATTGATTAATTATTATGTTATATTCCTCTACCTACATATTTAAATTTATTTAGGTTCACTCTAAAGTATTTAAATGTAAATTAAATACTCCCTCTCTAATGTATTAAATTTATTTAATACAATGCCCCCACAAATTCCCCTTTTAAATAAATTCCTATTTATTTAATCCTACACATCTCTAATATTTTTCTAAACCTAGATTAATCTAAATCTCATTTTAGTTTAATCCTAATCCTAACCTAAATCCTAACCTATACCCATCACCCTCATCCAAATAAGCCTACTTACTAATTAACTTAGTTTAATTAGTCTAATTTCTTGATTCCTAACCAATTTATTATTAATCATTTGCTCATACATCTGTGAGCTTTTCTTCCAAGATTGACCTTTCTAATCATTTCCTTTTTATTCCCCAAACAGGGTCTCTTACAACCCTTATGACATCTCTTACACTTTCTAAAAGTGTTTAATTGGATTTTTCCTCTTACATATCTTACATAGGTACTTCCAAGTACCCTTTATCCACCACATCCCAAGATTTAATCCAACATGTGAGTAATTATTTTAGCCTATGTATCCCTTATATGGATCCTATGTGGATGCCACTTGGATGTTACCTCATCCAAGCCTCTCCTCTCCCTCCAAAAATCTATAAATAGAGGCCTTCTCCTCTCACATTTCATCTCTCATTCTTACATTGTTATCATGCTAACATAGCTCTAAATTTCATACTTGTTTTTATGCTTTCAATATTAGTTTCTTGCTTAAATCATCTAGAAATCATATGCTAGGTAATTGGTAATTGATCATAGTTTCAATATTGCATTGCACTCCATAATAGCTTGAATCTTCATAGAGAAAAACTTGAGACTAGTTATTCATACTAGTTCTTGAGCTCTTCCTTCACCCATTCATCTCATTTGCATTCATCTTCTTCATCAAATCACTTGAGGATCCATCCATTTTTGTTTGAGAGAGCACATCCACATCTAATCTTTTGAGAAAATCAAACAAATTAAATAAGGTGCTTCCTTGTTTCATGCTTAATCTAATGTTATGATTATTTATTGTTTCTTTCATGCTTATTCCATGTTTTTGAATCTCTTCATGTGCTAATGCACTAATGTTTGCATTTTTAATCTTGATCCCAAAAGGTTGAAGATTTCCTCATACACAGACACAAATCAAATGAATGCAAATTAAAGGTGAATAATTTTGTGAACCAGAGGAACATAACATGTTACAAATGCAACAATTTTGTACATATTGTGAAACAATGCCGACTAAGGACAAATCCACAGAATACAAGGTATAGAAATGTAACATATTTCAATTGCAAAAATTCTATTCATATTACTAGGAATTTGAGATACAATAATGTAAGAGGTTCGGTAGAAAGGAACACTGTGCAGAATGATAAAGAAAAAAATAATAATGTATGTTGATGAGGTTAAGAAGGAAATGAGAAATAAATGGGTAATAAAAGAATAGATATATGCTACTATAAATATCACACCATATTGTGGTATAAATATCTAGTTGGTAAATTAATTAGGCCATTGACCTAAGGGGGATTTTTTCATGAAAAATCCTTACCTGACCCCTTAATCGAATTGGGAAATAAATGTGATCGACATATTGAGATGCAGAAGTGGATTTAGAGCATATATTTTAATTCACAATAATTTTGATGGTGATTTGAAGGTTCGGCGATGGGTTTCTACTCTCTATTCTGAGACAATTTGAAGCTAGCACACAACACATTAATTTTTGTCTACTTTTTGGGCATGTGAAGCAACAAAAAGACATTTCTTCTATTCATTTCGCATCTGGTAAATCATAGTCAATGCATAATCACAACTGGTCTATATAGGGTCACATATGAAACAATGAGTGTTTGAGCATGTGTTAGAATCTTGAGCTTTGCAGTTTTGGATACCCTTTTTGTCCCTCTGTAAGGTTTAGTCATTATTTTTAATCAACCTAAAAATTTTCATCAGTAAATTTGCAAGTGTACCTCACATGCATTCCAGGTTTTCAAACAATCATTGTCAAGTCATGTTATATTATCAGCTTCAATCCTCTTTGGTTCCCATCTCAACATCGGGGCATTCTAACCCTCTGACACTAGAACTTATCACCTTACCTTGTCAAACTCACACTTAGCAATTATTTGGACAAACACACTTGGACTTGTTCAAACCTTTTGGCACATCAAGACACTTTGGTAGGACTCCTATCATGCTTTCATGGTTAACACAAGAAACAACCAATATTTAGCTGACAATTCAGAACAACCTCCTGAATTGATTCAATTCCATCAAGGAGGAACATCAAGAATGAATTTTATATTCAATCAAGACTCACTATCAACACCTTTTAATACAAGAAAATAAGAAACACCTGCAATGGATATACCCTATGAGTGTGGTGTTGAATACAAAGAAAAAATGATGAATTCAATTGAGATGAAGGAAACATATGTAATCACATTCAAGAATCTGATAGTGATGAAGAATATTCTGAGGATTAATACTGCTAACTTAAACAAAGAAGAAAATTCAAGAGAACACTGGAGAAAATCATTAATGAAGATAAGGATAAATACTTCCTTCACTTAGCTTCTATGGGAGTCAAGCTTCGTAAAGATTACAATTTTGAATGATTGAAAGCTGAGGAAGTGTAAACACCTATTTCCATTCTCTCAAAACAACTATACACATTGGAAACAGAACTTAAGGAACTAAAAAGAGAGAAAGATAGACCAACAGATAAATACTCATTGGAGCATATATGTCCATTCTCATTTGATAAGGACTTACACATGGTTCCTTTTCCACCTAATATGGGAAGACCTAAATATGATAAGTACATGGGAGATATAGATCCACATGATCACGTGAGGGAATTTTGCACCTTAAGTATAGAATTCATGCATGAACCAACATACTTGATGAGATTGTTTCCAAGAAGCTTAGGGGGACAGGCCATGGAATGGTTCTCCAAATTAACACCAGGCATACAAACATTTGAAGAACTGATCAAAATGTTTGTCCAACAATACTCTTATAATATACAACACAATATAACTATGATGGACCTATGTAACACAAAATAACAAAATGATGAATCTTTTATCAATTTCCTATAGCGATGGAGAAGAATGTTCACAAGGTACTCAAGGCAAATATCTGAATAAAAAAAGATGGAGATATTCATAAACAACTTGGTGATGAACTATAACTGATTGAATGTTTGAAGATGATGAATTTGATGATCACCAAGAAGAAAGAAGTGGAGCAAAGGAATGCAAAAGAGAATTCTGGTGAAGATAGAAGTCTTCATATAGAACTGATCATACAAGATGAAGAATAGAGCTAAGAAATTCATGGACACCGAGCAACAAAGAAGCAACGGAGTTCACCGAGAAGAAAGAAGTGGAGCAAAGGAATTGAAGAGAACATTGATCAGAAGAGGTATTATGAGCTTACAATAGATATGAACATCTATAAGATTAAGTTGTATTTATGAACAGATCATAAATTGTTTTAGTTTAAGCATTGATTCATAAAATCTCTTAACAGAGTTGGATTTAATCATCCTTTATATATTGATATACATCCCAAGGAGTATCAAAAGGTTTTCATGTTGACAACATAGTGAATGCTAGGTCAAGAGATAAACTGTTAGTGATAAATCCTCTAAATAGGTTGTGCTTAAAAATGTGTTTGTAACCTTTAACAAGGTTGGCTCTTCACCGAGTTCAATTCATAAGAGTGAAAATTTTGGGTTACCAGTCCCAAGTAGTTTTTCCCCTAATAGGGTTTCCACATTAAAAATCCATGTGTCAAATGTGTATAGGGTTCATTGCTTTGATGTTTTTCTTTACACATTACTAAAATAGGATTGATCAGTAAACACTAAGTTATTTACTGTATTTCAGTAAAGGTTAAGAAAAGACAAACTGCAATTCAGTAAAGCTTAAGGAAAGGATAAATAGTATATTCACTGAGAAACATATATTTGATAAAGGCATACACCTTGTAGTACTGAAGATAAATAGAGGTTTTATATTTGTGGTATAAATTTTTGGTTGAATTATTGGATTAAATTGTGAGGCCACTGATTCACCCCCCCCCCTTCTCAATCATTCTAACAATTGGTATCAGAGCTTGTGTGCTTGGAAGGGAGTTTTAAGACTCGAGATAAAGATCACAAGATGAGAAAAAGGGATGTGCCTAAGCTGAACAAGGACAACTTTGCATCATGGAAAATTAGGATAAGAATCCACCTATCAGGTATTGGAAATGATGTCACACAATACTTGGATACTAAAATTTTTCTACCTACTGGACCTCCAACAGTTGATCAATTAAGAGAAAAGCATGAACACAATTCTATGATGATAGAACTTGCTTCCTCACTGTGATGTTGAATTTGAAGATTTCAAATCATGAACCATTGCTAAGAAAATGTGGGACAAATTGAAGCTAGTACATGGAGGAGATAAGAATGTGCAAAGAGCTAAGGATGAAAGCCTAAGAGGAAGGTTTGATGACCTAAGAATGAAAGAAGGATAAAATATCACTCAGTATAGCTACAAAAACAAAGAGGTTGTTAATTCTATTCAAGGAGTAGGAGGTGTAATTGAAGAAGAAATGGTGGTAAGTAAAATTCTCATAACCTTACTACATATTTATGTTATTAGAGTATCTTCTATACAAGAAATGAGAGCATTAGAAAATAACAATGTTAATCTAGATAGTTTGATTGGTAAACTTATTTCATTTGAGATTAATAACTTTGACAACAGTATCTTACCAACTATTGAGTCTGCATTCAAATCTTCTTTGAAAATAAGTAAATCAAGTCATAAATGCACTATGAGAAATGATAGTGAAAGTGATAGTGATGACTAAGAAATTTATGAGATTGAAGCACTAATGCCTAGAAGATTGTAGAGAGGCAAAGGTAGATACAAAAGTAAATTATAATTGGCATGTTTTAATTGTAAAGAGATTGGACACTTTGTTGCTAGATTTCCTACCAAAAGAAAAGAAGACAGAAACAATGACAGATCATATGAAAAGAAGTTTGATAGAGGTGATGACAGAGATTATCGAAGCAACTGACAATTTGACAGAAGAGATAACCAAGACTACAAGGAAAAAGGAAATAAATCTTGTTACCTAGCTGAGAACAAAGCTGAAAATACTGACACGGAGTCTGATAAAGATATTGAGGTGGTATTTGTTGCTATGAAGGATGATTCAGATGAAGAGGAAAGGTATGTTGAAACTGCACTCATATCTAAGGTTAGCAAAAATGATGTCTGGATTATTGATAGTGGTTGTACTCACCACATGACTGGAGATAAGGAAAATTTTAAAACTTTTGAATATTATAATGGTGGATCAGTAAGAATGGGTAATGACTCACCTTGTCCGGTTGAAGGTAAAGGAACAATAATGTTGAATAATCTGATCAGATGTGAAAATACATATTGGGTGAGAGGACTTAACTATAATCTATTGAGCATTTCATAGCTGCATAACACAGGACATCGAGTTTCATTTGAGAACAAAAAGGCAAAGATCTTTAATGAATCAGGAAGGTTCGTCAAAACTGGTGAACAGACAGAAGGTAACCTATTCCATCTTGATGATATTAATACCACTTGTTTAATGGCTAGAAATGAAGACATATGGTTGTGGCATAAAAGGTTATATCATGTGAATTTTGAGAACATGGTTAGGATAAGCAATAAAAGGAAAGTAAGAGGCTTACTGAGATGTCAAAGCCCAACCATGTCATGTGTAAGAATTGTCAAAAAGGTAAAATGACAAAGTCTAGTTTCAAGAGAAAAACCTACACATCTAATGCTATTCTAGAGCTATTCCATACTAACCTCTATGGACCAATCACAACAAAGAGATACTATGGTGATAGATACTTCATTCTATTTGTAGATGATTATTCTAGAATGATGATTGTTATGTTCTTAAAAGAGAAATCAAAAGCATTCAATATGTTTAAATGGTATAAAGTTATAGTTAAAAAATAAAGTGGAATGGAACTAAAATGTCTAAGGTCATATAGAGGTGAAGAATTTATTTCTGATGATTTCACTAACTTTTTTAATGAGCATAGAATACAAAGACACGTTTCTACACCGAGAACATCACAAAAAAATGGGATTGTTGAAAGAAGGAATAGATCCATTGTTGATTGTGCCAGAACACTGATGATTGAGAAAGGCATCACACAAATATTTTGGAAGGAAGCTATCAGTACCGTTGTCTACACATTAAACCAAGTTTAATTGAAAAAAGACACAAATAAGACACCTTATGAACTATGGTATGGATACACACCCAATGTAAGTTACTTCAGAATTTTTGGAAGTCAATGTTATATTTTGAAAGATGATAGAAATGGAAAGCTTGACTCCAAAGGTGAAGAAGGAATATTTCTAGGTTATTTTAGCAAAAGCAAGGCTTATAAATGTCTTAAAAAATACTCTAACAAAATCATTGAAAGTGCAAATGTCAAAGTGGATGAATTTGCTGAGACAAAAAATGAGGAAAGAAGAAAGGAACCAGAAGACTACAATAGGTTTGTCTACAGTGAAGAACCTAAAACTCTACCTGAGCAATAGTGTATCGCTCCCGAGTGACAGAACAATGCACCCGAACATCAGGCTGCAAACACCAAAAATCAGGAAATTGCTCACAATGATGTACCGAACGATGAAGATCAGAATGAAGGTCAAGATGATGAACATAATGATGAACAAAGAGTATAACTGGTACTTTCCAAGTATGTCAAAAGACACCATCCACAGAAATAGATCATAGGAGACAAAAAGGCTGTAATGAGAACAAGAAGTAAGTCACTGAATACTAGATGTTAGATTTGTGATTTTGAGCCTAAATCTGTTAATACTACACTTGAAAATGAAGAATGGGTCAGTGCTATGAATGAAGAGATAGAGAAGATTGAGAAGAAAAGAAAATGGACATTAGTACCTCGACCGGATAATGAGAATGTCATTGGTACCAAATGGATATTCAGAAACAAGTTGAATGAGAATGGAGAAGTCACAAGGAACAAAGCAAGACTAGTATGCAAAGGGTATGCACAAGAAGAAGGTATTGACTCTGGATAAACCTTTGCACCAGTTGCTAGAATAGAAGGAGTTAGAATTATACTTGCTTATGCTACTTACAAAGGATTCAAAGTATACCAAATGGATGCCAAATCTGCATTCATAAATGGAATACTAGAAGAAGAGGTATACATTGAACAACCAGAATAGTTTTTTTATCCTAACAAGAGAAACATGGTTTGTAGACTAAACAAAGCCTTGTATGGATTAAAACAAGAACCGAGAGCATGGTATGAAATACTTCACTCCTATCTCATAAGTATTGGATTTGTAAGAACAAGTGATAACAGTAATCTATATTTAAAAGAAGATATTGATTATAACATTCTAATTGCTAAAATATTTGTTGATGATATCATATTTGGAGGTAATGATAAGTTATGCAATTCATTTTCTAATGAAATGAGAAAAGAGTTTGAGATTCCAATGTTTGGGGAGATAAAATTCTTTCTTGGTCTATAGATTCTTCAATAGGATGCTGACATATACATCACACAATCCAAATACATCAAGGAATTTCTAAAGATATTCAACATGGAGGACTCCAAACCTGTTGGAATAGCTATGGCAACTGGATGCAAGCTAACAGGAAGACAAGTCAACCAAAGTAAATCAAACCCTATATAGATCTATGATTGGAAAACTCATGTATGGTGTACATACAAGACCAGATATAGCACATGTAGTTGGAATAGTTACAAGATTCTTTAGTAATCCCAAGGAATCACACATGACTGTTGTCAAAATAATTCTAAGATATCTAAAGAATACCAAAAACTATGGTTTGTGGTATAAAAGAGAAGGAAAATTTGAGCTTCAAGTCTATATAGATGTTGATTGGGCTGGAAACATAGATGATAGAAAATGTAATGCCCCACCAGGGAACCCAAGAGAACTTAACCTAAACACGACACTAAGTTCATGAAATAATTTTTTTTTAAAATGTTTACAAACAATATTAATAACAATGCGGAAGCAACACAATGAAGTACATGACATACATGAAATACAACTCATACATGATTAACATTCCTCGAGGGTTCCTTGACGTAGAATTACTTGAAAAAACTAATCTACGATTACAATAATAAAGAACTGACATAAAGGTTACATAATCTGAAACCAATATTATACATCTCATAATAAAGATTACATATACAACTAATACCATAAGGTATACTACTTGATCAACATCCACTGCACAAATCGCAGGGTATGTAATAATATATAATAAACAATACAATGCATCCTCCAAAGGATGATAACCAATATATACATATGGTACAAAACACATCTCAAGTAACTGAACAAGTCTCCAAAAGACTATGAAGATGAAACTACAACAAGGAACATCCAAGCATGAAGAAGAATCCGTCGGAATCTCAATGGTAATAAGAATCACTACCACCCGACCACGTGGAACCAAAGGT
>MU224065.1:352160-389963 GCA_018584345.1 Thuja plicata
ACATTCAAAATGATTCTCAATACCTTCTATCCATTCCACAACTAGTTCACTATCCATTTTTCCATTAAAGAATGGAATTCCTTCAAGACTTTTGCCTCCTAGGGCTCTGAGAGCTTTTAGAAATGGCGCTTCATTCATTGGAGGGTCTGGTTCAGGTATCAAGTCTTCTTCATCAACTTTCTACTTCCCTCTACTGTTGTTGACTTCATCTCCATCTTTGCTTTTAGTTGCTACAACTTCTTGAAGTTTTACCTTCATCTCATCCAGGGCTTCTTCAAGGAGTCTAGTCCTTTCCCTTTGATCCTCTATCACTCTCTTTTGTTCATCTACTTCCTTTCAAAGCTCTGCATTGGTGACCATCTTGTTTTCACCTACTGATATTGTTGGCTGGAACATCTACCACAAGCCCAATCAAATTAGGCTCTGATACCAATCTGATGTGGACAGAAGTCTTGTTGCTGCTATAGAACCAACTTGGCTCTGTTCTAAGATATTTCTCCTACATCTCTTAGGGTATTCACAACCCTAACCCTGAGGTAAGTCACTCTCAACTTTACCTCCTCTTCAAGACTCAATCCCCATTGAAATGCTTTTCTTCTTCTTCTTGCTGAGCCTACACAAATAGATTCATTCTACTTGCTTATTCAATGTTTTTTGAACATTGCTTTCATTCTCTTCCCTAGCTAGACTATTTCCAAGCTCACCTAGGGTAAGATCTCCAGATTCATACCTGTTGCTAATCCTACCAAAAACAAAAAGGAAACTATGTACAAGGGCTCCTCTCGAGTTCCATCCCAACACATGACTCTCACCATGGATTTAGGAATCTTGAGGGGCCATTATTGCTTACAACCCAGAACGGGTGAAGAACTAAAAACTTACAAAATAGAAAATAGAGTAACTAATCTACTTGCATGCAAAATGAACAAAGAAGTTTTATATCCACTAAACACACTATCTGCAACTTCTCATTACTGGAAACAAAACAAAACAGTACAATAATCTGCAACTCTGTGATTTCCTTTAGCTTCTCTTCTTTTTCAGTCTCTATTCTCTCCTCTAGATCTCTAAAATGAATGCTTTTGGATGTTATTAGTAACCATCCTCTCATTAGAAACAACCCTAATGGTCCACTCATTCACAAGAATCTCTTTAGGAACCGTTACACTACCCATACTGTCCATAAAAGACAATATCTACTTTTCACGGGCCGTTACAACTGAATATTTCTGAGCAACAGTAATACAATGTTGGCCGAGCTCCAATGTTAACTCGGCACTACAGTGTTAACTCAAAATTGCAATGTTAACTCGGCACTACAGTGTTAACTCAGCACTATAGTATTAACTCGGCACAATGTTAACATTGTAGAGTTAACTCGGCACAGTGTTAATAGAACAGCTTATCCAAGGTTCCTGATACCTTGGTTGGAATTCCAGAGGCTAAAGAACCTACCTCACACACACAAAACCTAGCTAAACATGGATTGACCTAGTCATATCCATCTTAGGGAAATAAAACAAAGAAAATGACCTTCTAAGGTCCACACACACTCTCCTGACTTGGCTAGAGTTAGTACATGCATTTGGTGTCAAATCGGGGAAGCTATTAGGATTCATAGTCTCAGCGAAAGAAATTGAAGTCGATCCAAAAATCATGGAGATGCAACCACCAAGAAATACAACTCAAATGAGAACACTCCAAGGAAGGTTTCAATCCATACAAAGATTCATGTCTCAACTTGCAGACAAATCACAACCTTTCACAAAGTTACTACATAAAGGAGAGACCTTCAAATGGGACAAGCACTGTGAGAATAATTTCAATGAACTAAAAGAGTATCTAGAAAATCCTCTTATTCTAATGTATCCCATTCATGGTAAACCATTTTTACTCTACATTTTAGCTACAAAATGTCACTAGGATTCTTTCTAGCATAAGAGGATGACACCAAGAAAGAAATCAATTTATTATCTCAACAAGACATTAGTCTCCTATGAGCTCAATTATAGCATGATCAAAAAATCTTGCCTATAAATTATCTTTGCATCCCAAAAACTGAGACATTACATGCTTTTACACATAGTGAGGCTAATTACAAATATTGATCCTTTGAAGTACCTTCTAAGTAAAGAAACATTGACAGGGAGACTAGTAAAATGGGTCTTGATACTTAGTGAGTTTGACATAGAATACATGGACAGAAAAACAATCAAAGGACAAATGATAGAAGATCAACTGGCTGAGTCACCATCGCAAGATAAAACACCTTTGATAATAGAATTCCCTGATGAAACAATCATGCATTTAACATAAAATCCTTGGAAGATGTACTTTGATGGTTCATTTACACAACAAGGATCAAGAACAGGTGTATTATTTGTTACTCCTCAAGGCCATAAAATACCTAAGGCTTACAAAATGATTTTTCCATGCACTAATAATATCTTTGAATATGAAACTTTGGTGAATGGTCTTAGGCTGGCCACCGAGTGGAAAATTATATAGCTACACATATATGGAGACTCTCAGCTTATTATCAACCACGTAAATGGTGAGTATCAAACAAGACATGAAAAATTGATGCCTTATAAGCAAATGGTGGATTATCTCAAGAAATACTTTTTCATTACATTCCAAAAAATTCCAAGGATAGAAAATAAAGTTGCAGATGCAATGGAAACACTAGCATCTGTGTACAACTAGAGGAACATCAGTTTCATTGTGACTTCCTAGTGGAAGAATTATCCTTTCCCACATTTGATGCACCTGGATCCTAAATAATTTGTGCTATCAATGTCCAACACCCATCCCAATAAAATAATATATATGCATATCTCAAAGACAAAATCTTACCTAATGTCTTATCCATAAATGAGAAACTGTCTCTTATTAGGACAGCATCACAATATGTAATCATTACTACTGACTTATATAGACGTGGTCTCGATGGAACGCTACTTAGGTGCTTGGAACACAAAAATCTGATCGTGCATTAAAAGAGGTTCATGAAGGTGTTTGTGGATCTTATTTGAATGGTCTCTCATTAGCTAAAAACTCCTAAGGGTCAGTTATTATTGGCTTGCAATGGAAAATATACTATATAATATGCCAAAACATGTAAAAATGTCAAATTCATGGAAATCTCATACATGCTCCAGCCAGGGAACTGATACCATTTATCATACATTAGACATTCTAGCAATAGGCCTTTGATCTTGTTGGACCAAATATATCCCAAATTATCAAGTGGACACAAGTACATCATCACGTCCATAGAGTATTTAATAAAGTGGGTCGAAGTAGTGTCACTCATCAAAGTCACTGGGAAACAAGTATCAATGTTCATTTTAAACTACATCATTTTTAGGTACAATATACCCTCATCTATTATAACAAACAATGGGGGAAAGTTTAAGAATCAAGACATGGATGAAATTTGTACATAGTTCCATATCACTCAGCATTGTTCTGCAATCTATTACCCTCAAGGTAACGGACAAGCTGAGGCATCAAACAAAACTATCATCCAAATTCTACATAGAATAGTGAGTAAGTCTAGAGAGATTGGAATTTACAACTAAATCCAGCACTATGGGCCTATAGGACTAGCATCAGAACACCAATGAGAGCCACAAAATTTTCTCTTGTTTATGGTGTAGAAACAGTCTTACCAATAGAAGTTGAAATCCCTTCTTTGCGGGTATCATTAACAGGTCTTCTCACGGATGAACAAAATTGCATAGTAAGGATCCAACAACTAGAAATTTTGGATGAACATAGGAAACAAGTTTTTGATCACCTGAAGATATATCAAAAGAGGATGTCAAGAGGATACAACAAGAAAGTAAAACCTTGACAATTTTAAGTTGGAGATCTAGTACTCAAAGAAAACCCTAAAAATTAGCCAAATAAAGAACAAAAGGGAAAGTTTGAACCCAACTAGTTGGGACAATTTATTATCACAACAAATTTTGGATCGAGATCTTATCAGCTAGCTATGCCTGAAGGAGATGTTCTCCTTGATCCTATCAACACTCTACACTTGAAAATATTCTATGCTTGGCATTCAGCTGAAGGGCACTTGTATAGAGAAAATGTTCCTGAAAAATATAAAAAAACAACAATGAAAAGAAAAAAACAATGAAAAAAGATCCTAGAAAAAAGAGTATTCTTGGTGAAAACCTGGCAAACAGGTGCCTTGATACTAACAAAAAAAAGAGAAAATGGAAAAAGTAGAAAAAAAATCGAAAAACCAAGAAAAGTGCCTTAGCAAAAATCTGGTATACAAACATCTTTCTAGTAAAAATTAAAAATTTCCAAGCGGTGAAAACCTGGTAAAAAGATGTCACTTGTAATCACCCCTTCATCTATCAATACACCACTTGAAATTGGCTAATATTAAAGTTTCCACTTATGCATGTCCTTTTATCACTTTCGTGACATTAACTGGACCTGAGTTATACAACGTTCTCCTTTCCTTTCCTATAATTTGTCTATATTCAAGTCTTAGGATGATTGTACTTTTTGGGGGTTATCTCTCCTAGAATTTCTAGCAGTCAAGTCAATCATGTCAGTTGTGGTTTGGTCTGCCACACTTTGTCAACCTTGGTCATTGTCTAGGAAAGTTTTCCACTGACAAAAAATAGTATTTCTTAATACTCGCACAAAACAATCACTATCACTCTCACAAACAAAGGTGTTTCTTAAACACCACCTACCTATAATAGACATAGCACTAGTGTTTCTCAACACTTTAATCAACAATGTTTCTCAACACTATGTCGGATTGTAATTATCACTCAAACTAATTGAAAAGGTGTTTCTGAATCACCACACTCACCGAAACATAGATAGATATTTTGCAGACTACATTAATAACACTTAATCTATGATTGATAATCTCTTATTGAAAAAAAATAATCAAAGGTGTTCCTAAACACCAATAATCACGAACAGACTTATCTTGACTTGTATTTCTCATGACTCTTTGGAACGTCTCAATGATGTCTTCAGACTAGCAGCATAGGAAGAGCTCATAAATTTTTCTGATGTCTTTTTTTTATCAAATTTTGTTTTTTATGTCCTCAAGTAATTCCATTATGTCTACACAATGAATAGAGAAGCAAGGAAGGGGGGAATGATCTTTTATTTGTCTTTTTCTTGTGGTGATTGATCCAATAATCCTAAAAACTTCACATAACCTGGGTCTCTATGGTAAGAGCCTCCATCATGATTGGATAGTTGCATATACCTTGACCCTCTTTATTTGAAAGCTATGATGAGGTTGGAACATTCTTCTTGTCTGTTTGTTTTTCTAGAAACAATTTCTTGTAAGGTGCACACAAAATTATGTACCCAAGGATATGAACATTAAAAACAAGGGTCATTGCGGGTTACATATCATATATGGCACACGAACAGAAGAAGTTTCTTAAAATCAAAATGAAATAATTCACAATTCATCTTGGCTTCTATTCCCTGATGCTTAGGTTTATTTTTGACATTGCATCTGATTAAGGTAGTACTCGTATCTTCATGATGGTTAAAATCTATCAGTGAAGGTTATAATAACCTATGGTATCTGTTAAATAACTCCCTATGATGATAAATACTTGAAATGATCAATGACACTCATAGAGGTCTTAAAATAACCGCATTCATGATTAATATAGTTTCGCTCGTACTTCAGCCTACATTATTACTTGATCTCAGGATGTTTCCTATCATGAACAAATCCAAGTTTGACTACTTAATCTAATGATTGACTACTCTACTCATTGATATAATCATTTGCACACATTTAAGCATCATAAAAAAAAAAGGAAAGAATACATATCATAGCATATCATCAGTATATTTCCTACAGAGAAATTAAAAAATAGTGTTAGATAAGACATACATACATCCATAGGTACATCCATACATTTATATGCATAAAGAAGAATACAAAAATATACATGTGCAAATCCATATATAGTCACAAATCAGAGTTGCATATCTCCTATAAAAGTACATCATAAAAGTATTGTATAGTCAGAAAATGGAAGCACTTACATGGTAGACTAGTTTAGCCTTCTGAGAAAGTGGTTTGGTGTCATGTTAAGCACCTTGAATGGGTTCCTGACTTTGATCTGGCTTTATCCCCCTGTTCTGCCCCATTTCCACTTTTTCCAACCTATTTCTGGCACCCTAGACTGAGAAACTGGAACTTTGACCTCAGGGTCAAGGTTGAAATTTTTGGTTCAAGGTTGACCTCGACCTTGACCTAGGTCACAATCAACCTTTTCCAGGCATGGGGTTCAAATTTTAGAATCTCAGGGTTTCCGAATGTCGATCTTTGGAAAAAGTTAATTCCCGCTTCCAGGTCGGCTGTTTTGCACTTCGGGACAACAAATCCTAAATTATATTTAACATAGGTCTTCTTCTAGGGGCATGGGTCTAGTTAGAATTTAATTCTCCTATGTCAACCTTTCTAGAAGATTGTGCCCTAATTTCATATAAAAGGAAGCTTTCCTCTCATTTCCTCTAAGCATTTTTCTAAGGACTAAGACTTGATAATCATCAACTAACTAAGGAGCAAGATTTGAAGCAAGAATCTATTTTCAAGAAATAAAGCATTCAAGCATCCATTTTCATCAAGGAGATCTGTTGCTGGCCATTGAAGGATTCAAGCTCCATGGAGCCCTATTGTTGAAGATTTCTTCATCCACATTCCTCCAAGCCTCTTCCAATTCAAGAACTCATTCAAAATTGGTGTTGAAGATCTACAAGCAATTGATTGAAGAAATCCAACATTCTACATTCTACATTCTATATCCATTTGGTGCATCCATACTTGTGGATTCAAGAATTTGAATCCTCCACAAGGACCTTTTACATGAACAAGGTGAATTGTTTCATTCACTTTGTGTGTTTTTGCAATTTCAATTATATATTTGAGGTTAATTCCAAAACCGGGGTTTGACCAAGGCAAACCCCTCCCCCCAAAAAAAAATGAAGGAATTATATTTTTTCATTAGTATACTTAGAGAAAAACATGATCTGCACCATCGGTTTAGTCTAAACCGATAGACAGGGCACAGCACTATCCAACACTAAGGTTACCCGATGACAAAAAAATAATGATACTCGACGAAGTATCAACAGTGCTACCCAATGAATAGAAAAGAGAGGAACCTGATAGATACAGGAAACTTGATGAATAGTTTAGTTAAAGAATGTCGACAAACTGCAAGTTCAAACCAACAGCCAAGAACCGACAGTCAGTTGCATCCCACAAAAAGTGGATCTGACTTTCCACGTCAAATAAATCACTGAAGTTGTATTTATAACTTCTTGATTTGATTTTTAATCCATTATGTGTAGAGGAAGCAATGTAATTTTTATTGTTTTAATTCGTTTTACTGTTTTAAAACATGCAAACTAAAGATCAAGTTCAAGTTGTAAAATTTGGATCTGAGAGTTAACATTGTAAATCGTGAATTCCAAGATAGGTCAAAACTTGTATAAATAGGTGCTCGACCCATTAAGAATAGTTTTTGTTCAATGAAGAAAGTAGCCATAGAGAGAAACTAAAGACCAAATAGAGAATTCATGCAGAAGAACACAAACAGATTTAAATCAGTTTTCAAGAATAGAACAGAGGCTACTGACAAGAAGAGAAAAGGTATTCATCAATCACTTAAGGTGATATCATTATTGTAAAAGCTTTAACAGATCTGTAAATCAGCAATAGTAGATTGCATACAGTCAAGTCAACATTTGTACTCATTCTAACAAGTGTAGTACACTAATAAAATCCTTTCAAGAAAGGTGGGCTTAACCGTCCTATTGTAAATCTCATAACTAAGTGCACACCTAAATCAGTGTTGTTGAAGCTCTTAATAGAGTAGATCTTAACAGGTCTCCACCTTAATACTCCTAACAGGGTAGATCATCAGAAGTGATCAAATTTTAAGCCTTAACCGGCTCCCTTCCATTCTGCAAATAGTGAAGTTTTGTGGGTGCCATCCCCACCGCAGTTTTTACTTCCTAATAGGAGTTTTCTGCGATATCATATCTTGTGTTATGTGTTTGTTAATTTCATGAATGTTTCTATGGATGATTATAAATATTGTTAACAAACAATGTCTACATAAGAAAGAATAACAGGAATGGTTGGTAAATCAGAATTGAATGATCACAAATGATAAATTGGGTAAAGTGTTAAAAAAATTTGAGGTACTAAGTCATCCCTCCCCTCTCAGTACTACTTCCCATTGAGTCCAACAATTGGTATCAGAGCTAAGTATCTTCTTGAAAATCTTAAAAGCTTAAGAGAAAAGATCCAACAATGGAGAAGTATAAGCTTGATAAGAATATTGAGAACAAAAAGCTTGAGATACAGATGTTCTACGAACAGTATAAAGAAGCTAGAATAAAGATGAAAGGGTTGTTGGATGAAAGAAAAGGCATGGCTACCAAGAACAATGAAGTAGACTATCAGGAAGAAGAGATTCCTGATTTCTTTAAATCTTCAAGATCAAATGCAAGTAATGTATCAAATACATCAGGAGAGAACATCACAAATCTAAAGGAAATCAACCTACATCTGACAGAGAAAATAAAGATGCTACAAATCGGTCAAGAGACCCAGATGGTAAGAATGATTGATGTGATGAGTTCTGCCAGACAAGCTGAAACAAAAAGAACACTAGCTAGTGATGATAGGAGGAAGATTTCAGAGAAACTACCGGAAAATGAAATGGAAATTCAAAGACATGCTAAGCATCACCATGATCTCACAAATCAGATTATCCTTATGAGTCAACAAACAAATAGAATAAATGTGGAACTCATTGAGAGAATACAGATTATCAGTGAACTAAGAGAATAAAATGAAAAGCTAAAGCATGAGGTTAGAATTCAGCAACAACATAATGAGATTATTAGAAAGGCTAAAGAAAGAAATAAATGAATAAATTACTTTCTTGAAGGACAGCAAAGAGTCATCAACAATAGCGGTATAGGCTTTATAGAAAAAGGATAAACATCAAGACCAAAGAATGTCTACGAAAATCCAAGACCAAGAAATCCAACATGCAAGCAATGTGGAAAGCAAGGGCACACATCAAATGCATGTAGAGGTAAAATGAAAGGTACTCCTAAATCTAAATCTACATCTTCATTCATAGGATTCTGTTATAAGTGTAACAAGAAAGGACATAAGGCTTATGAATGCAAGAGCAAGATAGAAAAGCCAAAGAAGGAAACCTACATGGACAAATATTGTCCTGCATGCAAGATGCATGGGCACACATCTGAAGAATGATAGAAAAAGAAAAGACAAGCATGGAAGCCAAAAGGTAAAGAAGTCCCTTATCAACCAAAGAGAATCAGTAATCAATATGTATGGGATTACAACAACTGGACAAACTATACAGCATGTGGTAGATATGGTCACATTGCTGCAAACTGCATGAGATCATGGACCAAAAGGTCTAGAGGCTGGTCAAACCCCGGAATGGCATGCTTACACTGTCATAAATTTGGTCATCTCAAGAAAGATTGCAAAGACAGATTGACAGACACAAGAACACATCCCAATGGTAACACCATTGAAGATATCCGGAGGGAAAGAGACAAAATGTGGATAAAAGCTTCAATAAATGATGAAGCTGGACCAAGCAATGCAAAAGGTGACACCCCATCCAATGGATCTGGTGACACCACCAACCCCACTTGAACTGAACAAGTATGGAACTGCACTATACCAAGTTATATTTTGCATCAGTTCCATTATATAAAATGATATATAGTCAAAATCTTCATAAATCAAAGATGCATATTACTTTACTTGTTACCAATCTAAGAATACAACACCATCGGTAAACACTTACCAAAAATCATCGGTAAACACAATAACAAAGTTGTTAACACTTACCAAAAATTGTCGGTCAACTAGTAAAATGGAAAATTGCCAATGTAACCCAACGACCATTGGTAAGAAAGCAAAATTCAGAAATGGTCGTGACAGAATAATGATATCCGTTGGTAAAAATCAAAGTGGTTGACAAATTCCATAAGCATCATGTCTTCACCGACGATGATTTAAAATATCCTCCCGATGAAACCCGTCTTTACATCCTGACGAGTTGTTGAGCATTTATTGCAAAGACTTAGATCAAAAAAAATTTATAAATAGTCGACGGGATAACTTCATTTTTCACCCGTGATTTAAAGAGAAAAACAGAGTGACATCAAAGCGATTCAAAAGTAGAAAGCAGAGGCATCTACAGAATGATTCAGCATATAGAAAAAAAGATTCCTCATCACCATTACAAATCGAAGTAAGTACCAAAGACACTGAAAGATTTCTATTACTATCTTGTCAAGAAAAAGCCCTAAATTTCAAGAAAACCCTAAATACTTGAAAATAATGGCAACTACATCAAGAACTGCTAAGTTGAGGAATGAAAAGAAGAATGTGGTGAAACTAATCAAGAATAGCACATGTGTAGAACCTAAATACAAAATCTTTCCAGAGATTGCATCGAAACCTGATGAAGCCGGCGCATTTTCAAAAATCCTGCCTAGGGTTTTGCTCATAGAAGACGTTAGGTCTTACATTCACTGCAAGATTGCAGAGATAGGTGATTTGGAAATGGATGAAGCTTATAAGAAGTTATGTGATGCCAAAGGAAAATTGAAAGAAGAACATAAACACTTGGAGGTCAAAGGATTAACTAATGCCCTACATTTCCTGAGGGAATTCAAGATAGAGTGGATTAAGATAGTCTTGAGCAGGATGCATGACAGCAAACTATGGCTAGACCAACCCAAGCAAATAACAAGGGATGTTCTTCATGTTGTCACTGGTTATCTGATAACTGATAAGCCTAGGGCACACAAACATCCATCCATGAAAGAGGTTACAAAACTCACCAATGCAGAAGTAGACAATAGAGGTCTCAAAGTGAACACTATCACCGATGAGGAGTTGGAATTTGGTGCATGTGTTATTGGTTACAAAATCCTTAAGGCTAGCAAAATGAACAACATTTCTGCAACAGCAGTAAGCACAAATTACAAGATTGTAACAAAGGGAATTCAGATGGATCTGTGTGAGATCCTATTAAAACAACTGGATGAAAATATGATCAAAATCAGGTCTTTAAAGAGCAACACTTGTAAGTTTGGATCACTTATTATGTGTATATTTTTCTATTTTCAAGAATACTTTCCTTCAATAGGAAAAGTTATATGGGACTCTACCAAACCAGTAACCCAACAGGTTAGTGAACTAATTAAGTCACTACGAGACAACTTTGTGTCTGTAATGTCTGCATACTTCCTTGAATTCAAGGAAAAGATGATGGAAAGAACCAGAATTCCTGAGCAACTGGTTGAAAATCACAAAGATGAAATATGTTTCATGGAAGACACAGACTTCACACACATCAAACAGGTTGTACCAAGAACTACTTGGTTATCATCATTACACTATGAGATCAATATTGATCTAGCTACTAGTGCAATTGAGGCACTACTCAATGAGCCCATTGATAAGAAACAACCAAGCTTTGGTACATATGAAGAGGCCAAATCTAAGATAAAACATGGCCTACAAGTCAAAAAGACTATAAACAAGAAAGATAAAATGGTAAAGAATCTCAAGATGATTCTATTGGTCACAGAGGAGGAAGAACAGGATCAGAAAGAGGAAACCAATGAACAGGGTACCATCAGTGAAACACTAAAGGAAAAGAAATCAGATACAGAGGCCACTAAATCTGATGCACCTCAATCTCCACCTCCTGCTAAGAAACAAAGGACAAGAAGTCAGACTGCTGCAACAAATACAACACCACTTAAGAAAGGTCAAGTAAGGACCTATATAAGGAAGCAACCAGGAAAAAGAGAAAGACATCAACCTGTCAAATCCACACCACCAAAGAAAAGAAAAATGTTGTTAGGACACAGGCTGACTTGGATGACACCAAAGATGATGAACCAGTTGTAGTAAAGAAGAAGTTTAGAAACCAAGCGGTATATGAAGATGCCAAATCAATTGCTACACATGGTAAAATGACTGATAAAAAGATTAGGCAGTGGGATACACTGAATCTAGAAGATCAGGATAAGATACAGGATGCAGTCATCAGATCAATGATTAAAAAAAAATATGCCCCTGCTGAATTTGTAAGTCAAATACCTGAGGAGCTAGGCAAAAGGATATAGCAAAAATGGTCATATGCCTTACAAATGGAAAGAGAAGCAAGAGAAATAATTCTTGTAAGATTTATGCCTCCTAAATCCAATTTTGAAGAAATACAAGAAGTACTAAAGAAACACTCAAGTAAATTTGTAGCTAAAATAAGGGCTTACAAAGTACTAGAGAGCAAGTTTATAGAACTGGATTCGATGACAGAGACCAAATGGAGACATCTCCTAGATCTACTGGCAGAATCAACAAGTGTTGAGAAGCAATTACTTCTCACAAACACACCTCACAGAGAGGAGGAGTTAGATAGTTCAAGTCCTCAGCATATTTCTCTGAACAATCAAGAAAGTGATGATGAGCCTAGTAACTTATATACAGGCATGAATGATAATATCCAAGATATCACTCACTATGACTTCAACAATGATCCCAAGAAGAAAGATGATGTGATATTTATCACACTCAAGGATCAACAAAGTCATCAAGCACTGAAGACATCATATGATAAGATAATTGATATTATAGATGAAGAAGTGCAGGACACTTCAATCATGCACTCAAAAGTGCAAGACCCTGCAGAATCCATACAGAAAGATGAGAATGTCACTGCTGACAAGGACATTACCGATGAGTAGGACATCAATATTGACAAATCCCAAGTAGCAACACAAAGTAACATGCATGTCCTAATGAAGGAAATAAACATACTAGAGGGAAGTGAAGGATCAATTGAAAAAGAAACAAACACACCCAAGGACAAGGGTGAAGAAGAAGGCAAAGAAACTACAAATACACCTGCAGAGCAAGCTGAAACCGATGATCAAAAATATTCTTCTACTAATCAGAACAGGGAAGGAACTCAAAAAGAAACAGGGGTCAAGCCTTCAGAGAAAGGTGAAGAAGGAAAGAAGGATGAGATTGAAAAGAAATCAAGAGCACATTCTACAAAAATACCCAAGGTAAATGAAGAGATGTCTTCACATAACCAACAGGTGCAAACTGAGCAGAAAACACAATATGCTTCATCAACAAAACCTTCACCAAGAAACTCAGAGCGCACAAATGAACTAGTTATAGTGGTTCATACACTTGCATCCCCTAAGATCTCAAAGAAGAAGAAAGGAAAGAACAAAAATCCAGTAACTCGGGATGAAATAAATGAGATTCTAGTTTGTGATCCAAGAACATTGGATCCTATAGCATTAACAAAATATGCAAATCTCTGTGAGAGGAAAGCTACTCAAGACAAGATGAAACAAGCGGCAAAAGAGGCCAAGGTACTTGAAGTAGCAAGAGATATAATTCAACAAATTGTACCAGACATAGACATTGATCAGAAAGTTCCAATAATTGATCAACTGGTAATACTCACGGATGTAATAACATCTTAGAATACCAATGTTGAGAAAACTATGGAAGAGAGACTTCAACAAAAGTATGAATTCAAGCTCACAGAGAAAATAAGCCAAGAAGTGGCACTCAAAAAGGTCAAGCTATCTAAATTGGTAAGTGCAATTGAACCACTTTTATTAGAAGTTGTTACCTTAATTAAGAAATTGTGCACCTTAGATCAACTCACTAAGGAGTATACTGACAAGATAGAAAAAATAGATGTTGATCTTCAGTCCAGTGCACAAAGTCTAACCAACACAGCAGAAGCACTTAAATTGCACAAATAGGAAATAATACAAGCTAGGAAATAGAGACAGGACATTCAATTTGTAGAAATTAAATACTCAAGTCAATGAGCTACAAGTTAAGCTCTTACCCACACTTAAATTGCTGCAACAAAATATGATATAGGAAAATACACTGATTGTCACCCCTGAAATGTCTGTCCTAGATAGCATTTTTGATATGCACGCAAGACTCGAACTGCAACATATGGCACTTGAACAATTGAAAGAACAATGGGAGAAGATAATAGAAGATATCAAACTTACCCATTCTAATGTTTTTGACACATTGTAAGTTACACATTTTTGTCACAATTTTTTGACATTTTGTAAGTTGTACATTTTTTTCATCAGTATAAAAGAAAGGGGGAATTTGATATGTACATCACCTCAATTAAAAGGAGGAAATAATGTATAGTGGAAGAAAAAGAAAGGGAAAATAATGTACATACAGTAATCAAATAGTATACATGTACATATATATACACTATATTGATGCACATAGAAAGGGGGAGTCATATTATGACAAGGAAATAAACATGGTGTAATAATTTCAGTATTATGCACATATCAGATTTTTTTTATACTAATGTCAAAGGGGGAGATTGAAGGCATTATATTTTTCCATTAGTATACTTAAATAAAAACATGATTTGCACCATCGGTTTAATCTAAACCGATAGACAGGGCACAGCACTATCCAACACTAAGGTTACCCGATGACAAAAAGATAAGGATACCCGACGAAGTATCAACAGTGCTACCTGATGAACAGCAAAGAGAGGAACCCAATAGATGCACGGAACTTGATGAATAGTTTAGTTAAGGAACATCAACAGACTACAAATTCAAACTGACAGCCAAGAACTGACATTCAGTTACATCCTGCAAAAAGTGGATCTAACTTTCCACGTCAGATAAATCACTGAAGTTGTATTTATAAATTCTTGATTTTCTTTTTAATCCATTATGTGCGGAGGAAGCAATGTAATTTTTATTTTTTTAATTCATTTTACTATTTTAAAACATGAAAACTAAAGATCAAGGTCAAGTTGTAAACCTTGGATCTGAGAGTTAACATTGTAAATCATGAATTCTAAGATAGGTCAAAAACTTGTATCAATAGGTGTTTGACCCATTAAGAACAGTTGTTGTTCAATGAAGAAAGTAGCCATAGAGAGTAACTAAAGACCAGATAAAGAATTCATGCAAAAGAACACAAATAGATTCAAATCAGTTTTCAAGAATAGAATAGAGGCTACCGACAAGCAGAGAAAAGGTATTCATCAATTACTTAAGATGATATCATTATTGTAAAAGCTTTAATGGATCTGTAAATCAGAAATAGTAGATTGCATACAGTCAGTTCAACATTTGTACTCATTCTAACAAGTTTAGTACACTAATGAAATCCTTTCAAGAAAGGTGGGCTTAATTGTCCTATTATAAATCTCATAACTAAGTGCACACTTAAATCAGTGTCGTTGAAGCTCTTAACAGAGTAGATCTTAACAGGTCTCCACCTTAATACTCTTAACAGGGTAGATCATCAGAAGTCATCAAATTGTAAGCCTTAACCAGCTCCCTTCCATTCTGTAGATAGTGAAGTTTTTTGGGTGCCATCCCCACTGTAGTTTTTACTTCCCAACAAGAGTTTTATGTGATATCATATCTTGTTTTATGTGTTTGTTAATTTCATGAATGTTTCTATGGATGATTGTAAATATTGTTAACAAACAATGTCTACATAAGAAAGAATAACAGGAATGGTTGGTAAATTAGAATTGAATGATCACAAACGATAAATTGGGTAAAGTGTTACAAGTTTTTGAGGTACTGATTCACCCCTCCCCTCTTAGTACTAATTCCCATTGAGTCCAACAAACAAACCTTTTTTCTTATAGGTACAGGTTTGGAACAGCAGATCAGGATAGAGATTTGGATACCTTTTAGGCAAACTTCTAGGGTCCAAAAATAGAATTTCAGTCTGAGACTTTTTAGGTCGATTGTGACCTAGGGCACAATCAGAAATTCTAGAAAATGGTGACATTGACTTGATGGTACAAATTGGAACTGTCTCAGAATAGAAAAATATTTCTGGGTTTTGTTCGTCTCTACGTTTCTATCCTAGATCTACTCACAGATTTTCCAGAAACTCAACATAGGCTTTAGAAAATAAATTTCTTTGGATGTTTAATATTTCAAGGTTAGTGCATTTCTCCTATTCAATTAAATTAAGGTTTTCAATCTATCTAAATCTAAAATACATTCAAATTAATCAATCAAAATGGGTACTTAAGATCTTCCTTCCTTATTCTTGCTTCCAAATGATTGATTCATTTATGCATTGATCCTTCCTTTTGGGTTAATCAACTTGGATCTTTCATTTGCATATTTAAGGATAGAAGGAGAGCATCTTATTTACCCTCATTAACATATTCAAATGTAATGTCTCCTATGTCTTTCATTTTAGATCTTAAATTTTGGTGAACCCGCGATAGATAACTTTTTATTTTTGGTGTTAGATTTACATCTTTTATGTTAGATCTTTCATGCATATTAGATTAGATTTATTTTATGTTCTCGCATTTCCCTTTAAAAAATTAAAACCAAACTCTTTATTAGTTCATTTGCATTGCATTGGTGTATGAGCTTTACCACTACTAGTCCTACTTATAGGATCCTGATTAGAAGAAGATGTAGACTCATGGGTTCCTTTGATCTTGAATATTCCTCTCCTTCCCATAGGATCCCAGATGATAACTTGAATACTCATGATTCCAATCCTTCTATGGAACATAACTCTTCTCACTCATCTCATGATGAGGATGATGCTTTAACAGTTCCTCCTGAACAAGTGCAAAAAATTTCAACTAAACTTGATAAAATGGGAAATTATCTTATTCAAGAAAACCATAATCAAGATTCCATTCAAGCTATAGAGGCTCTTAATAAAGTCCTTTGTGATAGTGATCAAGATGTTAATTTCTTTTGTGGTGTCACTCATCTTGTGCATTCAAATGTTAAACCTTTAGCTCAAGAAGCTCAAGCTTTAGGATTTACTCCTCCTATCATTAGTGAGGGACCTTCTTCTATTCCTTTACCTAGAATTCCTACTTATACTCCTCCTTTGATGACTACATCTCACCCAGTTTCATCTATTACTATGATTTTTCCACCGCTATCTCTACCTACCTCACAACCTTCATATAATAGTGTACCTTTTACTTATACTAATCCCCTTCCTACCATGGTTCCAAATGTTCCACTGGTTGTATCTTCTATTCCTGATGCTTACAAAACTTTTCCTAGTGTTTCTAATGTTTCTATGCCGCCTATGTCTTCTAATGATTCCATAATTATTAGTTTGGCTCAGATTGTGTCAACTTTACAACAACAATTTGCATCCTTAACTCAATCCAAGTTTAGCATTCCTACATGTGACATGGGTAGTCCCTTATCCTTAGACATTATTTGTGCTACTGTTCCTCAACAAGATGATATGCCTTGTCTAGAGAATTACAATGGTAAATTTGATCCTGTTACTCATGTTAAAATATTTCAAATCCTTTATAGTGATTATGCTCATGACCATAGGATTTAGATAAATTATTTTCTAGAACCTTTCATGATAAGGCTTTTCAATGGTATTTTTCTTTACCTCCTTATTCCATTGATTCTTTTCCTATACTTTCTAATACCTTCATTCAACAATTTCAAAATAACACTGGTCCACAAGTTTCCTTAACTGATTTAATGCATTTTAAGCAAAACATTAAGGAAAAATTGAATGATTTCATTCATAGATTTAAGCAATTGTATGCTCAAATTTCTTATCCTGTTCCTAATATTGATATTCAACATATGTTTATTTCAAATTTACAAAAGGATATTAGAGATAAAACTTTGCTTACTGAATTTACCTCTTTTCAACAACTTTGTGCAGCACTTCATCATTATCAAGTACAAGTGAGTTAATTTGAGAGCAACACTCTAATGGCTCATGTTCCTGTTGATAAGAGTGAAAATTCTCCTAATCCTAATAAATTTTAGAAACCTAAAAACTACATCAAGATTAATAAATAGATGAATGTGGTTGTTGATCAAGTTGTTGCATCTCATAATCCCACTTTTGCATCCACTGCCTTTCGTGTGAATCGTACGTTTACTCCTCTCTCTGAATCTTTACATTATATTATGAGTAGGTTGTTAAGTGCTAATATGATTACCTTGCCTCCTATTCAACCTCTCCTTCCTACTACCATAGCTTCAAAATCCTTTAATTCTAAAGCTTTTTGCCGATAACATCGCCAGAATGGCCATGATACTAAAAAATGTTATTCTCTAAAGCATAAATTTCAAGACTTAATTGATTATAATGCCTTATCTATTGATAATTTGATGGTAATGGGAACAAATTTGTCTCTCCTCCTAATCAAGACCTTCAAATCTATACAAATCCTCTACCTATACATGATACTAATACCATCGCTTAACTATCTTCTATGGATATTGTTTACGATTCAAAGATGGATGATCTTAATCACATTGTTAATCATGTGGAGAGTGTTGTTGCATCTCAACCTATTGTTCAAGATCCTTCACCTCCACCTCAACTTCAAGTTCCATCTAAACCTCAAAAACAAACTAAGGATAAAGACCTCGGGAACTTTCAATTACCTTTGATGCCTCTGAGACTGTTAAGACTCGCGATGGTCCCCTTTATATTTATGCTAGGATTTAAAAGATACCTACACGTGGTTGTCTTGTTGATCCCACATCTTTAATAAATTTCATTACTAAGGAAAATTTGTTTTATGAAAAACCTACAATGTGATTGTTATGATCCATCAGATGCATGGATCCAAACTTGTAATGGTTTTCTCTATCCTGCACTTGGTTCTATTAACTTTCCCATTGAACTCTATGGCAAGGTTGTAGATACTACCTTCATTATTGTTCCTACATCTGATCAATTTCAAGTCAAATTTGGTTTGCCTTGGATAACTACTATGCATGCTATTGCTTCTCCTATTCATAAATGTCTTAAGTTAATTCATAATGGAGAAGTAAAAACTATTAATCATAGTCTATATCAACCTTCCAAGCCTAGAGATTGTGCTACTCTTGATTTATTTTGGCCCTCATTACCTAATTCATGTCCTCCTCACCCTGACAACCTTTTTCATTCATATCAAGCCTATAAACATTGCAAGATTGTTGAGTTAAGCATGCCTCAGATAGATCTTAACCATGGTCTTTTGCCCACTCCTTCTATACCTCCTTTATCCATTACTGCTAACTCTATTTCTCAACCTCTTAGTGTTTCTTCTTAGCCTACTGTGAATTCTACCAATCCTCTTATAGAACTTGTGAAGGAATCAGTGGTTATTCCTCCTAGCTCTCCACATGTGTCAAACAAAGCAAAATGTAATAAATCTGCTAATGAACGTCATAAGAAGCATACAGATAATGCTAGGGCCCGTACTTATCTTCTTCAAAATTATTTATCTTCTTTTGATCAACCTACGCCTGATGTGTTGGAAGAATTTAATATTCACAATAATGTTAAGATGAAAGAGTATGATGATACTATTTGCATCTTAGATCCCATTTTAATTAATATTGATGAGGAGGATACTTTATATGATCCTATTGATCTTAGTGATGAATATGAAACCATTGATCTTGATATTGATTTACCTCATATGCTTTCAACTCAATTGACAATTACACCTAGTATCGAGCAATGTGATTCTCAAGAGGATCCTTGTGTGGAACTGGCTATTATTCCTACTATATTGGATATAGTCCCTCTTGCGAGTTTCCCTCCTTCCCTAAATGATATAAATTGAGATGGGGAGAGTAGGAAATGTGCCTTATTGGCTAATCCTTTATGGTAGCCATTTTTTGTGTTTGCATGTTGTACTGTGCTTCTCCCATAATGTGTTTGCTAAATGTTTGTTAGACTCTTTTATACGACCCTTGTTACTTTGTTGGTGCAAGGTGATAAAGGAATCAAACCTATTGTATAATTCCTCTATATGTATCTCTATTCTTCTATATGTTTTTTTAATGTTATGTTGTACTTGTTCTATCGTTCGTAAATGTTTTCCTTGTGTAGTTCGCTTGGATCTGCAACATGGTAGCACTGATTCTTTTCAGTCTCCATGTTGTGGTCCGAAAAGACTGTTCTTCGTAACTCTTGATTTTTCTTTCCTCCATTGTGATTGTAGTTCTAATTTATTGGAGTAATGATGTTAATTCAGTTGCAATAATATCATATCTATATGTACATTTTATCTTATGATCATACTGACCCCACAGTAGGTAGATCCCTTATGTGTTCTTTGTATGTTAATGTGATATTTCCCTTGATTTGTCTTCGTTTAGGGGCATCTCATAGTGGAAACGTAATTAGTAGAGTTGTTTATGTTTCCATCGAATCCATTGCTCTTATTAAAGTGTTAGCAATGACTTTAACATGGGGGCATGTTCTCTACTCACCTTTTGCACACACACACGTTCAAAATATTTTCAAAACTTAAAACTTTTTCCCTTTATGGATTAAAGACTAATCCTTAAAGCATGGACATTTTACTTTTTAGGATCTCTTGATCCCTCTAGTTCAATGTACAATGTTTTGATCCATTAAGGTCAGACGGTGTCCTTTAGAACTGATCTCCTTGATGGGTTGACTAGTGAGTAGCCACATTCACTAGGTGGTTAAACTCCATCTTTCCAGTTGCACTTTTTCTTTGTGTGGTTCACAATGGGACATAAGTTCTCATTGGGAAAGGTAACCATACCCTCTCTCTCTTTCTTCTTAATTGGAAATGTCTCTCTTATCATGATCTTAGGTTTGATAAAGAATTAAGTCCCTTGGGGGCTTGAGGATTCCTTTGTCCCCTTTTGATTCCAATAAGATTATCTATTCTTTTTTTATCTCCTTTACCAAGAGTTTGTATTGAGTCAATACTCTTTCTAAAGTGGGGGCTAAATGTATCGTCATAAAATGGAAGCACTTCCATGGTAGACTGGTTTATCCTTTCGAGTAAGTGGTTTGGGTTCATGTTAAGCACCTTGAATGGGTTCCTGACTTTGATCTGGCTTTATCCCCCTGTTCTGCCCCATTTCCACTTTTTCCAACCTACTTCTGGCACCCTAGACTGAGAAACTGAAACTTTAACCTTAGGTTCAAGGTCAACCTTTTTGGGTCAAGGTTGACCTTGACCTTGACCTAGGTCACAATTGACCTTTTCTAGGCCTGGGGTTCAAATTTCAAAATCTCAGGGTTTCTGGATGTCGGTCTTTGAAAAACGTTAATTCCCGCTTCCGGGTCAGCTGTTTTGAACTTTGGGACAAAAAATCCTAAATTATATTTAGCATAGGTCCTCTTCTAGGGGCATGGGTCTAATTAGAATTTAATTCTCCTATGTCAACCTTTCTAGAAGATTGTGCCCTAATTTCATATAAAAAGAAGCTTTCCTCTCTCATTTTCTCTAAGCATTATTCTAAGGACTAAGACTTCATAATCATCAACTAACTAAGGAGAAATATTTGAAGCAAGAATCTATTCTCAAGCACTCAAGAATTCAAGCATCCATTTTCATCAAGGAGATCCATTGGTGGCCATTGGTGGCCATTGAAGGATTCAAGCTCCATGGAGCCCTTTTGTTGAAGATTTCTCCATCCACATTCTTCCAAGCCTCTTCCAATTCAAGAACCCATTCAAAATTGGTATTGAAGATCTACAAGCAATTGATTTAATACATCCAACATTCTATATCCATTTGGTTCATCCATACTTATGGATTCAAGGATTTGAATCCTCCACAAGGACATTTTACATGAACAAGGTGAATTGTTTCATTTACTTTGTTTCTACAATTTCAATTATATATTTGAAGTTAATTCCAAAATTGAGATTTGACCAAGGAAAACCCCTCCCCCCAACAAACAAACCCTTTTTATTGCAGGTATAGGTTTGGAACAGTAGATTGAGACGGAGATTTGGATACCCTTTTCGGCAAACTTCTGGGATCCAAAAATGGAATTTCAATCTGA
This sequence comes from Thuja plicata, assembly GCA_018584345.1. Classification (NCBI taxonomy): domain Eukaryota; kingdom Viridiplantae; phylum Streptophyta; class Pinopsida; order Cupressales; family Cupressaceae; genus Thuja; species Thuja plicata. The sequence continues at coordinate 374,109 of MU224065.1, forward strand.
GACTTTTTAGGTCAATTTTGACCTAGGGCACAATCGGAGATTCTAGAAAATGGTGACATTGACTTGAGGGTACAAATTAGAACTATCTTAGAACAGAAAAAGATTTATGGGTTTTTTCCGTCTCTGCGTTTCTATTCCATAATTGGTCTCAGATTTTCCATAAACTCAACACAGGCTTCAAAAAATAGCATTCTTTAGATCTGCAATATTTCAAGGTTAGTGTATTTCTCCTATTCAATTCAGTTAAGGTTTTCAATCTATCTAAATATAAAATACATTCACATTAATCAATAAAAACCAAGGTACTTAAGATCTTCCTTCCTTATTCTTGCTTCCAAATGATTGATTCATTTATGCATTGATCCTTCCTTTTGGGTTAATCAACTTGGATCTTTCATTTGCATATTTAAGGATAGAAGGAGGGCATCTTATTTACCCCCATTAACATATTCAAATGTAATTTCTCCTATGTCTTTCATTTTAGATCTTACAATTACATATCATTATAAGCATCTATCGATGAAATAGATAAAGAGCCAAAAAAACATATCAAAATTAGAAGGTAGCATCTCGCATATCATATATATTTGTGGATAACATATCAATATGTCAAAAATAATGTATCACCATCATGAAATATATATTAGGCAATCACTAATGGATCATTATACAAAATATCAATGGGATCATAGGTGATGACAAGTATCAACTTTGACTCCACCCTCGGCCTGATCATGAGGGGGATGAGGTGGGACATCTACTCGTGTAGGACCTAGTGGTGGCATGTCTCCCTCTGACCATAAAGAAATAACTAAATACAATGGTTCCCTCTAATCCTCAAGAATGACCGCATAATATAAAGAAAAATAATAAGCTTCTCTCTATCCATGATCTGTGACAGTATGGGCCCGACGGTCTCTCTTGAATCTCATAATATCCAACTATCTATCTCAATCTGACAAAAGAGTTTCCAATGTTGTAACCCAAGCTCTCAGCTACTCTCTCTCCCTCTCAAAAATAGATAAAGGATATGTATCTCTACCTTTATCTCTAGGAGGATCTTATGGTGGTTGTCTACCACTGCCACTTCTCTCACTAGTCTTCCTCTGTCCAATCAGTCTTTATTGCTAGATCGGTAATAAAGGAATTGGATCTTGACAAGGTGGAACAATTCTTAGACGAGTGTGCCTACCATCACCACCACCCCCACCATCTTTATAATATCCCTCATCACCTCTACCCTCTCCTTTTTCATCTCCACCATGTCCCTGATCTCTACCAGGAGGATGACCTCTACCATCTCTATCACCCTAACCTCCTCCATCTCTCCCTTGACCACCTCTATCTACCTTGCCTCAACCTCTAGGAGGACCATCATTGGCATGACCATAATCTAACTCCTCCTCTATCCTTAGAGTTATCTCCTTAGGTGAAGTGAAGTGGGGGAAAGGGTGTTGATCAAGATCATCCCTGTACTCATCTATAATACCACCATCAGCTACCTCTGGCAAATAATTCCATCCGACTAGAACCATCTGGGAGATCTTATGGATGACAGTCTCATAAGATAATCTAGCACCTCACTGTGCCTTCTTGTCTAGGATATGAGCATATACAAAAAGATATTGGGGAATACCATGTACCCTACAAAACTGTGTATACATAGGTAACAAAAAATTGCTCCATAGTGTATCGAGTACAACCAACCAAGAATCTTCTCTAAGAAAAATAAGGCATCTACCTCCAATCATAAGCCCACTCCTCACAATCAAGATAAGGTCACCACTCAACCTCAGTAACATCATCCAACAGTAGTCTCCAGTATTCCATCTTATCTAGATGGGGTTGTTGGACATATCCTGAGTACATGTAAACATATGGATCCTCTAGATCCCATTGTGTGTCCACTATGGGCTGAGTCACTGGAATATGTTCCCAGACCCATATCTGTAGAATAATAATACCTACTTTCATGCTCTTGGAATATTGATATACAATCTCATGAAGATCTCTATACATATGGGCTAAAATACAACTACCCCATGCATAGGCAAAATGAACTGATCATATCCTCTAACATGCTGACCCATCCACACATAAATCCATGCTACCCTCAGTTTGGAATCAAAATCCTGCCAATCAATCCAAAAAGAAAAATAGGTTTTCGCTCATAATGAGACAACATATAGTCCTAGGTCAGGTATTGACGAGTAATAGAAGGATCATGAAATAATTTTTATTTGTCTCCAATGGTGATGATTGGTCGTGACTCAAAGTGTACCTTCCTACCCAACACCAGTATCCGCAAAATCCTCTAAACATCCTCTATAGTGATAGTCATCTCTCTTGTCAACAAATAGAAGGTGTTGTGCTCTTAAAACCATCTCTCGACAAGAGCAATCAACAACCCTTGATTTACCCTAATGTCAGGTAAATCTATCAAACTACCCAGACCAAGATGACCCACAACATGTCACTCATCATTAGTAAGTTGTTCTATTAAGCTTAGGACATGAATTAGTCTTGGGCTATGAAAGGATACAATTCCTAATCCAGTCTACAAGGAATAAATCAAGTATGCAATTAGTTTTGGATAAAGACACCCATAGAGACAATAGAAATATCAAATATGCAATCTTAATTGGAAAAAGGGTAATAAAAACTAACTGGTTTACTGAAACTGACACAAGATGGACTCAGAGTAACTTTTCTACCAAATGTGATCTTGTTCTGACAGGATGTGATCTGAAAATTATATGTGATCCTATTCTCATAGGATACGATCCTAAAACTATATGCGATCTTGTTCTGATAGGATGCAATCCAAAAAGATAGATATGATCACGTTCTCACAGGATGCGAGACTAAAATTTTAGTAAAGACATGGGGAAAAACTCAGAAGATGCAACACTAAAGGTTGCACAAGATGCACGATCCTATTTTTATAGGATGCGACACAAGAAATATGGTAAAACTAGGTGCGACTCAGGTTTGACAAGATGCAACCCAGAAAACATGATGCAATCAAAAATTGAAAGGCCTCTAACTATTTATACATGTGCTAAAAATAGAATAAAAAGCATGAAGTGTAAGTTCATCGTGTACTCACCAAAGGTGCGTAAGGTGTGGGTCTGCGATGTCGACGACCAAGCTTGAATTGATGTCTCTCCACAAGGATGATCATCTTCTCTCTAGAGCTTAAAAATTACTAAGGTAAAAAGTGAAAATTAAATGGTAAATTGACCTTTTTGGGCTTATTTTAACCTCTTAGGGTTATCTTTGACCTAATTTAAACTAAGCATAACATTCCTACAAAATCAGTACTTCATCAATATATCGGGACCAAAATTGAACCTAGGGAAGCAAGTAATTCAAATGCAGTAATAATTTTGAAAAGTCAACTGACCTAATGCAGTGGTCAAAACTAGAAAAACAAGAAGTGTAGTAAATTCATAACTTATCAGAATATGCAGATAAAGGATACATAATGCTTGCAGAAGATTTTCAAAATAGCAAATACAAGTCAACTGAAATCAACTGCGACATAAAATTAGTCAACCAACCTACCTAAGCTTATCAAACACAACGAGATCTTGTCATCGCTTAATAATATCAGGTCAACTAATCAAAATCTTGGTCAACATCATTTAAATATGACCAAATCTACCTTTTAAAGTAGTCAAACTTGGTCAAACTATGTTCCTATCAACACATATTCACCCCAAATCAAATCCTAATTGATCCTTCACCCTTTCTTATTGATCCAATTGCATCTCATATCACTTTCTTATTAATATCAACACTTTAAGTAGGGATTTCATCAACATTTATTTCAATTTCATTCCCGAGGGGGCATATCATACCCAAATCAATCAATATCTTACCTAAATATAATCAGGGATTCTGAATTAGAATTTCTTATAAAAGTAACTCCATCAGGAACTACCTCAATCAAAATCATCAAACGAATAGGGGCATGTCAGTTTCCTTCCATCAAGTTAGGATTTTTGGATAATATACTTCATCATAAATCATATCAAGTCAGTTATCTATGCCTATGGATCCTTAAGGTTTCAAATCATCTACCAAGTATTTACTTTCATCACATCAATTTGAATATGTTGAGTGGATTCTTATTGACCTTTGTTCAATCAAGTTTGGAGTCAGTACTATCAGTATTTGTCTAAGCAAGTTCAAAATTGATGTCATCAATCAAATTTTGTTCGATCAAGCTTGGAAATCTCAATCATCAAATCAGGATTAGTTTCATCGCTTTATATCAAATTATTCTTTGTATCAATATCAATCTATTCTTTGAAACAACGCGTTGCTCGCACATTGATTCAAAGAAGGGAAAATATAATCACCCTGAATTGGGATAGTCTAACCAAAGGCCCTATTTTCCTTAACTTGGGATCTTCCTCCCAATTATGATAGCCTGATTATCTGATTACTGGCATAATTCATCAAAATTGTTGGAATCCCTAATTCAAGCATCTACCATTATTGGTCAATCAATAATTTCTTATTAATCACCTTGGCCTATTTAATTAAAAAAAATTCATTAAATCCCTTTGCTAAAGCAATTAATTAAGAAAAATTAATAAAAGCTCCTAAATTACAACTCATCACTAAGTGACAAATAAATTGATGGACCAATGGGAGTTAGCATACATGGATCATCTCACATGAATAAATCAAAGTGTAATCCTAATCACATGTAGTCTATAAACATGAAATTCACAAAATTGCATGAAACATTAGTTTAACATACTTTTCAATCAAAATTTGAAAGATCTAACTAGGTTAATCAATTTTGAAAGTGAAAGCAAATTAAGAGCATCTCATGGATCTCTATCTAGAAATACTAAGAAAATTCTCTCAGCTTCAAAGCATCCTAAAGTGACAACCCCTAGGATGAGAATTGTGCTAATGATGATAAAATATGGATCTAAGATGCAAATTAAGATGAAATGCCCTATTCTATGCTCAAAATCTATGTAAACATGGATGATTTTTCCATTATAATAATACTATTCAAGAATGCTTCAATACTAAATGCCCAATTCAAGATGCAATTTGAATGTGAATTCTTACTCTAAATGTGAATTGGTAAGTTTACACTAAGAAAATCCTCCTATTTATAGGAATTCCCAAGGATAGGGGGTGAGCTTGATTAACCAAGGTCAAGGTAGAGTTGAGGTTAAGGTTTAGTGATGTGTTTCAAATGGGGGGACAAGATGACAAAAGGATTGGTGAGGATAGAAAAGCCTAAATGAGTGGCTAAGGTAACAAAGCCTTGGAGTGATTTATGTGCTCTTCATCCATTCTTCTCATTGTCTCTTTGATTCTTTGTCCCCTTTGTTGAAAGTAATTAGGATTTAATTAAATCAATCAATTAATTAATTTATCCATGTAATGGGTTTTAATGGGTTGCATTTGATTTATTTAATTTGAACTATATATCTAATTGATTTAATCAATTAAATATTTTAATTAATCCCCTTTTGGGTTAGATTTAATTAATTAATAGATTTATTATTTAATCCATGATTTTGACTTGATTTGACCCCCTTTGACTTTGGTTGACCATGTTGATTTTGGTTGACCAATTTATGTTGTCTACGTCACTCCTTAAGAATCAATCTAAACCATTCATTTTCTCTCATTCTCCACAAAAGGAATGAATTTTGAGCTCATTTGATCCCATAATCTTGCATTCTTGAGCCTATGTTGTAGAATTGAGCTTTGCATCTAGATAATTAGCAAATATTTTAATTTCATAATGGATTTAATTTATTAAGGCTTTATTTGTTTAGCTTAGACGCATGGAAATGGCTTTTACAATTTGAATCTTCCATTTTAGAGTGTATTGTCATTGGTCTTGTAATGTATAAAATTTGGCTCATAAAGGATTGCTTCAACAAGATTTGCATAATGGGATGAGAGAGAAATCCTAAGGCCAATTTTAGTTTCTTACACTTAATTATTATGATAAAAAGGAAATTGAAAGGAGCATGTAAAAAATAGTGGGATAGATACCTACCTCATAACATAGCAGATCTAGAAAAACTCATTTTATGTGGTCTATGTTAAGTTTCTAGAAAATTTGACAGTTGATCTCTAACCAAAATGCAGAGACGAACAAAACCCAGAAATATTTTTCCATTCTGATGTCACCTTATGAAAAAGGTCAACCTTGACCCACAAATGTCACCCCTAACCCAATAATGTCGACCCTGACCTGCACAGTGTTGACAGAAAATCTGTTTGCGGATCTCAGAAGTTTGCTGAAAAGGGTATCCAAATCTGGCCTCAGATCTGTTGTCCTGCACCTGTAACTCCCAAAAATAGAATCTGCAAATATCTAAAAAGAGGGATTTTGGGGTGGCTATATAGGGTTTTGCCTTAGTCAAACCCCCATTTTGGTGATCTCCACCTCCACGAATAGCCAAATATAGAATGTATAATGTGTGTGTATTGCTCTTTTGAAAAGAGTCTTTAAACATGTAATATCAAGATATAATCTTCTAGATTAACAATCCTAACATAACATGGAAATGAGAAAGCAATGCATAGATTTGAATATGACAAAGAAAGCATACCAATCCCCCAAGGCTAAAGTATTCCTATCAACTCACAATCTGTAATTGCTACCCCATGATAATGTCCTTTGAATGCTTGAATGTTGTGAATAGTAGATCTAAAGAGAGAGCCTTCTTGCTTCAATGAAGATCCACCATGGCTTGCCCTCAAAAATGCTTAATTTAAGATGATGATATGTCCTCCTAGCTTTTCCTTCTATATCATCCTCTTGCTTGTTTGCATCATCATTTCATCATGTCATCTCCCGATTTCGTTTCATGATCCAATGAAGGCAAAAGAGAGTGTTTATATAGAAATCTCAATATAGGTCTCCTAGGGTAATACAAGGGATCCTAATTCAATTTATACCTTGAATCATGGTCCAATCACAATCACCAACCAAGGAGGGAATATATTAATTCAAATATCAGAGAAAACACTTTCACTTCCAGACCCAGGGACCTATTTTAAGTTTTGGACCCCGATAAGCTCCAAATTTGAAAGCAGGGACCAACACCCGACAAAGGTCTATGTCAACCTCTCCCTTGACCTAGGTCAAGGTTGACCTTGACCCTAACCTAGGTCAAAGTTGACCTCAACCCTGACCTAGGCTAGGGTCGACCTTGACCCTGACCTAAGGTTTCAGGTAGGTCACCAGATAGTTGTTGAGAGGTTTCCAGGTCAGTCGGGGACCTAGGAAAGTGGGGGAATATACCAGAATGTTAAGAAGGCCCAGAGGCCCAAGGAGAGAGTAGGATGAGGCCCAAGAGGACCAATACATAGGTCCTACCTTGAAAGAATAGTCATAGAGAGGGAAATCTAGGAGGATCCACTAGATCCTAACCCTAATTTCACCTACACATGTATAATCAAGCACATATGCAAACATACTAAATGAGGGTGCCAAAACTATCAAAATGGAAGTGCTTCCATTTTAATATGATACATTTAACCCCCACTTTAGCTTAGATATGATGCTATGTGAATATGCAAGCTAAAGTAAGAAAACATCATAAAGTATAAAAAGGATATAACCAATTCCTAGATGTAAAGATCTGCAAGAAACCATTAGTACCCGCAACTTGTAGCACATGAGGTTAATGAAAATCCAAAGAGTACCTAAGTCTTACTATGATGATCTTGAGAAGTATATAGAGCCCCTTATACCCCCCCTGATTCGGCTTACTAATTCATGGAAGGTGAAATAAGGTGATAAGGTGATTTCTATATACTGAATATGTAATTTGTTGAAAAATTCCTTTCCTAAACCAATTAGAAGGGTCCTAAACCTTCCTAAACTGATTTAAGATGTTAGGTATCTGAATCACAATTCCAACACCTCTGATGACACTAAAAACGGAGCTATCGAACTCAAGTTATGATGAAAAGAATAGATGTCTATCTAAATCCATATAAAGGAAAAATTTGTATTTAACCTAAATGATTTCAAATGAAACCCTAGTAAAACCCTAATTTACTATCTATAAATAGGAGAAAGAGACACTTACCACCTCATTCTTACCATTTGTAGAGTTTGGGAAAGGAAATAGGATGCCAAAGAGAGAGGAATTCTGAGCGAGCCGCATGGAGGTTCTGAGGGAGCGCCTGGCCAGCAGATAGCCACTGCCCAAGGTAGGTTCCTACTTTGAGTGCTTGTGATTGAAAATTTCATGTTTTAATAGGGAAGGTCAACCCTAACCCAATAAGGTTGACCCTGACCCAGTAAGGTTGACCCTAACCTATTAAGGTCGACCCTGACCTATTAAGGTCGACCCTGACTGGGAAGGTTCTGTCCTTTTTGGGGGTAGGTCGACCTTGACCCACTAAGGTCGACCCTGACCCATAAAGGTCAACCCTGACCCAAAAAGGTCAACCCTAACCCAAAAAGGTCGACGCTAACACAAAAAGGTTGACCTTGACCAGGTCAGGTGGATACAGAAGATGTTTGATGCAGAAGTACTGATATGATTCTTGTTTGTGCTTGCAGGATCTAGTCCGTCTCTGAGAGCATCCCTTCGGAGGGTTACTATTATCTGTCAGAGGAAGTGTCTCTGAGCTACAGAAAGATGAGATACAGTAATTAAGAGATGTGCAATTGTACTGGGTAGCATTCCTACCACAGCTGAGGTTCCATCGGTCCATGATATCAACCATGATAGAGAGATGGGATGAGGATACTTGTTCCTTCCATCTTCCGTTAGGAGAGATCACGATCACTCTAGAGGATGTGTACAGGATCCTATGACTTCTAGTCTGAGGCAAGCCTATTAGACTAAGAGTACCACGGGGTCCACCTAAGGTTTTTGCATATGTGGAGTATTGTTTGGGACGGGCACCACAGATGAGGACCCGATTAGATCAGATATCATTGGCAGCCATACTAGCAGGTCTGACACCTTTCATATGGAGATTTATGCTATGCATACTTGCTTTGGTTGTAGTGCCCAACACAAAGGGTACATTATTCTTAGCACCATTCACCCACCTCGTACACAAGATGGAGAGTGACAGGGTCACTATCTCATGGGGCCACAGCATGTTGGCTCATCTTTATCACGAGTTGAGTCAGTTGGTGAGATATCAGCGGGAGAGTCTTATGGTGTGCACCTTGCTTCAGGTTTGGATGTTTGAGCATTACACATGTACATGACCATAGGGTACTCCTATGATGATAGATGCGAGCACACCAAGAGCCTTTGCATATCTGCTAGCAGATGTCTGGAAGCATAGAGATATCCTCTTTTGGAGGGTATGCTTTGACCATATACCAGGTATAGATGTGATATGGAGACCTTATTGTTAGATGATAGAGTGGCCAGATACCCGACATCAGTTGAGACACTCACAATAGCGTAAGCTGCTAGAAGGTCCTACCAATCATGTCCTGATGTCGTATTACTATGATAGGGTGATGAGATAGTTTGGTTTGATGCAAGGAGTCCCTCGGATAGTACCTTGGTATGCATAACCAACAAGATACTATCAGAGACCCGGTGCCATACGTCAGCCTATAGTAGCTAATATTGTGGATAGTGAGATAGATGAGACCGAGGATATAGAGGTAGCTGCTAAGATATCCTATGTCGGTGTTATTAGAGAGTATATCAGATACTGGATTTTACAGGGGACCCATCCGATCTTCCCCGATGAACACCCCATAGGTGATCCAGGTCCTTCAAAGAGGAACCACCGAGGAGATGACATACCAATAAAAGAGGAGGAGGAGGATCATAGAGATGAGGAGGAGCCTCCCCTCGAGGGAGATCCTATGGAGGATGAGAGAGCATAGAAGAGAGTAGAGGAGAGAGTAGAGGAGATGCCCCCAGGCTATGGTACAGGGACCGATGATGAGGCAGTCTATGTTGTTCCCTTGAGATCACAGCGACCTCCTCGAGCACACACATAGACACCACCACCAAGGCTTAGATAGAGCGAGCGAGGAGAGAGTAGTCACTCCATGCCCCCACCATCTAGATCCTTTAGTGATGCTCAGGCCAGAGATCCAGGTATGATATAGCTTTAGAATGTTTTTGATTAAATATTTTGTTTGGAAGAAGAATTTAATAAGTGTTTATGTTTGAATTTTTTAGGGAGCATAGCGGAGTGGAGGAGTTTTGTATCCAAGGTTTTGAAGGATACATGTATATCCTACCAACTACCATCTAGCGAGAAAGAGTCCCTTGTAGGACAAAGGGATCCCAGAAGACATGCAGATATCTTCTTATGTGTACAGTGAGAGTTGAGGTTATGCAAGGAGAGAGAAGAGAAACTAATGGTCAACATGTAGAGAGCTTAGGAGTGGATCCAGGAGATGAGCATATCAAGGAGTCACACACAGACTAGCATTCTGAGATCCTCAGCCCTGCATCACAGTTCTGAGAGAGCTGGGAGTCACCATCCTTCAGAGCATCGTGATAGAGATTGATAGATATGGCACTTATGCCACATATGTACCAAACTCAGAAAAGTTTATTTATGAAGAAAACATTTTTTTTGGAACATTAGTCCTATGATTGATTACCTTTTATTTTCATCAATGCCCAAAACTTAAAAAAAAGAAAGAGGAAAAGAAAACATGGATGAAATGCATTCAAACTTATAAACCAATTATTCTATAAGGAACACATACATACATAAAGGAAGAAATGATGATATTAAGGATAATAATGTTTGAGATGCATGATATTAATAGGTTCCCTAAGAGGAATGCCATTCATATCAGCAATTTTATAAGCACCTAAAGTAAAATCCTCAATTACCACAAAGGGTCCAAGCCAATTTGGACTAAACTTTCCTTTCTCACTGGGTAAAGCATTCACATTTCTTTGGTTCTCATATAAGACTAAATCACCTACCATGAATGACCATTCAATCACTTTATGATTATATTGTTTTTGGAGTGATTTATGATAGGCCTTAATGTGTTCCAAAGCATTTATTCGTTGTTCATCTAACATCTCCAATTCTTGTAATCATTGTTCCCGAAAAGTATCTTTGTCAATGATCCCATGAAATGAAACACGCAAGGATGGTATTTCTAATTCCAAAGGCATGATAGCATCAATCCCATAAACAAGATTATAAGGTGAAGTGCCAGTGGTCATACAAACACTAGTCCAATAAGCCCACAAGGCATAAGTAAGTTGGGTATGCCAATCTTTCACATGTTTGTTAACTGTTTTCTTTAATATTTGTTCAGTAACCTTATTCGATGCCTCAGCTTGACCATTAGAATGAGGGTAGTAGGGAGTAGAAAATTTGTGTTGTATACGATATTTCTCCATGAATTTCATGACTTCTTTGTTCTTAAAAGATGTAACATTATCCAAAACTATCATTGAAGGAATGTCGAATTGTGCTATAATATGATTAAGGATGAAATCACAAATAACATCTGCAGTAGTAGAATGAAGAGGGACAGCTTCTACCCATTTTGTAAAGTAATCTGTAGCTGTAAGAATGTACATATGTCCTTGAGAAGAAGCCAGTGAGATTTTTCCAATAAGGTCAAAACCCCAAATGCTAAAAGGCCACAGAGCTACTTGATTACGAAGCTCACGAGTAGGAGCATGAATTAAATTACCATGTTGTTGACACTGAGGACACTTTTTGACAAATGTAAAGGAATATTGTTCCATTGTTTGCCAGTAGTATCCCATTCTGAGGAGTTTATTAACTAAAGATTTCCCACCAAAATGTCCTCCACAAGAACCAGAGTGAGCTTCTGCTAAAGCTACAGGTACTTTGGTCTTATTAAGACATCTTAATAGTAAACCATTGTAAGAACATTTATAGAATGTTTCTCCTAAAATTATATAGCGGGCTACAAGCTTTCTAATACGATTACGTGTGTTCCTTTTTGCTAATTTTGGAAAAGTATTATCTTTCAAAAAATGAAAGATATGTGAATACCATTCATCTACATGCAAGTTACAACAATCCATGGTAACCCTATCAAAAATTACAGGGAATTTAAGAGTGTGTATAGTAAATTAAAAGTCTTCCTTTTTATTCTCAAGACAAACCAAAGAAGCCGCGCTTGCCATGGCGTCTGCATGTCGATTATCTTTCCTAGGTAAAGTTTGAATTGTGTAAGAAGAAAATTGTGAAAGAATATCCAGAGCCACATCTTGATATTGTGCCATCTTATAACTCTTAGTTTGATAACCTCCTTTTATTTGTTCCACAATGAATTGTGAATCCCCATAAATTTCTAAGTTTTTAATATGAAGGGATAAAGTTGCTTGTAAACCAGCTATAAGAGCTTCATATTCCGCAATGTTGTTAGTACAAGGAAAATTTAATGTAGATGACATAGGGATCGGTTTCTTTGTAGGAGGGATCAAGATAATGCCCACCCCAGAACCTATCTTGCACCTAGAACCATCAAAATATAATTCCCAAGTATCATCTTGTTTGATTGCAAATATATGTTCATCAGGGAATTCTACGGAGGTAACAGTTGTATTGGAATGAGGACAAGGAGCTTCAACTAAATAATATGTTAAAGCTTGTCCTTTAATTGACTTTTGAAGGATGAAATTGAGATCAAATTCTATGACCAACATCACCCATTTTGCTAATCGACCAGAGAGATCGATTTTCGAGAAAATGTGTTTTAAAGGGTCAAATTTAACAATCACATTGACTTCAACATTGAGTAAGTAATGCCAGAGTTTTTGACAAGCATAAACTAAAGCCAAGCATTGTTGTTCTAGTTGAGTATACCGTGTTTCATAATCCAACAAAGTTCAACTAATATAGTATACTGGTCTTTCCTTTCCATCACTATCATGTTGAGCCAATAATGCACTCACAACATTAGATGTGGCAAAAGTATATAGATAAAAGGGTTTATTGAATTGAGCAGGCTGTAAGATAGTCAGATTAGCAAGATATTCTTTAAATTGCTAAAAATACTTCTTGCATTCCTGGTTCCAAGAAAAAGTAGTATCTTTTCTAAGTAAAGAAGTAAAAGGAATAGTCCTATCGGCTAGGTTAGAGACAAAGCGATGAATAGATTGTATTTTACCTTGCAAACTACGCAACTGAGAAATATTCTTAGGAGGAGGCATGTTAACAATAGCATCAATCTTCTCAGTATAAACTTCTATGCCTCGCTTAGAGATAATAAATCCTAATAATTTTCCAGAATCAACTCCAAAAGCACATTTCGTAGGATTTAACCTCATGTTGTAACTCCTATTTCTTTCAAATATTTGTTTTAGAATGAACATGTGATCTTCTCTTTGTATAGATTTTGCCAAGATATCATCCACATAATCTTCCAAAATCTTATGAATGTAATCATGAAAAATCAGAGTCATGGCGTGCTGATAAGTAGCTCCCGCATTTCTTAATCCAAAAGGCATCATGACCCAACCAAATGTCCCCCAAGGTGTAATAAATGCGGTCTTAATTTGATCCTCAACAGGAATAAAGATTTGATTATAACCCAAAAATCCATCCATAAAACACAATAATGCATGACCGGCTGTGGAATCCACAATCATGTCAATATTAGGTAACAGAAAGTCATCTTTTAGGGATGCTTTATTTAAGTCTCAGAAATCAATGCACATTCTTATTTTATTTCCTCCCTTAGAAATAGCCATGATATTGGAAATCCATTCAGAATAATCAATAGAGCGGATGAATCGGGCACTTAGTAATTTTTCAATTTTAGCTTTTACGAGTAAAGCAATGCTGGGATTCATCTTACGAATCTTCTATTTCACAAGTTTAGCATTGGATTTAAGGACAATATTATGAGTGACAATCTTGGCGTCTATACCTGGCATATCCAAATATGTCCAAGCAAAGATATCCTTATATTCAAGCAAGAGAGAAACCAATTGATCATGTTCATCTTGATTCAAACACTTCCTAATTTTGATTGTTCTTTTAACATCATTCTCATCTACTTGAATCTCAATGGTCTCAGTTATTAATAAGTTACTTTGTATGGGAGAATCTATTGGCAAAGGGGAAATATTCGATTCATCATGATCTCCAAAATAGGCTTCATTATTTAGGCAATATTGCTTTCTCCTTTTATGATGAAATGTAGGTAGATCTTGATAAGCTCCTAAAAAATCAGCGAGGGCTTCATCCTCAGGAAAGATGTCCAAACTAGGATTTTGATCCATGTCAAGGAGAAGTGGATTAACCAATTTCAAATGTCCACCATGAATATGATTAACATTAAAAGGAAAATCTGATGGTTGCCTATAAGGATTGAATCCTAACCCATAAGTGTAATCGCAACCTTCGTTATCCAGAGGTACTTGTATACCTTGTTCATACTTACCACAACCTTTCCCATTAAATCTTGATTTCTTGAGTAAATGATAACTAGAACCATACTTGTTAGCCATATCAGATTGAGTTAAAGGAGCGGCATATGTCACAATGTCATAGCAATCTGGTTTTATTGTCTCAATTGTTTCACCATGAGAGGCAGCAACAAAGTTACATTTTAATGCCTCAGAAAGCGGAGAAGGAATAAAAACTTGTTTTTCAAACTCAGTTTGTTCTTTCATAAGTTCCAAATCTGATACTTTATATTCTCCTAGAAAAGTAGGACTGAAATCCAATGTTCCCCAATCATCTTCTATTAGGGAAGAAGATGGAATCTCATCTTGTTTAACCTCAGGTGGTTGTTCAAGTTTTTTAATTGGTTGTATAGGCTCAGGAACCTTAGCATATTTTGTATTCAGGCAAGGATTTGGTTCATCATTCGCATGTAGTGTGTACATTAGATTATTGTATATGAACCTAACCTTGCGATGAAGAGTAGAAGGAACCGCATGCATAGTATGTAACCAAGGTCTTCTTAATATAAGGTTATAATTGAGTGGTCTAGGCATAATGTGGATAGGAGTGTAAAGAAGCATAGGACCAACTTTAATGGGAAGCGTAATAATACCCAACGTTTTCTTTGCAATATTCTCAAATTTGTGAATAGGAATATTGTCTGGTTGAATAGTTGTAAGATTGGCCTTAATTGCCTTAAGCATATCCATGCTACAAACATTAAGCCCAGATCCATTATCAATCAATGTTCTGCGAATGATACTCTGATTAATAGAGACAGCAACCATAAGAGCATCATATTGATTCTGCACCTCAACAGTAGGTAAATCATTATCAAAAAACACAATAGGAGGTATAGAAGGCATAGTATGCATGCACTTTAGAAATAAATTAATGTATTAGGAGGCGTAACAGGGAGAGTAGATAAAGCTTTTTGCAACACCTCATGATATGTAGGGGAAGTTTGAAGTAATTCCCATAAAGATATCTTAGCCAGAGTAGCACGTAACTATTCCACTAAGTCATATTCTTTAAAGGAAGAAGGTAACCTAGGTGCTTGAGGAAGCACGGGTTGAGAAGGAGGTAAATTTGTTGGGACAGTAGGTTGAGGATTATTTCATGTGTGATAAGCATGCAAAATGGAATCCGTGTTATCAAAGAAATCCAAGGGATCTCTAGGTTTTCCCTTGATAGTTATTTGAGGACATCCTTTTATGGTCATCAAAGGTTTGGGAAATAACTTTTTAGGTGTCTCAATGTTGCAAAAAGAGGAATATGAAGGTAACCATGCATACACTCTATGGTAAAGGTTAATTGAAGAGGTTGTAGAGGAGGATGAAATAGGAATAGGATCCATGGGGATCGCATTCGAACCATTTTTATTCTCACTTCCATGTACCTCATTAAGGGATCTATCATTTTGTACAACAAAATCCTCATCAAAGTATTCAAAAC
>MU224065.1:398240-431769 GCA_018584345.1 Thuja plicata
ATGCTTCGGAGTTGCTTCTTGCTCTTTTCTTGTTCCTTTCTCTGGGACATCTTTTCCCTTTATGTTTTGGGTACCTGATCAGGCCTAGTTGTCGGGACCCATCTTTCCTGCTTTCTGCAGTAGTTTAGCCTTTTTTCTTCTCCCTAAGTTACACTTAAGGGGGGGTGTTAGAGTAGTCGAGTATTACTAATAATTAAATTAGTTAATTATTAGTTTATCTACTCTTTGCTTAAGTTAGACTTAGGAAAGTTTCCATTTCCTAGTAGTTTCCCTTTTAGGGTTTCGGTATCCTTTATAAGGATTCACCGCTTTGTATTTCATACCAAGATTGTAAATCATTTCATTGTTGAATATAGAAGCTTTATTTCTGTCAACATGGTTTTCAACTCTCTGGCCTTTTGGCCGCCATAGATCCTTCTATCTTCTATCTTTTACTTCTGTTTATGTAATAGCTTTGCATGCAGGTTTCTTGGGAAGATTTGATGATTATCAAATCTAACATCTATAAATTATCAATTATTTACTCTAAGCCCATGAAAGACAACAATCTCAAACTAACAGTTGAATTAAAATGTTTAGATTTATAATTCTCTGAATTAAGGTACAGCTCCCTATTTGATCTTCAACAAATTTTTACAATCATATAGACACTTTTAACCAGAAAGTGGATAAGGCTTTTTGTAGTATTTCATACATCAACATGTCATGAAAACTGAATGAAAGATAGATACTTTAAAACTAAACGAAGCTCACAGACTTCAAATTCAGAACTTAATTTACCAAAAATAAAACTATAACTAAAAGAAAACTACAGAAAAATCCACTTGAAAATAGATTCTTGATACTCAATAAATATCCCAACAGAGATCAATATGCTAATATAAACCAACAGATTTGCACAACATAAATTTTTGTTCCATTTATATCAAAAAATACACCTTCAAGTTTCTTTTTTGACTAACCACTTAACTAACTGAAAATTAAAACCAATGCTATCAAGTCTTTGCCTAATCTAACCCAAAATACCATCATCCAAATACAGATTATCCTTGCTATAAATAGCCACCAATAATTAGGAAATAGAAACTGGCATCCCAAGATACACTCTACGGGATCCAGTATATAACCATTTTTACAAGATCGCCCAGACCAAAGAAAACATAAAATAAAAAAAACTACCACTACTTCGTGATCTATGAAGCATGATCACAGAGTGGTGGATGCGCTAGATCCCTTTGATTGGTCCTCTGAGGTGTCAACAATGTGGGAGCTCCTCCATTCTTTATGCGCCTCTGCAACACTGATGATCATGGGCTGATGTGGCAAGGTAATGTGAATTACCCTTTGCTTCTGAAACTTTTTATCCCTGCAGACCATTGGCAATTTTTTGTGTGTGCACCTTGAGGTGATCAGTACATACCACTAGCATAGCTTCCATGTTGGCGAGGGTCATGAAATCTTCTGGAGTGATTTCCTTAGTGTCTCTGATGGTCGTGACCTCACATTCAAACTCCAACATCAATTCCTCTACTCCTTTGATACCCTAAGTATCTTCCTTCATGAGTGAGATATTCAAACATTTGAGATCCTTCTGTATGTTGTCCATTAACCCATTTGTTTCACTCAATAGGAATGTGGTCCTATCATGACTAGATTTGATAATGCAGTTCCTCCACTCAATACTCTTGATAGAGATGTATAGAATGTCTTCATCCAACCCAGGAATAGGCTTCTCAGTCAAGAATTTACTCACCCCGTATTTTTCTATCTCATAGAGCTAATTCATTACACTCAGCCATTTTTTCTTCTCTTTTTCCCACTTTGTCAACTCCACCAGAATCTCAGCAACAATTGAACTGACTACCCCATGAGTCTTGGTTAGCTCGTGGATATAATTACTTGCTTTCTACACCATGGCCTAGATCCATTTAGTATAAGCATCTGCGATCAATTTGTTTTTCTAGATTTGGTCCAGGGCCTTCCTGACATCTGGCGAACAAGGATCAAATGACTATGGAGCCAAGGCCAAAGGAAGAGGGTTAGGATCCCAAAATTCTTGGATGAATTCTGCCATCCTTTTAATTGTTTCCTTCAACTCCTTTTTATCCCTCTCATCCTTACAAGTCCTATGTAAGATCTTCTTTGTAGAAGTTTCCAGGTGTTTTGCATTAGCTACTCTATCTGCAAACCCAAGGTCTATCTTCTCGATTATGAAGTCCTCTATAGTAGCTTCAAAGAGTTATTTATCACCCTTGGGATCTACATGTTCATCATACTAGTTCCATGTTTTATCATTAATGTCCACCCTGGACTCTGTTCTGATCCTCTTAGGTTTCTTCGTGGAACCTAGGCATTTGCTCACCATATCTTCAAATGGTAGCATTATCGGCAGGACATTTCTTTTCCTAGTTATGGATGTTTGTAGCCATTTCAAAGTGGGGACACGTGACTGTTGAGAGCCTGCCACTGCCTGTGTTGGACTAGTGTCCATGGAAACTATAGAATCTTTAACTCCCTGCTAATTATCCTTTCTGAAAGTAGCTTCTTCTAACACAGAGCATTGTGTGTTCTCATCCATCATCAAGACATCCATCTTTTCAGGATTGATTACTTCCTTTTCTTCAACCATCTCAATTCCCTCCTTGAAAGCCTTGCTTCTAAAAATCCTTGTGGATGGAACTGGACGAGGGGACCTCTGCTTCTTGACTTTAGATTCAGCAACTTTCTTATTCTTAGATTTAGATGAACCTACAATAGAAACATTTTCATTAGAATTTGGGATAGCCTTTTCAACATGGGTATTTAGAAATGATCCTTTGGTATTGTGCTTTTTGTGAGGAGGTGGCCTTTTTCTAGTATTCCATTTTTCATTCCTTTTGATGACACAGAGAGTCTTGATGTGGATATCCTCTCTCTCCTCTATGTTCCAGTCAATTTCTGGGAGTGGTAACCCTTAAACCTTCTTTTCATATTGTTCATCAATTATCTCTTTGTCTTTCCCTTATTCTATTCTAGTGACATCAATTCTAGTTTGCAGAGTAACTATTTGATCGAGTGTGAATTGAAACCATGACCTTCTTCTGACTTCGAAATCATCTGCACAATTTTCCAAGAAATATTCCATCTGAGGAACATGATGGAATTTAGAAGGCAAGATGAAATGCCGAGCAGCATATCCTCTGATATCAAAATCTCTCCTAGCTTGAAATGTCTTCATTTTCAATTTATTTAATTCTTTCTCCAAATTAAGAGCATCAAAGGAGTTTTTGCAAGTATAAAAGCCAAGTTCTATAGTAAAACTATACTTAGCTCTTCTTTTCCTTTCTTTGAGGTCCTTATGTACATGGGCTAATTGAAGACTAACCTCAGCTATAACATTCAAATCCAGAGCATATCTAGGAAATTTAAATGGCTCTCCCTTAAATCCACCAACTCTTATATAAGTAAACCTTTTGAACTCTATTAAAAAGATCCCAAAAAAATTAACAAAACTCTTAGCATCTTATGACATTCTTTGTTCAATGTTTCCCTGCATTTCATAAACCAACCTTCCCAGAAAAACACCATTCACTTTCATAAAACCATCAACATGGAATTCCTTTTGCAGATGGGGATAATAATCATACACCTTCATAATGGGAATAGGTAACTCATGATACAAGCCATCCCACTTCCTAGTACAAGCCAACACATAGAACAGATAGGAAGACATATAAAAACCTTTTGACCTTTCTGAGTAATTTTCTAGCTTATGATGAAGCTCATCAGCAATATTGTCTACCCAATCAATGAAATTTTCTCCTCCCAAAGCTATCTAGATAAAGAAGTACATCCAGTCGTGCCAGTAATAGGCATGATTATTACCTTTGATCCTATTAAGAAAAATCACTAACTCTGCAACCTCAGTCTTGAAATGATCTATTGTAAGAGGTTTAGGTAGCCTTGACCCTCCCCTTTATGGTTCCAATAACCATTTTTTGGCAATCTCATTTCTATAAATCTGTCACTTTGTTGATAAAAGAGATTGGAAGGAAGCAATGGTCCATCCCTCATAAGGATCTTTTTTTGGAATGCCCATTGCAAGAAGGGTGACATCTCGGTTTATAAAAGTGAGAGGACTTCCATAAGTCTTCTTAATACATCTCTCCTCCCTATTATATCTTTTAGCACACTCTACTACTAGCTCTTGACAAGGGGCCACTAGGGAGAATGCAGTTGCATCAGCTAGACCACTCAACACCACCTTTTATATTATGGAACCAGGAACATGGCTCTTAATTTTACTGTGAATATCCTCTAAGGCACTCATTTTTATCATTGTGCCATCACACTCAGGTAATGAACTAACCAAGGGAGAGGTTCATCCAAAATTTTGGAGCGGGGGCTTCATAATTTTTAAGAAAAATACACATAAAAAGATTGAGATTGCAGAAGGAAAATAGATCCTTTCAATATCAAACTTTTCTAATGGCTTCAATTTCGAACAGGGACTCTGGAAGAGAGAAACACTAACCTGAAAGTTCCACAAAACTCTAAGATTCTTAGGATGAGAGGATACCTCTGCTGCTGCGCCAATTCAAGTTCACTAGAAAAACTTCACAATAAGACTGAGAGCACAACCTCTTAATTTATAACTAATTTCCTTATAAAATGCACAAGATTTGCACTTAATGGTGATGCAGATGAGTAAATATCAATTAATGGTGACAAGAGGTTTCGCCTGATGTAATCATTAAATGTTGCACTTCTTAAATGATTAAAATGACATATAAGTGTCACATCTAATGATGATCCATGGCATGCATGGATATATTTTTCTCCTACCAGCTGTCACTTTAGTCATGTCACCGTTGTCTTTTCTTCCTTCAATACACAGGCTTCCGTTGAACTTTGAACATTGATCTAGGCCAGTTCAAAAATCAAGTTCAATGTGTAACAAGACATTACTTCCTTTTGGTGTGTTTATAAAAAGACCACATGAGCAGCAAAAAAGGACTAAACCAGACTACCCTGTATGCAAGATGAAGACTGCAATTGAACCTTGAACCTTGAACTAGACAAGTTCAAGATTCAGAGTTCAATGGGGGATTGGAATTTGCAAACTGTGCCACTCACTTCAACATGTAGACAAAAAGAAACACACCACAAGGAAACCTTGAACCATGAACCTTGAACTAAGTAAGTTCAAGATTCAAGTTCAATCAGCAAGGAGAAAATGCAAACCAGGCTGAAGAATATGATGACATCTTTACTTCAAGGATAGTAAGGACCTAATTTTAGGAAATGATAAAATGTGGGATATGAGAAAAAATCAGGGGTAATAATGGCTCCAACTGGGGACAAGGACTCTTGAGGACACAGGATGAGCTTAGTAACTTTGGTTTCACAAAATAGGGAGTCAACAGAAAAAGGCCCCAAAGAAACAAACAAAAATAAGACCAAGAAAAAAGTGAGAAAGAAAAGAATGAAACATACAACAAGGAAAGAAAGAAAAAGAAATGGAAAATATACAATGAGGTGAGAAAAAGCTAATTACATTTGATACATCTTCTGGTCTTGACCATTAAAGGTCAAGGGTAAAATAGTGCCATCTTGACTTTCGAGAACAAATTAATTACTTCCCATGGATTTTCTGATAATAAACGACCCTTTCCACAATGGTTCAAATTTGTTGTGGGCACCTCTAGGTTCTCTCCTTTTATCCCAAAGCAAAACCTGATCTCCTTCCATGAAATTTCTTGGCCTAGCCCATCTGTCAAAAAATTTCTTCACTCTAGCTTGATGTAGTGCTATACTGTCTACCATCTCTTCTCTTTCTTCCTGGATCTTATTGAGATACATAATCCTCTTTTCTAGACCATCCTAGAAGATTTGTCCTTCAATCACTTTCTGTAATTTCACTGCTGCCAGCTCTAAAGGTAGAGACAATTGAGCTTCAACATCATACACCAACTCAAATGGAGTCATTTTGATCACCCTTTAAGGAGAGGTATGATCTACCCAGGGAGCATCATACAACTTCTTATGCCAATCCCTGGCATTGTGATTCACCAAATTCTTCATAATTGATATCAGGCTTTTGTTGCTTGACTCTACCTAACCGTTCCCCTACAAGTAATAATCAGATGCGTACGATAGATGGATACCATGATCATAGTAGAAAAAATTTATTTCTGAAGAAGAAAAATTGGTAGCATTATCTGTGACTAATTTTTGAGGGATACCAAACCTGACCAAGATATATTTTTTTAGGAAATCACATACAACCTCTGATGTCTTCTTGACAAGAACCGCTTTGACCCATTTAGTGAAATAATTCATAGCAGTTAGGATATGTGTGTGACCAGCACTGGAAGGAGGATTGATCGGACCAATGAAATCCAATCCCACTTCTTGAAAGGCTCTTCGATGACCACTGATCTTAGAGCGAGGGCTGCCAATTGTGGTTTCTCGCTGAACAGCTTGCACTTTTCACAGCTAGCCACCCATTTGTATGCATCTACGAACATCCCATGAAATAATAGAAACTCCTTAGAATTTTGAAAGCAGTTACAGTTGATGAGAGGTGACCACCATAGGCCTCATTATGAAATTTCATAAGCAACTTATCATGTTGTTCTTTGTCAACACACCTTTAAAAAGATCCATCAATTCCTTTTTTGTATAGGATATCATTCACAATAACATACTTTGTAGCTTTGAGTCTAGGGTTTCTTTTCTCCTTAGGGCTTAGATGTTTTGGGCAGTCTCCATATGTTAAGTAGAAAGCAACATCTAAAAACCACAAATCTTGTAGACCAACAAATAGAGCCAAAGGAACATCGTCTTCAGGTACATTGTGAGCCATCAATTTGTATAAACCCTATGCTTGGAATAACTTAGTAGGCCAAATATTTAAATCAAATTCTTGAATCCTTGCTACCCAAGTGGCTCTATTGTTCATGCCTATGTCTTGTTGAGTCAAAACATCTTTGACTACAGAAGAAGGTACATGTACAGTAGAATGTGAGTGCAAGATATAAAATCTAAAATATTTTACAGCTTTTACCACTGCACATTCTTGCTTTTCAACCATAGGATAATTTAGTTCGAGATTTTTCAGGGGTATACTCATGAAAGCAATTGGTACTTCCTCTCCCTTATCGTTGTTTTGCAATAATATCCTAGACAACGTATGCTCTGAGGAGTAACAATAGATAATAAAATATTTTTTATAATCAAGGTTGATCAACATCAGGGCAGACGCTATGGATTTTTTAACATCATCAAATGCTTGAATAGCTTATGAAATCCACTTGAAAGGGTTATTTTCACTTAAAAGACTCACCATATGTTTAGTTTTCTCAGCAAAATCTGGAACGAACCTCCTGAGAAAATTAGTCTGACCAAAGAAAGACTTAACACCTGTCCGATTAGAAGGCAATCATATTTGCTGAATAGCTTTTACTCTCTTAGGCTATATCTTAATTCCATCTTTTGAGACAATGTGACCTAACATTTTCCCTTTCATAGCACAAAAGACTGACTTTTTGGGATTTAACAAGATGTCATGCTCTCTACATCTTTGTAAAATAGCTCTCAAATCCTTCAAGTGATTCTTACGCCTTTTAGAAAAACCTATCAAATCATCTAGGTAAATGACAATCACCTTTTTAATCAGATGACTGAAAGAAGAATCCATTTCTCGCTGGAATGTAGCACCTACATTAATCAGCCCAAATGGTATGCAACTATAGGTGTACGTACCCCATGGTGTGGTAAATTTTGTTTTATATTGATCCTCATCAGCTACCTTATCTGATTGTAACCAGAAAATCCATCTAACATGGACATCATTTTTGCGTCAGCCACTATTTGTAATATATGATCCATCATAGGAAGACCATAATTATCTTTTAGACTACTCTGGTTCAGATTTCTAAAATCCACACAAATCCTTATTTCACCATTTTTTTTGCTCACAGGCACTATGTTAGCTATCCAGGTAGAATGATGGATAGGATATATTATCCGAGCTTGCAACATCTTCTCAACTTTTTTTTTAATTTTTTCTGACACTTTAGGGTTATAGCTCCTCATCTTCTTCTTAAATGGTGTGGCACCCAGCTTGTGAGGAATATGATGTTGAAATTTGCCTCCCTTGAAATTCTTTAAATCTTGATAGGACCAGGAAAAAACATCTTTATACTCCATCAAATCAAAAAATCTTCTCCTTTCATCAGAGGTACAGCATTTTCCCAAGTTTACAAACTTAGGGTCTTGTTCATCTCATATATTTAGTTTTTTTGAGTCATCTTCATCAGAAGGTTCAAGAGAACTAGGTTTTTGCTTAACTGCATCAAATCTATCAAACAGATTCTCAAGAGAAATTGGGCCTTTAGGAATGCAATTTCCTTTTAACTGAACAATTCCTTCTTCAATAGTTTTACCCAGTTCAGGACAAAATTCTTCACAAGTTGATTGAGATCCCTCAAAGTAGGTAGTGCCAAAAACTTCCACCATTTGCAAAAATTTATCGATCTGTTTATCATCTTGGAAAACTTGCTAGTGCTCCATGTTATTAGTTACCTTAGGTCTGTATACCATCTCAATTTTATAAGTTATTTCTTTGAAATCTGGATGAGGGAGAAATAAAGATGTTGAGACTGTTAAAGAATCAGCTCTGCTATTAAGGTTCCTAGGAATAACTTCAATAGAAAAGGCCTCAAATCCTTCAATTTAATCCCAAACATAGTTTTTGTAATTTTTTAGCCTCTCATTTTTCACTGATTACCTTCCTCTTACATGTCTCACTATCAACTATGCATCTCCTTTAGCTTTCAACGCTTTTATTCCTTTCTTTTTAGCTTATTCAAGACCAAGTAGAAGGGCTTCGTACTCGGTAGTATTATTGGTATTACCAAACTCTAACTTAAAAGAGTGAGGAAATATATCTCCTTACGATGATATCAGAACAACCCCTACTCCAAAGCCGATTGAGGTACAACTACCATCAAACTCTAAAGACCACAAAGGATCTAACTCTTCATTATTAACCTTTTCTGCGCTCACCTATGATGATATCATATAATTTCCAAATTCACATTCATGATATAAAATCTAAAATTTGGGGTCTTCGGATGGAAAGAAAATGTACTTGGATTTTCCTTCAGGTTTCAAGACAATATTTTTGTCACCAACAGGGATTGTCGCTTGTGACCAATCTAATTTAATTTCTCCCCCAAGGTCTCTACAAAAGGTTCTGCTAAGAAACATCCCATAACTGGTGGGAATATTTGCTACCAGAATGATTAACTTGAGCTTTTTACTAGGGTGAGAAGCTAAGGCCATCTGAGCATCTTTAATCTATCCTACCAGAGGAAATTCTTTGGAATCCATCTAATAACACCTCCCGAAGGTGGCTGTCAGAGGAAGGTTTAAATATTTTGCAACTGAAGCAGGCATTATCTTATCAGATGCACCAGAGTCAATGATACATTTATTTAACTTAAACCCATGAATATACAGAGATATAAGGGCTCTAGTTTCTGAGAGAGAAAATTATTTGTATTGTCAGAGGACTGGGTAGCCAAGGTAGGTTGAATCTCTTTTGGAAAAATATCATGTGTGGCTTCATTGGTTGTAGGACTTGGAGAGGATTGGCCTGATTTCACATAACTAACCAGTCTATCAAGTTCTTTGGGATTCATCCTGAGATATTCTGCTGGTGACACTTGGATTTTTGAGGTTTTACAGAAATTTACAATGTCAAAAGAAGAATTAAGCAAAGAATCTTGAGATACTTCAGTCTCCTTAGTATTCAAAATTTTGGAAAAAGAATTTTTTGGGGAAAATTCCTTACCTTTATCCTTGTCCCAGTGTTGAGAAGTTGAAGGAGAATCATTAGCTTGATAACTATGTTGATTTCTAGTCATGATCGAACACATGGGGTCTTTGAGAGTTACCAGAATACTGCCTCCTCTTTCAGAGTTGGACTCGTATTCCATAAAAAAAATTCTAGAGCCACTAGGTAACAGAGAAACTTCTACATTTTCAAACTGATCATCAACTAATTCTTTATTGACATGCATCTACATCAATCTCACCATCTCAGGAAAATTTTTCCATCATGCTCATTGGTGAGGTGAAAAGTACACATATATGATCTTTTAGGAGGAACCTCTACTACTCTTTGCTCATTCTATGATTACCCCATATATATATGGCTAGGACTTGCCTGATCAAGGTTTCCTATAGGAATGTCTTTATATAATTGAGGGGGATTCACATTTCCCTTAGGAAATTGCCTCTTCATAGTGATTACATCATTCACCAATCTTTGTAATAGGGGATCAGAAGAAGTAGCATTCTAAGAACTTGGTTGCTGGACATCTTTCCTCCACTTGCCAACCATGATCAAATCTTCTTCTAATTCAACATCCATGGTCTAAGCCACATCTAAATCAGCTACCCTTTCTCATCTTAAATGAAAACCAATGTCTGGGGGCATGGCATTCATGAAGAAATCTTTTCTATTTTCAGTAGTTGGTCTCTTTGGGGTAGGGATCTTATGAATAATATTGTTAAACTTTGCTACGAAATGTCTCATGGGCTCATGTATTTCTTTCTTTAACTGAGTTGGCTGGACAAGAAGATCATGTCCATCAGATATACTTTTAAAGTGTGCTTCAAAAGCAATTTTCATAGTATTCCAATCGGTAATCTGGCCATTGGGCAGGTGATAGAACCAATCAACTGTTGATTCAACAAGTATTTGAACAAACAGTCTAACCACAATGTCTTCATGTTGAACAACCAAAATTCCACAGGCTATATTAAACGCATTAAGATGATCTTCGACAGAAACCTTTCCATCACCATAGAATTTAGGCAAAATCTCTCTAGCTCCTTTAGGCAAGGAATGATTTCCTACTAGATTAAGAGGACCAACGGAATTACCCCAAGGTTGTGCCATGACTGAGGGTGGATAAATTGTCTGAAGGGGAGGTGTTTGAATTCTAGAAAGAGTCAAGGCTTGCCACTAGTGAGAATATGAGGATGTGCTAGGACTTGGCTTAGTAGGAGAAGGAGGTATTCTTTTGGCTTTCTTCTTTGGATTATAACTGGTAGGAAAGTGGAGGTTTTGAAGTTCTTGAAAAAAAACAATCAAAGATGCCCTCCCTTTCTTGGGATCTAGTAAAAGATCAGGAATCTAGTCTTGCAAAGAAATTTAAGGTCTCTGCAAAGCTCTATCTACTATGGTGGCTTCTTGAGCAATTGGAAGACCTCTTAACCACTCACCAATTTCTTCTTCTTCTTCCAACACCAAGTGGTCTTGTTGATATTATTGATCACTTTCCCTCATAGCCCAGGCCACTGAATTAAGATCATAGATGATGTCTTCTTGGGTATCCAAAAAGTACAAGTCGGGCTGAATAACTAGAGGAACCTCTTCCTAACCAGGAATTATAAGTGCAGGCAACACCATAGTTTCTCATTTGAAGGGAATGACTATTGATACTTTGCATATTGATTACCCAGTTGATTCACCAAAAATTTGTTAGCATACAGATTTGCCTTTCTATAAATTATCAATTATTTACTCTAAGCCCATGAAAGACAACAATCTCAAACTAACAGTTGAATTAAAATGTTTAGATTTATAATTCTCTAAATTAAGGTATAGCTCCCTATTTAATCTTCAATGAATTTTGACAATCATATATTGCTTTCGCAAACACACACTTTTAACCAGAAAGTGGATAAGGCTTTTTGCAGCATTTCATACATAAACATGTCATGAAAATTGAATGAAAGATAGATACTTTAAAACTAAACGAAGCTCATAGAATTCAAATTCGGAACTTAATTTACTGAAAATAAAACTATAACTAAAATCAAACTATAGAAAAATCCACTTGAAAATAGATTCTTGATACTCAATAAATATCCCAACAGAGATCAATATGCTAATTTAAACCAACAGATTCACAGAGCATAAATTTTTGTTCCATTCATATCAAAAAATACACCTTCAAGTTTCTTTTTCGACTAACCACTTAACTAACTGAAAATTAAAACCAACACTATCAAGTCTTACCCTAATCTAACCCAAAATACCATCATCCAAATATAGATTGTCCTTGTTATAAATAGCCACCATTCTTTAGGAAATAGAAATTGGCATCCCGAGATACACTCTATGGTATCCATTTTATAATTATTTTTACAAGATTTCCCAGACCAAAGAAAACATAAAATAAAAAAAACTACCACTACTCTGTGATCTGTGAAGCATGATCATGGAGTGGTGGATGTGTTGGATCCCTTTGATTGTCCATGTGAGGTGTCAACAACACGGGAGCTCCTCCATTCTTTATGCACCTCTGCAAGGATGATGATCATGGGTAGATATGGCAAGGTAATGTGAATTAACCTTTTCTTCAAAAACTTTTTATCCCTATGGACCTGGGAAATTTTTTGTGTGTGCACCTCAAGGTGATCAGTACATACCACTAGCATAGCTTTCATGTTGGTGAGGGTCATGAAATCTTCTAGAGTGATGTCTTTAGTGTCTTTGATGGTGGTGACCTCACATTCAAACTCCAACATCAATTCCTCTACTCCTTTGATACCCTGAGTATCTTCCTTCATGAGTGAGATATTCAAACATTTGAGATCCTTCTACATGGTGTCCATTAACCCCTTCGATTCACTCAACAGGAATGTGGTCCTATCATGACCAGATTTGATAATAGAGTTCCTTCACTCAATGCTCTTGATAGAGACATATAGAATGTCTTCATCCAACCCAGGAACATGCTTCTCAGTCAGGAATTTACTCACCCCGTATTTTCTATCTCATAGAGCTGATTCATTACACTCAGCCATTTTTTATTTTCCTTTTCCCACTCTATCAACTCCACCAGAATCTCAGCAATAATTGAACTAACAACCTCATGAGTCTTGGTTAACTAGTGGATATAATTACTTCCTTTCTGTACCATGGCCTAGATCTATTTAGTATAAGCATCCGCGATCAATTTGTTTTTTTGGATTTGGTCCAAGGTCTTCCTGACATCTGGCGAATGAGGATCGAATGACTATGGAGCCAAGGCCAAAGGAAGAGAGTTAGGATCCCAAACTTCTTGGATGAATTCTACCATCCTTTTAATTGTTTCCTTCAACTCCTTTTATCCCTCTCATCCTTAAAAGTCCTATGTAAGATCTTCTTTGTAGAATTTTCTAGGTTATTTCCATCAGCTACTCTGGTTGCTAACCCAAGGTCTATCTTCTCGACTGCAAAGTCATCTACAGTAGCTTGAAAGAGTTCTTTATCACCCTTGGGAACTACACGTTCAGCATACCAGTGCCCTATTTTCTCATTAATGTCCACCCTAGACTCTGTTCTGGTCCTCTTAGGTTTCTCCGTGGAACCTAGGCATTTTCTCACCATATCTTCAACTACCAACATTATCGACAGGACATTTCTTTTCCTACTTATGGATGTTTCTAGCCATTTCAAAGTGGGGATAGTGATTGCTGAGAGGCTTCCATTGCCTATGTTGGACTAGTGTCCATGCAAACTATAGAATCTTTAACTCCTTGTTGATTATCCTTTCCAAAAGTAGCTTCTTCTGACATGGAGCATTGTGTGTTCTCATCCATCATCAAGACATCCATCTTTTCAGGATCAATTACTTCCTTTTCTTCAACTAGTTTGATTCCCTCCTTGTGATAATTTCTTCTGGAAATCCTTGTGGATGGAACTGGATGAGGGGACCTCTGCTTCTTGACTTTAGATTCAGTAGTTTTCTTATTCTTAGATTTAGATGAACCTACAACAGAAACATTTTCATTAGAATTTAGGATAGCCTTTTCAACATGGGTATTTAGAACTGATCCTCTGGTATTGTGCTTTCTGTGAGGAGGTAGCATTTTTTTGGTAATCCATTATTCAGTCCTTTTGATGACATAGAGAGTCTTGATGTGGATACTTTATCTCCTCTATGTTCCAGTCAATTTCTGGGAGTGGTAACCCTTGAACCTTCTTTTCATATTGTTCATCAATTATCTCTTTGTCTTCCCCTTCTTCTATTCTAGTGACATCAATGCCAATTTGCAAAATAACTATTTGATCAAGTGTGAATCAAAACTATGACCTTCTTCTAACTTCAAAATCATCCGCGCAATTTTCCCAGAAATCTTCCATCTGAGGAACATGATGGAATTCAGAAGGCAAGATGATATTTTGAGTAGTATATCCCCTAATATCAAAATCTTTCCTAGCTTGAAATGTCATCAATTTCATTTTATTTAATTCTTTCTCCAAATTAAGAGCATCAAAGGAATTTTTGCAAGTATAAAAACCAAGTTTTATAGGAAAACTAGACTTAGCTCTTCCTTTCCTTTCTTTGAGGTCCTTGTGTACATGTGCTAACTAATGACCAACCTCAGCTATAACATGCAAATCCAAAGCATATCTAGGCAATTTAAATGGCTCTCCCTTAAATCCACCAACTCTTATATAAGTAAACCTTCTAAACTGTATGAAAAGCTCCCAAAAACATTAACAAAACTCTTAGCATCTTATGACATTCTCTGTTCAATGTTTCCCTATATTTCATAAACCAACCTTCCCAGAAAAACACCATTCACTTTCATAAAACCATCAACATGGAATTCCTTCTGCACATGGGGATAATAATCATACACCTTCATATTGGGAACAGGTAACTCATGATACAAGTCATCCCACTTCCTAGTACAAGCCAATACATAGAACAGATAGAAAGGTGTATAAAAACCTTTTGACCTTTCTGAGTAATTTTCCAGCTGAAGATGAAGCTCATCAGTGATATTGTCTTCCCAATCAATTGATTTTTACCCTCCCAAAGTTATCTGGATAAATAAGTACATCCAGTCATGCCAGTAATAGGCTGATTATTACCTTTGATCCTATTAAGAAAAATCACTAACTCTGCAACCTCAGGCTTGAAATGATCTATTATAAGAGGTTTAGGTAGCCTTGACCCCCCCCTTTATGGTTCCAATAACCATTTTTTGGCAATATCATTTCTATAAATCTGTCACTTTGTTGAGAAAACAGATTGGGAGGAAGCAATGGTCCATCCCTCATAAGGATCTTTTTTCCGGAATGCCCATTGCAGTAAGGATGACATCTTGGTTTATAAAAGTCAGAGGACTTCCATCAATATTCTTAATACATCTCTCCTCCCTATTATATATTTTATCACACTCTACTACTAACTCTGGAAAAGGGACCACTAGGGGGAATGCAGTCGCATCAGCTAGACCACTCAACACCACCTTTTCTGTTATGGAACCAGGAATAGGGCTCTTGATTTTACTATGAATCTCCTCTAAGGCACCTATTTTTATCATTGTGTCATCACACTTAGGTAATGAACTAACCAAGGGAGAGGTTCATCCAAAATTTTGGAGTGGGGGCTTCATAATTCTTAAGAAAAATACACATAAAAAGATTGATATTGCAGAGGGAAAACAGAGCCTTTCAATATCAAACTTTTCTAATGGCTTCAATTTTGAACATGGACTTTGGAAGAGAGATACACTAACCTAAAAATTCTACAAAAATCTAAGCTTCTTAGGATGAGAGGATACCTCTACTACTCCACCAATTCAACTTCACCAGAAAAACTTCACAATAAGACTGAGAGCACAACCTCTTAATTTATAACTGATTTCCTCATCAAATGCACAAGATTTACATTTAATGGTGATCCAGATGAATAAATCTCAATTAATGGCGACAAGAGGTTTCTCCTAATGTAATAATTAAATGTTTCACTTCTTAAATGATAGAAATGACATATAAGTGTCACATATAATGATGAATATATCCATGGCATGCATGGATATATTTTTCTCCTGCCAGTTGTCACTTTGGTCATGTCACCATTGTCTTTTCTTCCTTCAATACGCAGGCTTCCGTTGAACTGTGAACATTGATCTAGGCCAGTTCAAAAATCAATTTCAATGTGTAACAAGACATTACTTCCTTTTGGTGTGTTTATAAAAAGACCATGTGAGCGGCAAAAAAGGACTAAACCAAACTACGCTTTATGCAAGATGAAGACCGCAATTTAACCTTGAACCTAGAACTAGAAAAGTTCAAGATTCAGACTTCAATGGGGGATTGGACTTTACAAACCGCACCGCTCACTCCCATATAAAGACAAAAACAAAAAAAACACTGCAAGGCGACCTTGAACTATGAACCTTGAACTAAGTAAGTTCAAGATTCAAGTTCAACCAACAAGGAAAAAATGCAAACCAGACTGAAGAATATGATGACATCTCTACTTCAAGGATAGAAGGACCTAATTTTAGGAAATGATAAAATGTAGGATATGATAAAAAATCAAGGGTAACAATGATCATAGTAGTTGATGTTATAATTTGATCAACTTACAAATTTCTAAGTATTGGGTATACAATGAACAGTGAAGAACAAAGATAGTTGGGTATTGGATTGGTTTGATAGTTGGAGATGAGAGAGTCGACATGTGTGATGACTCATATGCTTGTGTTTGAGGTTAGGAACATTATTTGAGGTCATATCTATCTGACACTTCACACGCTATTTTTTTTTTTTTAGGCTAACAATTAGAGTTACTATCTTTGATGAAGAATATATAAGCTTGAGTTTTTGAGATGTTTTAGTAGATGTGATGGTTGGATATGATAGTGATATGTGGTGTATGAATGATGGATCAATGATCAGAGGTTTGGCTATTAGATAACTATATTTACTTTGTACTTGCATGGAATTGTTCAAGCATTATTGATGCTATTTCTCAATTCAACTTTTGTAGATGAAATATTTTGTATGGTAGTGAGCCTCATTGTATCTTTTGTATTTGAGCAGTGAGATCTAGGTTGCAAGCCTGAATGCATGTGCATTCCCCTCATGTACTAAAACTCTAACAGGGTATCTTATTTCTTCAGAAGTAATTACTTGTGGGTTTCATCCCCATGATGGTTTTTCCCTTAGTTGGGTTTTCATGATAAAAATCATGGTGTTATGATGTTGTGGATGCTTTACTTTTGTTTATGTTGTTTACTTGCAGTTTCATTTGATTTATGGTTACATGATAAAGTTAAAAAGGTTATAAGTTTCCATGAGGTTATAAGTTCTTAGTTTTCAATGCATTCCCACAAGTTCAAGAATTCTTGCAAGTTTTTAGAGAATTCCCCAGAGTTTAAGCATTCTAGTGAGTTTTTAGCATGTTCATGTGAGTTCTCAACTCTACCTTTTAGCTTCATAAAAATTAGTAAAAATTTTAAAATATAAAAGAGCAATAAAATACAGATAGAATGCTAAAAATATTAGAGGTTAGCACAAAATTTTAGTTAAAACTTGTAGATCTATGCAAAAGTATAGAGATTATACTTGGCTCTGTATAATGGATAGAGTATTCATGTAGGTTGTTAGCGTGATCCCACAAATCCTCAATGCAAACCCGCAAGTTCTTGAAAGTTAAATTTAGATTAACCCGTGAAATGGGTCCCACTCATGAGCTTACTAGAAATGTGTGTAGGAAATTTGTGTGCAATAAAGCATATTAAAATATGAAGATTAGCAACCTAAACAAACAAAAAAAAACTAGCAAACACTCAAGATAAGGACGTTAAAAAGAGACTAAAACAACAAAACAAATAAGTAGCTAGAAGTAAACTCTAAACCTCTTTTTATGAGCATTGCACTTTGATTTGATGCTTAATATGTGTCCTCATTTTGTTTCCAAGGGTGCTCAATAGTACTCCATGATTTTGAAAATGAGGGGATCAAAATGGATGAAAAATAAATGATGATAATGAATTATGCAAAATGAATTTGATAATGCAAATTAAAGGTGATTTCTATGGATAAAATGAGAGATTATGAATGCATAAAATGCTTGTAAGTTCTAGATGAAAAATGTCATTATGAGGTGACATGAAATCTTGGGGATTTTTTTTGTGAGAGAAAATGGAGGGATTAAATAAAAATGGAGGCTAGGTGGAGGCTCGTGAAAATGCACCAAATGTCCTCTTTGAGGCTACGTGCGATGACAAGTGTTGGCAAGAATGATATGTGGCAAGGGATGAAGTGACAAGTGGAAAAGAGATTGGGATTGACCAGGTGTCCATTTGGGAAAATTACCACCCAAATTAAAGATTCTTTCCCCATTTTAATTAATTTGGGAACAAGAAAATATGTAGGGAGGTTATGATAGGATTGGTCAGTGAGGAGGTTAGGAAGATAAGATTGGTTAAATGGGAGGTTAAGTGGTTAAGGTGAGGTGGAAGAATGGTTAGTTAGATGTGTTGGAAATGGGTTGAGTAACTAAGAGGGGAGGGGTGAATCAGTTACCACAAAAGAAAATCCAAGTCCCTTAGGTGTCTTAATCAAACTTATCACCGTTACTCGGTTAACAAATATATTCTTTTGTTACTCGGTTAACAAAGAAATCTTAAGATATTAACTGTGGTTATCCTTTAGTGATTAAGTGTGGAAACATAAAGCATAAAGAAAATAACATGTACACAGATGACACCAATATTTAATGTGGAAACCCAATTTGGGAAAACCACCAATTGCAACTAGTTACTAGTTTCCACTCTTCTGAAGTGAGCCTTGTTAGGAGACAACCCTATTAAAGGTTACAAAATACATTGCTAGGTGTGACCCCATTAGAGGATTTAATCACCCTACTAGGAGTGGCCTTGTTAGAGGTCTTTAAACACTTCAATGTATAAATTACACCTTGTAAGAGGATTTATGAAATACTGTTAAGTCTACTCTATAAAGAGATTTTGGATCACTGCTACAATTTTTAGAGAGTAACAATGGATTGGCCGGTTTGAAGAAGCAATTGTCTTTATTGATTCATATCTTTGCTCTGGTTTTAAACTGGATCCTCACTGATTGAATATTCTATTGTAGCTTGGTCTAGATGTTCTATCCTTTAATAGAATTCCATCTTATTTCGCCTTCACTCTTCATATCAAAGAACTCTTCCACTTCTCTTTTTCTACTACATATTCAATCCAAACTTGACCTAGTATATATATGATAGGCCTTGTCAATTCATCTTGAACAACCTTCCAAATAAATAATAAAACATAATTTTTTCGATTGTATATAACCAATTAAACATAAAGTGTAAACTGTTGTTAGTCAACTAAAACTAAATGCATAACTCAGTTAACATTGTAATCCTTTAATGCCCAACCATTACTAAAATTCCTGAGTGAAATCGGTTAGAAATGAAAATCACTTTTATGATATTGACTCTTCTTCAATGCCCTAGGAGCTTGGAAAAGACTGATTGTGCTTGGTTTAGGTATAGACATTTGTGTAACATCACTACATTTGTGTATACATCAATGACAATACACAATTGAATAATTATATTCAACAATATCCCTCTTTGGAATTGATGGAAACACAACATGTCATAATACAAATAATTATAGAGAAACAGAACCAAGAATAAAATTTTATTAATGTCCTTAGCTTCATTCTGATTCTCACCCAGAAAACTCCCTCTGTCTTCACAATCACTGAAATACATATTTCTCCATCTTATATCAATCTTTGTTTCTGATAAAATTTCTCCCTCTATCATTAATAATATTTTAATAATTTCTTTGGCATGACATCAGTAATCTCTCCCTCTTTGACATCCAAATGCCAAAGACTCTATCCAATGAAACTGTAGTGTACCTGATGTACTGATTCATTTTTAATAAGCTCTGACAATCTGCATCAACTTGTTAGAACTTTTTTGTAGCTCGGTTGATGTATCACTAATATGTCCATTAGTGAGCCTCAGTTAGGGGAATCACCCCTAGCTTTCCTCTAAGATACAAGAATGCATCCTTAGGTAAAGGTTTTGTGAATATGTCTTCAATTTGTTCTTTAGTATTCACATATTGCAACCTTACTTCCTTGTCCTAAACCAATTCTCTCAAGAAATGATACTTTATTGTAATATGCTTAGTCTTAGTATGCATCAATGGGTTCTTTGAAATTTTAATAGCACTAGTGTTTTCACAATAGATAATGATTGGTTCTTTGATTTCCTCCTTCATACCTGACAACAGTTGTTTGAACCATATGATATTTGAACAATTTACTATTGCATAAACATACTCTACCTCTGTTGTAGACTGAGAAATGCAATTTTGTTTCTTGCTGGTCCAAGAGAATAACCTCTTACCAAGAAAGAATTCTCCACCACTGGTGATCTTTCTATCATCAACACTACCTGCCCAATCAACATCAGTAAAAGTCTTCAAATCAGATTTTCCTCCTTTCTTATACCATATTCCATAATCTGCAGTACCCTTAAGATATCTCAGAATCCTTTTGATAGCCATCAAATGATTATCTCTAGGATTAGTTGAAAACCTTGCAACAATACCAACTGCTAATGTGATATTAGGTCTAGTGTGAACAACATATTGAAGTTTACCAATCATGGATCTATAGGTAGTCTGATTTACCTCCTTTGAGTCATCATCCTTAGACAACTTATGTCCAGTAGACATAGGTGTCCCAACTAGTCTGGAATCTTCCATTCCAAATTTCTTCAGTATCTCTTTGATGTATTTAGACTGAGTAATGTACATACCATCCTTCATCTGATGAAATTGTAAACCAACAAATAATTTGTTTTCTCCAAACATAGACATCTCGAATTCCTTACTCATAGCTTTGGAGAATTCTTTGCATAAATCATCATATCCAATTAATAGTATATCATCAACAAATATCTCTGCTAATAGTATCTTTCTTTTAGGTCCTTCTTTGATGTACAAGATACTATTGTCATTAGTTCTCTGCAATCTAATACTTACTAGGTAACCATGCGATCTTTCATACCAAGCTCTAGGAGCTTGCTTCATTCCATACAAGGCTTTGTGCAATTTCAAAAACCATATTCCTTTTGTTAGAATAAAAAAAACTTTCAGGTTGCTCAATATAGACTTCCTCTTCCATAATTCCATTCAGGAATGCAGATTTTACATTTGGTATACCTTGAATCCTTTATGTACTACATATGCCAGAAGAGTTCTGACTCCTTCAAGTCTTGCAACATGATCAAAAGTTTCTCCATAATCAATACCCTCTTCTTGAGCATATCCTTTACACACTAATCTTGCCTTGTTTCTAGAAACTTCACCTTTTTCATTCATCTTATTTCTGAAAACCCACTTATTACCAATCACATTCTTATATTTTGGTCTAGGTACAAGAGTCCAGGTTTTGTTCTTTTATATCTGCTCAATCTCTTCATTCATGGCTTCTATCCAACTTTCATCATTCAATGCATCTTTAATGGATCTAGGTTCAATTTCACTAAGAAAACATGTACCTTTAAGTTTTTTCCTTGTCATTATACCTTCTGTCTGATCTCCAATTATTTTGTCAGGTGCATGATGCCTTCTAACATATTTGGCAAGGACAGGTTCCTTCCTCTTTGATTTTGGGCTTGCTCCACTTGGTTCACCATGCTCAAGCATTTTGTTTTGTTCTTCCAACTGAGATTCAGGTTCTACTGTCTGAGACTCGGGTGCCTCTATCTAAGACTCGGGTGCCTCTATCTATGACTCAGTTCCCTCTGTCTGTGACTCAATTTATTCACTCTAAGACTTGGTTCCCTCTGTCTGTGACTCGGTTTCAATAGTTAGCAGCTTGGGTTTCACAGGTTTCAACAAGGTTTGTGCTGATGAATTCAATGGTTGACATGGTTGTTGTCTAATCACCATTGCCTATGTCTTAGGTATAGTATAAGTTTCATAATACACAAAGTTTCTGTAGTCCTCAAGCTCTTTACTACTCTATTCTTCACTTCTCTCTGCAAACTCATCAATATTTACATGTACACTTTCTATGACTTTATGAGTAGCAAGATTCAAACATTTATATGATTTGCTTTTACAGGAGTAGCCTAAGAATATACCTTCATCACCTTTTACATCAAATTTTCCATTTCTTGCTTCCTTCAAGATGTAACATTTACTTCCAAATACTTTGAAATAATGAACAATGGGTTTATAGCCATACCATAATTCAAAGACTGTCTGCTCAGTACCTTTCTTCAGTTGAACTCTATTCAATGTGTGAATCGCAGTGCTGATAGCTTCCTTCTAGTATTTGGTTGCAACATTCTTTTCAATCATCAAGGTTCTTGCACAATCCATAATGGATCTGTTTCTTCTTTCTGCTATCCTATTTTTTTGTGGTGTACCTTGGGCAGATACTTGTCTCTTGATTCCTCTTTCATTGTATAATTCATTGAACTCATTAGAAATGAATTCACCTCATCTATCAGATCTTAGGCATTTAAGTTTCTTTCTTGTTTCCTTCTCAACTCTAGCAAGGTACCACTTAAACTTCTAAAAAGCTTCTGATTTTTTTTTTAGAAACAAAATAGTCATCATTCTGGAATGATCATTAACAAATAGAATGAAATAATTCTCTCTTGTGTAACTTTTTGTTCCAATTGGTCCACATAGATTAGTATGCACTAACTCCAAGACTTCTTCAGTATTGTAATTTTTTGTCTTGAAACTAGTTTTTCCCATCTTCCCAATTTGACATTGTTTGCATATTGCCAATTCAGGTTTCTTCAAAATAGGAATACCTCTTACTCTTTTGTTCTTGCTTATGTTGACTAGGTTATCAAAATTTACATGACAGAATCTTTTATGTCATAAACATATTTCTTCTACTTGTGCAATAAAACATGAAATTTCAGTGAGATCAAGATAGAATAGATTACCTTTTTTTTCCTGCCAGTTCCAACTAGGTTTCCCTTACCATCCAGGAGCTTGGCCTTACCATTCATGAATTCTACCTTGAAACCAATGTTATTCAGCTATGCCACACTTAGTATATTACACCTTAGTCCTTCAACCCAATAAGAATTATTATATTTGATTCCTTCAGTTAGAGCAATGCAACCTTTACCTTTGACATAGTAAGGTTCATCATTCCCAAAACTGACACTCCCACCATCATAGTTCTCAAGATGTTCAAATTTAGTTTTATCACCAGTCATGTGGTGAGAACAACCACTATCAATTATCCAAGTGTCATTCTTGCTAATATGAGAGAAAAGTGCAGTCTTTTCATTTTCTTCATTGTCTGACTCATCCTTAATAGAAATGCAAACCATTTCATCTTCATCTTCATCACTATCAGAATCTTTTGCAATATAACAAGATTTCTTACCTTTTTCCTTGTATCTTTTATATCTTTTGGAATCTTTCTTTCCTTTGTACTTGTTGAACTTTATCTCACCTTTGTCTTCTTTGTTTGGACACTTAGCAACAATGTGACCAACCTCATTATATGAAAAGCAAATCAATGGTATTCTTCCTTTGTATTGTCATTTTCCTTTGGTAGCTCTCTTTGCAAGTAGTGCTTCAATGATTTCTAGATCTTCATCATCAGAATCATCATCACTATCACTATCAATCTATTTTCCTTTTGAGTTTCTATCCATCTTACCAAGGTTTAATTTATCTTTGAATGCAGACTCAAAATTGCTAGGATTGGGAGAATAATTGTCAAAATTGTCCAACTCAAATTTTGTAAGCCTTCCAACCAATGAATCTAGAGTTATATCATTACTAAACCTCATCTCTTGAATAGATGAAACTATAATTGCATAGATAGGAAGTAAAGTTCTCAATACCTTACTAACCATTGTTTTTTCTTCAATTGTTCCACCGACAACTCTGATGGCACTGACACTTTTTTTTATTATTTCATTGTATTTTGTAATGTCTTCTCCTTCTTTCATTTTCATCTTATCAAACTGACCTCTGATACTTTCTTCTTTGGATC
This sequence comes from Thuja plicata, assembly GCA_018584345.1. Classification (NCBI taxonomy): domain Eukaryota; kingdom Viridiplantae; phylum Streptophyta; class Pinopsida; order Cupressales; family Cupressaceae; genus Thuja; species Thuja plicata. Next base: position 422,110 of record MU224065.1, read on the forward strand.
TCTTTACATTGTCATCTCTTCCATGGATATCATGTAGTTTCTTCCACATATCATAGGTAGTAGGGAAGTCCTTGACTTCATCACATTCTGAATAGCTAAGTGAAGAAGCTATATCAATCATCATTATGTTATGATTATTCATGTCCACAATCTGATCCATAGACATAGGTCTCAGTGGTTCCACATACTTGTGGTCCAAGAATTGAAAACCAGTATCTCCAATAGTAGATAGATGTAGCCTCATCAACTCTTGCCATGTAGAAAAGTTGTCCTTGTTAAGCTTAGGGATCTCCTCTTCTATAAGACATCTCTGATCTTTAGCTTAGGCCATGAAACCTTCCCTAAGAGCACCAAATGCTCTTATACCAATTGTTGGAAATGGGTTGAGTAACTGAGAGGGGAGGGGTGAATCAGTTACCACAAAAACAAATCCAAGTCCCTTAGATGTCTTAATCAAACTTATCATTGTTACTCGGTTAAAAAATATATTCTATTGTTACTTGGTTAACAAAGCAATCTTAAGATATTAACTGTGATTATCCTTTAGTGATTAAGTGCATAAACATAAAGCATAAATAAAATAACATGTACACAGATGACACCAAGATTTAACGTGGAAACCCAATTTGGGAAAACCACCAATTGCAACTAGTTATTGTTTTTCACTCTTCTAAAGTGAGCCCTGTTAGGAGCTAACCATGTTAAAGGTTACAAAACACACTGTTAGGTGTGACCCTGTTAGAGGATTTAATCACCCTATTAGGAGTGGCCTTGTTAGAGGTCTTCAAACACTTCAATGTAGAAATGCCACCTTGTGAGAGGATTTATGAGAGACTGTTAAGTCTACTCTGTAAAGAGATTTTGAATCGTTGCTATAATTGTTAGAGAGTGATAATGGATTGACCTATTTGAAGAAGCAAATGTCTTTGCTGATTTAGATATCTACTCTAGTTTTAAACTGGATCCTCACTGATTGAATATTCTATTGTAGCTTGGTCTGGATGTTATGTCCTTAATCAAAATTCCATCTTATTTTGCCTTCACTCTTCATATCAAAGAACTCTTCCACTTCTTCTCTTTTTATACTACATATTCAATCCAAACTTGACCTAGTATATATATGATAGGCCTTGTCAAGTCAGCTTGAATAACCTTCCAAATAAATAATAAAACTTAAGTTTGTTGACTGTATATAACCAATTAAACATAAAGTTTAAACTGATGTTAGTCGGCTGACACTAAATGCATAACTCGGTTAAAATTGTAATGCTTCAATGCCTGATTGTTACTGAAATTCTCGAGTGAACTCGGTTAGAACTAAAAATCACTTTTTTGATACTGAGTCTTCTTCAATGCCCGAGAGAGCTTTGAAAACACTGACTGTGCTCAGTTTAGGTATAGACATTTGTGTAACATCACTACATTTGTGTATACATCAATGACAATACACAATTGAATAATTGTCTTCAACAAGATGGGTTTGTTTTAGTGGGTGGGGTTAGAGGGTGGTTAAGGTTAGGAGTCATGTGCTCAAATAGAATTAAATTAAAGTTATTAACTTAATTCTAAAATGGAGAAAAATAAAAAAAGTGAATTAATTAAACAAATAAAATTTATTCATTTGAATTAATAGAAGAAGGGGAATTAATTAATTAAAAGGGTATGTGTTCCCACTGATTAATTAATTAATTGGACTACGAAGACTATAGTTAAATTAATTGAATTAATTCAACTATATCTAGAAGAATGATATTAATTAATTAAATAATGTGTAATTATTTACTCAATAATGCAACTAAGTTAGTATGAAAAGATGACTAAATTCAATTATTATAATTAATCAAATTTAGGTGTCTACAATAGCTAAGAGAAAATATGATTCCATACAAGGTGATAGGATGAATATTTGTTATCATTTTAATAACCTCTTGCTAACAATCTAGGGTAGTCTTTTGTGTGTTGTTCTTTATTTACTGCATTCTATTTCATTATCTTCAAAAGACTTGGTTACCATTGGGGTTAGATTAGTGACATGCAGCCACATGGATTTTAGTTTCACGATTTAAAGGTTGTTATAAACTTTGACACACATGGATGAACCTTAATTTCCTTCCCAAAATGCTATATATTTATGTGATAAATCTACAGTTGTGTTTTAATAGGTAATTAACTATTTGGTAAATTAATATGTGAGCATGTTGTGTTGGATGTATGCTATTTTGTTCCTATTTAAATGTTTACCATGTAGAATAGTTCATCGAAGGAAGGCAAACCAAGCACGCATCTATATGCTTATCCATGAAGACTCGGTCCTACAGCTAAGGAGCAATAATGGGAACCAATTCGGAAGCACAGTTAATGAAAACCAAGGAAAGATTAAGTCAGGATGTTGTTTCTAATTCAGAGAAAATATAGTAAGTAGTCGGAGGATAAATTTTTTCCTCATGTTTGATGAAACAATTCTTGTTTCTATTTCTACGGATAACTTTGCTCCTACTTCTTAGTCACAATAAAGAATCCACCTATTTTTTTTGTTTGATTAGTTAGTGATAGATTCCATGCCTTATAAATAAGCTCCACTCCTATGTAAGAAGGAGGGCATTAGTATATACAATTATACTAGATTCAGAGATAGTGCATCTTCATTTTGTTTTCTAGTTTTCATGAATACACTTGTACTTGTTTCCATATGAGTAAAATAATGAAGTTTTGAAAATCCATTTTGTGTAATTCAGTTTTGTATACTCATCCAAGGGAGGCCACTTGGTGAGTAATCCTTAGTAGTGTTAGTGTTGTTAGTGTTAGTTTTATTTTATGTCGCTCTTCGTTTCAATTTCAGTGTTTAGTTGTTCCTATAGCCAAAGTAGTAGAATAGTTAAAACATTGTGAATCGAGCATCAAGCATTTTCTTCCTCAACATTAGTAGTTTGGTTTAGTTTCTTTCCAAGTCTTTATTTCTTGTAGCAATATATTAAGTTTTCTTTTAGCTCTTTATTTCCTACAACATCATAGCTAGCATGGCTTGAACAGGCACTTATTGCATATATCTTGCAGACCCATTTCAAGTAATAGGTCCCTAGATTGATGATTAAATGAGTCTTCATGTTAAGGAGGATAGCTTCTCAAATAGGATGTCCAATCCCTGAGTCTGGTATTGAACCTAGTTATTGATCCCTTTATGAAGCAAACCATTTTTGTGTTGTTGTCAGGGATGGTGTCAAGCTAAGTCCTCACACAACCATTTGTAGAATATAATTTAGTTCATGCTTTTATTCCTGTATTTGAGTCAGTCAATTGTCATTTCCAACAAGATCCCTCAAAAATTCACCCTATCTGCATGCATAGAAGAAGAAGAAATGCTTTAGGAAGATTCCTACCAAATTACTCTGACAATAAATTAGGAGACATATTTGTGCTATAAGAAGACATAGAAGAAGAAGGTCATTTTGTTGATGCTACTCCAAACCTTCCCACTTCTTCATCATCCTCAGAAGACAAATATTTAGGCCTTCACATCTTTGAAGAACCCCTTGAATTAAGTCCTTTTGCATACATATTATCCAATATGTGTATTCAATACCTTGACCAAGAGGAAGAGGATATCAATTGGCCTTAGTAGTCGACCATTCAGGAAATTAGCCAAGAGGTCCACGAAGGATGAAAGCTCCTCCACCTACCTTTTCATTTCCCATCACTGATCAACATGATAATAACAATCTCAAGAATATTTTGTCTTTAGTCAATTCAAATTTTTATGGCCTGGTAACAAAGGACCCTGATACCTTTCTCTTTGAGTTTGATATCCTCTGCCAAAGTTATGACTACACTACTAATGCCCATAGGTTTAAATTATTTCCTACAACTCTTAAAGAGTCAGCTTTGAGATGGTTCATGGGCCTAGGAAGTGATGTTTTTCATAACTGGGATGAGATGAAGGCTGCATTCTTGGAAAAAATTAAGGAATATTGTAGGGGAGCTGACATGAGGGGAGATGATATCTTTAAAATGACTCAAAAAGAAGATGAAAGTATAGAGGACTGTGTGTCTTGGTTCTTGTTTATCCTTGAAAAGAACACTCAACATCAACTTAATCAAGAATCTCAGAAGTTGCCATATCTTAGAGGTATCAATGAAGGATACAGTGAAGCTCTAGACCTAAAGGTAGGAGGAGATATCACCCAGTCCACATAGGATGATATCAAGAAGATCTGTCTTAACTACTCCAGAGTTGTTTCCAAGAAAGGAAGAGGATATAGGTCTACTGCAAAAAGATCAAATGGTTTTGGCACCTCACGGATAGAGATAACCCATCTTCTATCAGATCTCAAGAAGGATATTATAAATAACATGGAAACACAGATGTATATTATGCAAGCTAGGAAGAAACATGACGAATCCGAGGCCATTTTAGTGGAATTTTGTCCTCATTGTAGACAAAAGAAGAGGGATTGTCGATGCAAGAGAGTTGCTAACCTGGACACTGCACAATTTCCCACTGACTTCAAGCCAATGGAAGGAGATGATGAGAAAGTGTTATTTTTTGCACAAAGGAGACCATGGGCTCCAAGACAAGGTATGCTACAATATCCTTTATCTTTTAGTGGTCCTTTTTATAATAATCAGTGGCAAACTCCTGTGAATTATCAATCCTGACCTTGGAGTAATACCCAGCCTCAATGGAAAAATTATCTAAATCTTCAATGGTTGAATTATCAAAAAGCCCAGTGGAAATAACCCCAAGGAGCTTGGCACCCACTATAGGGTAATTGGCAGTAGAATCCACAGTGAAGAGGACGTCAGCAATGGCCGAATCAAACTCCTAGATTTCTACAGCCACCTCCCCAGTCACAACAGCAAGCACTTATGCCACCTCCTACAACCGCAACCAAACCTCCAAAGCTAACTCAGTTGCCCACTCAACCTTAGCCAAATCCAAATAACTGAGCTCCAACACAATAGTAGCTTATTTACTCAGTAGACCCTAGTCAATGCCCTTCTTATGCTATTAATATCAATGACATCCATTTAGAGTCTGGAACTACATTATCTACACCTACTTCACCTATCATAATAGAGATAACATCTGAGGGACCAGAACAAGCCAATATATCTCTGACTCCAAATCAAGGAGGCCTATCTAATTCAAATGAGCAACCCAATAAATCAACCCCGCATTTCCCACAAAGGTTGCAAGATGACATCCCCAATTCTATTGCAGAAACAACTTTTGACATACTTGATCAGCCTAAACACATTAGTGTGCAAATTCCACTCTTCCAAGCAATCAAGGCTGTACCCACATATGGAAAGGCTATTAAGAAGGCTTGTTTCAAAAATCCTGACAAAAAAGGAAGGATCCCCAAACTCTCCATGTCTTAGGAAAACTTGCGGATATAATGCTTGGAAATTTTTTTGTCCCCAAATACAAAGACCCTGTCATATAATGGGACGACCATAAAGAATGCCCTGGTATACCTAGGTGTAGATATTAATTTCATTACTAAGGATATCATGAAACATCTTAGTATATCCAACCTTTGAGCTACACCTATTATCCTACAACTTGCAGACAGTTCCACAGTTAAGCATGATGGCATGGTGGAGGATATAGTTGTGAGGTTGGACTCCTAGTCATACCCTGCAGACTTTATGATCCTTTCACCTAAAGCTGCACTTGGGGGATATCCCATTATTTTATTTTAACCTTTGTTAGCTACAATAGATGCCTGTATTGGCTTTTGTTCAGGAGATATGACCATTTTTATGGTCTAATTACCAAGAAAATTGCCTTGTATCCACCTGCCCAACCTCAGCCTGAGCTAACCACTTCTATCTGGCTAGATATAGGAGAGGAATCTGAGGAGGTCAATTTAGTAGTTTAGCTAATGATGCTCAGAAGATATCCTTTCCTACAGCTTCAAGAAGAGGATGCATTGCTCACAAACATAATGCAAAATAACTATGGAATGAAGGAACAATCCTTTGAATGTTCCTCTACCCAGCAATGCTCCTTGCAGCCTTTGTATCTTGAGAAAGAGTCATCCTTCCTTCCTACAACCAAACAAATTTACCCTAATTTATTCCCCACGAAATACAAATTTACACATTCACTGAAGCTTCCATGGTAGAATTAACCAAGCAAATTGAGGTCATCCCAGGACGTTGCTTGAATATCAACAATAAATTAGATCAACAACAAAAACTCTCTTTAGCCCAATTACTTAAAAATCACAAACAAACCTTTGCATGGTATTATGGGGATATGAAAGGGTTAGATCCAAATTATGCACCCATAGGATATATCTTAAGGAGGATGAACCACCTGTCAGGAAGTTTCAAAGAAGAGTCAATCCTACCCTACGAGAGATAGTTAAAGTTGAATTGCAAAAACTGTTGAATGATGGTTTCATCTACCCCATATCTGACAGTCAATGGGTTTCTCCCTTAGTGATAGTTCTCAAAAAATGGGGTAAAATGGAAAGTGTGTTTCAATTATAGGGAACTCAATAATGCCACCAAGAAGACCACTTTCCTTTACCTTTCATTGATCAAGTGTTGGACTCTCTAGTAGTCAAAAAGTACTTCTCATTCCTAGATGGGTATAGTGGGTGTAACCATGTCTAGATTCTTCCCAAAGATTAGGATAATACTACCTTTACCTATCCTTGGGGAACCTATGCTTACTTTGTCTTACCCCTTGGCCTTTGCAATTCACCTACCACCTTTCAACGAGCAGTCCTCAGTATATTTTCAGATATTTCTCATGACTGCATGGAAATCTACATGGATGATTTCACAACCTATGGAGTAACATATAAACAAGCCTTGGAAAACCTTGGAAATTTTTTGAAGATATTTGAGGAGCACAACTTATCTTTAAACAGTGAGAAGTGTTTCATGATAATGCAAGAGGGAGTAGTTTTCGGGCATTACATATCTAATGTTGGAATACAAGTTGATCCTACCAAAATAGAGGTAATCCTCAACCTTCCCATGCAAACAAAGAAAAAGGATTTATGAAGTTTCTTAGGGCATTCTGGCTACTTCAGGAGGTTCGTCGAGGACTTCAGCAAGATGACAAACCCAATGTATTCTCTTCTTACAAAATATTCTGAGTTCCAATGGAATGTAGCTTGTGATGAATCCTTCATACAACTGAAGTTTATTCTCACTCAGGCACCTATTTTAAGAGGTCACAATTGGTCATTTCCTTTCCATATACACATTTATGCTTCTAACTATGTTTTAGGAGCAGTCTTAGGACAAAAGGATGGCCCAATTGAGAATGTTATCTATTTTATCATTAAGAACCTACATGGACCTGAATTGAACTACATTGTCACCGAAAAGGAATTGATTTTGATTAAGGAAAATAGGTTTTGATGGGTACCTAAAACCCTACAGAGCTATATATAAAAAAACTAGAGCATATAAACATTAAGTATCAACATAAATAAAACAGGCAATCCCACGTCCAAACAAAACAGTCCCAGAGAATACAGAAAGCTAGGAACAAAACCAAAAAGGCTAGGATAAAAACCAGGGATGCAAATCAGGCAATGTCTCTAACAATCTTAGCAGCACACATCTCAAGCTCGATCATTCTACCTGCAGCCTCTTTCAGGTCTGCCAGCTCTTTATTAGCTTCCTAGTTCTCCATCTTCTTTGTGGCCTCTCTTGTCCTCTTTTTATTTCCCTCTTCAGGTGGCTTATCCCTGCCACAGTTCAATGGCTGGTCCTCCTTGTCATCTATGACCTCAATAATTTTTTTCATTACATCACATGGTATTATATTTATGTCTAGGTAGAACATGTAGCCATTAAAAATTTGGCAAACAAGCCTGCCATAACTAGAAGATTAGCAAGGTGGCTTTTGTTGCTATAGGAATTTTATATCACCATCATAGATAAACTGGACAAGGCTAATGTGGTTTTTGATTTATTATCAAGATTGCAAATTACTGATGATTTCACCATCATAGATGAAAATTTACTAGATGATCATTTATTCTTTGTCTCATCCAGCAAACTGTGGTTTGCAGACATTATAAATTATCTAGCCTTTAACAACATACCTCTTTACTTTTCATCAAAGGAAAAGAGGCTTCTGGTAGAGAGAACTTTCAACTTTTCTTGGCTTGCAAATTGTTTGTTTTACACTAGCCCTGATCAAGTTACGAGGAGATGTGTGAGGGAGGATGAAACGTATGACATTCTTCATGCATTCCACGATGAACCATGTGGCGTCATTTTGTAGCAAAGATAATAACTTTGAAGGTGCCAACAATAGGATACTACTGGCCCGCCTTAAATAAAGATGAAACTGTTGGGATTAATGGGAAGTAGTATTGAGAGGGGAGAGGTGAATCAGTACCTCTAAAACTTTTAACACTTTTCACCTTTCATCATTAGTAATCAAACTTTACTGTATTACCGACCATATCTGATGTTCTTTCTTATGAATGTAGTATTAATTCATAAACTTAATTGTATGCAACATTCATAGAAATATTCATAAAGTAATAGATACATAACACAAGATATGATATCACAGAAAACTCCTGTTAGGAAGTAAAAACTGCGGTGGGGATGACACCCACAAAACTTCACTATCTACAGAATGGAAGGTAGTCGGTTAAGGCTTACAATTTGATTACTTCTAATGATCTACCCTGTTAGGAGTATTAATGCGGAGAAGGATCTAATCTGTTAAGAGCTTTAGCAACACTGATGAAGTGTGCAATCGGTTAAGAGATTTACAATAGGACTGTTAAGTCCACCTTCCTTGAAAGGATTTCTAAAGTGTACCCCACTTGTTAGAATGTGTACAATATGTTTGACCTAACTGTGTACAATCTATAATTATTGATTAAAGATCCATTAAAGCTTATAGTATATGAATATCACCTATAGTGATTGATTAATACCTTTCCTACTCATCGGTAGCCTTTGTTCTGTTCTTGACAACTGATTTGATCTTTGTTTGTGTTGCTACATGAATTCTCTGGTCTGATCCTTAGACTCTCTCAGTGGCTACAATCATCATCGAACAACATGTTCATAATTGATTGAGCATCTATTTATACAAGTATTTGACCTATTTTAGAATCACGCATTACAATTTTAACTCTAGATCCAAGGTATACAACGTGACCTTGATCCTTTAGTTTGCATGTCTTAAATCAGTTAAATTGATAAAAAAAAAAATATTTACATTTCTTTTCCCTCACGTAATAGATTTGAAAAAAAATCAAGAAGCTAAACATAAAACTTCAGTGATTTATCTGACGTGGAAAGTTGGTTCCACTTTTTGCGGGATGTAATTGACTGTCGGTTCCTGATCGTCGATGTGAATTAAAAGTCTGTCAGTGTTCCTTCTTTGAACTGATTGTCAAGTTCCCTTCATCTTTTAGGTTCCACTCTTGACTGTATCGTCGGGTTGCACTGTTGGTTACTCGTCGGGTTCCTTTGTCCTTTTTGTCATCGGGTAACACTGAATAGTGTTTGTCAGGATGCTTTGTACTTAGTAGTATCTGTAGGATTTCACAAATGCAAATCCACAGAACGCCAAGAACACCTGCATGCAAAATACCTAAAGCTGAAAGAGAAACCTGTGAGAGAGAAGCTAGGGTTTGGAAAATCTCAGCGGAGTGAGAGCAA